>BLKM01001294.1:3311264-3408764 GCA_013340265.1 Coptotermes formosanus | reverse complement strand
CCAACAGGCAAAATGTACACACCAACATAAGAGAGAAGAAACTGAATAAAAATTGAATATTGTGCTTTCGTTGTTTTTATTTTGCTAAACTATCATATGCACGCAACAGAACAACATAAAATTGGTTAATGTCCAACAGGCAAAATGTACACACTAATATAAGAGAGAAGAAACTGAATAAAAATTGAATATTGTGCTTTCGTTGGTTTCATTTTGCTAGAGCTTAAGTATGTTTGTTCCTAAGTGTTCAACCATTAGTGTTACTTCATGTTGTGACTCAGAGGGCTATGATCTAAAAGCTTTGAGGAAGAAGTCTGTAGATTTATTAAGACCGTGTAACCAGGGAGTTCTAAGGGAAAACTTAGAAAAACTACTCTCAAGATATCCATTTTCGGCAAAGAAATACTGATATTCCCTCCATTACTATTTAATCTGAGCCTTCTCTTACTTTGCCCCTTCAGCACACAATAAAAAATTTTAATACGGCACTCTTAACCTAGCTTAAGGGCAGCTTTACAGAATAAGAATTCTTTTCATGAATGAGCTACAGGTACATTTTCCAGCAGCAGTCGACACAACAGCACCAGTTCCAACGTCGTTATTGCTGCCACCTAATGTTGCTATTTAAAGCAAATGAAGTTTTTGTTTTTCTTCCATGCAAACGAAAAAACAAGATGTAACACTGAGCACAAACAATAAACCTAAACAGATTAATTATTTAACGATTTTATTTTTTATGTTCTTCATTCCGTGCGGTATCGGTAACAAATTCGCAACACTCGCCAACAAATGCACGATACTGTTTCCTAGATATTTATATTATAATATTACATAAAATTTCTTGACCAGTTGAGCACATGTTAGCTCTTCAAGAAGGACTCCGCTCCATGGAGTTAGTTAGTTAGTTAGTTAGTTAGTTAGTTAGTTAGTTAGTTAGTTAGTTAGTTAGTTAACATTACATAAGCAATTCCTTCATGTTTCCTTTCCGATGGTGTTCCCTTGGTGATAGAAACATGTAGGAATATTTTATGTGACGTTGCAATATAAATATCTAAGAAACAATTGTGCATTTTGATGATCTGAATGTTGAGAATTAGTTGTCAATCTTATTGTTAGGAAATGACATGCCTTACACTTCTCTCATTGAAAAATGTAATAAAAACCCGTACAGAATTTTGGTCGGGAAAATGGAAGATATCACTTGGAAGAGAGAAGAGACGTGACAATGAAACCACCTATGTTAGAAAATTTTTGGCGGTGGAATATGCATACACCAGATCACGATTGTGATCAATGGCAAGCTTTGGAATTACAAAATTATTTCTTTTTGCAACTATTCATAGATTGTGCAGTAATATGCTTCTCAGTTACAGTTTACACAATCGGGTTAGATAATAATAATCACTGTGTACAATAAAATAAACTGTAAAAATTGAAGAGGAAATAGTCGTCTGTTTAAATGTGTTTTTCCACTATCACCTTAAACGACACAAGAAATCAACACAGATCTGAATCGTCGGGCACTGTGTAAATTCCGCAATTTGCATGGCTTTTTCTACAGAAGTAAAATTAGTTTGTTGTGGCGGTATTTATAGTCAAGAAGTTTTACTATAGCCATCGAAGATAACTGTTTTTATTTATTCAAAGAAATTCTACAAAATTAACTGGGGGTTTTTAACAACAAACTCTGTGTCACCTACAACTTCTGGCTTCATACAAATTTTAAATTATTCCTAACAGTTGTCAGTCAATTATTGCCACAACAAAAACATCACAGGTAATGCAAACCTTCCGACAAATTGAAAATATCGACTACTTTTTCAAGAAACAGAAACGTTCCTTGTTGCAATGAATAGCATCATCTTCGTATTTCTCGAGTCCCTTCCCGTAATAAGCTGTAGGCAGCTGACTGCCAGCTTCTCAAGGCGAATCCTGCTTTACGCGTTGTTCAATGTTACTTCCTGCTAAAACCTTCTCGCCGTCTGAATTATCGAACATGTTTGCCCCGTTCACGAAAACCACTGCTCACGTGCATTTACAATAATTATGACGTAACTCCACATTCCTTGACATGACGTGAGATTATTAAACTACGCCGCTCCCACTTAATTCATTATCTTGGATTATTTCCTTCGCATTACACTTAGAACGTAACTTCCTACGACTCGCTTAATTTGCTTTCTTTACAGAGGTATTGTTAAAGATCTACTCTAGGACTTGGCGCTGTGTGGAGATATGCGACCTAAGTGTCAACGTTTCAGAAGAGCTAGTTGTCCTCTTCTTCAAGGTAATCTACCACTTTGGAATATAGACTATTCTGAAGATGGAGGCAGTAGGCTTCTCCGAAACGTCGGTATTTATATACTAATATAAATAACTTTATATCCCAGCAAAACGAATTATCCATGTACCTACATTATTAAGACATACTGTTCTTTATAATTCAGTACATTTCCATGACACTGGCATTTGACATTAATTTGTAACACATGATTGCCTCAATAGAAACTTCCAATTGCCCAAAAGAAGGTGCAGTTTTCTTTTCGCTACCACATCCAGGCCTGCTCCAGGACCCACAAAGCCTGATGTCCAATACATATTGTGAGATATCTCCTTGGGTGTAAGCAAAC
This sequence comes from Coptotermes formosanus, assembly GCA_013340265.1. Taxonomy (NCBI): domain Eukaryota; kingdom Metazoa; phylum Arthropoda; class Insecta; order Blattodea; family Rhinotermitidae; genus Coptotermes; species Coptotermes formosanus. Next base: position 3,406,134 of record BLKM01001294.1, on the reverse strand, counting down.
AGTAAATAAAATTAGACTACAAAAACCGTTGTTTCTACTGAATATATCTCTCGATTACCCTGTAAATTCGTTAACGTCTGTGTGTGTGGCCGTCACGTGTGGATATATCTGCTTGAAGCGATCGAAGCACTGTGAATTATAACTTCGGCCAGTACTGCTTAAAGAAAGCGAATGTGAAGGCATTTAATAAAGCAAACATCCTTTACAGATGACCAGGAAAATTGGTTTTTGAAAGAGAGAGTCTCTCTTCTTCTGTATGTACAGAGTGTGCGAGGACTACCCAGGTATTGTACGCACAATTAATCTCAAGATACGTTAAATTATTCAGGCTTTTCCATTGAGAAGTACTTCCTTTAGTCGATCCCAGTAGCCGTGCAGTCTACGGCGTGCGTCTGCGGTCGCTGGCTTGTTAGGATTGCGGGTTCGAATCCTATCGAGTCATGGATGTCCGTCTCTTGTGAGTGTTGTATGGTGTCAGGAAGCCCATATGCCTGTCTGTCGGGCTGATCATTCGTCGAGAGGGGTCCTATTGAGTATGGTGTGTCTAAAATGAGTGTGATCTGGAAGCCTCAGAAGGGGAGGCCATGACCCACGATCGAGCCGAAGCGCCACAGGAAGAAAAGTTCTTCCTTTAATATGTTCACACACATTCACCATAACACTACAGAAGACAAAATGCCACTTTTTCCTAAATCTTATTAATACGGGTTCTCAAATAATCGTCAATAGTGAAACTGTTATCTATTTTACACCATAAAGGAGAAGATAATATTAAAATGGCTCTTACAGGAGCAGCGTCTCAAGGTATGGATGGAATAAACGTACTGAGAGAAAGTCTTAAAACCTGGCTTCTGCGCTACTGACGCTTCCGCCTGTTTATCGCGGTTTCTTCTCACGACTAGTTATTATCCCTCCCCCGAGCTAGAGTAGGTGTTAATAATGAGTGAAAATGTGTCTCTTCTTTTCCCACACACCGTCATCGAAAGACGTTTCTACGAGGGCGTCTTTCAAAGCATTCCAGACGACCATCACCGCAACGACGTAACCCTATTTCTGGACACTTTTTTGGACTACTTCTGCTCAAATTATCATGAACTGAATGACAATACTATCTGCAATTTCTACGATTCGCCGTCAGTTGCTAAACCTTACATGAAGTAGAATCTTTCTACTAAAGTTTTCCAGCCATAATATGGTAAGTATACTTCTCTGTAGTTTCACATAAATTCAATTAAAAATGACTTCTTAAGTGAAGGAGACAGTAGTGAATTTAACCTGCGTAATTTCTTCGGGTTCGAATGTGCCTCCATTTATTATAAGCAAAGGCTGTCCTTCTCTTTTTCTCTACAAGTGCTTTGTACGTGGGCTCTACCGTTCAATTAAAATCGGCAGCTACAAAGCAGAGGAAAAATTTTTAGTTTAGTTAATTAGTCGTTTAATTTGTTCTGCAGTGCAAGTTTCTTTAGTGGCTAAGAGTATCGGCTTTTGTTCTTAGCTCAATAACTCTTAATGTTGTTCTACATAATTCGCCATGAAACTCACCACTTTTTAGGGGCCTTATTCGCTAGTTTTATGCCATGATTTCATCTAAGTCCTGGTGAAGAGACTTAATATTTTTAACTAAAGTCTTAGAAACATTAAATTTTCAGGGATCCACTGGACAGCGTCGGAATACCGTATTTCTGCTGCTGCATTTTTGTTGTTTACGCAGACAAGAAGTCCAGCGTTAATTCCCTAAACACAAAATTATTGGCCTAATATTGTCTTGTGTGGCAAAATTAGGAATAACTCTGTCACCGAATTTGGATTAACGACCCAGTAACCCGTTGGTTTCCCTCAGAGCGCCAATTGAAGATAATCCAAACGATATGAAAAGCTTTGCATTTGCACAGCAACTTATATGACAGCGTTAACAATCACGTTGATTCAACTATTAAATCAACACAAGCGGCGACTGCAACAAGCAAACAGGTCGGAGGATTGGTTCATATGCTAATGTTCATTTCACAGTTGGGCCTTGCCCTTTTAAAATAATCACGTTATGCTGTATTTCCCAGTAAAACCGTACACACACTTGTGGTCTGCCTCAGTCCCAACACCATGCTCCCTGACACAATGAATTAGCTACTCTTAAAGCTTATGTCCAGCTACTTATGTAGTGATAATATAATTAACCACGTAACTGACTACAGTGTTTAGGTAACTGACTACAGTGTTTAGGTAACTGACCACAGTGTTTAGGTAACTGACTACAGTGTTTAGGTAACTGACCACAGTGTTTAGGTAACTGACTGCAGTGTTTAGGTAACTGACTACAGTGTTTAGGTAACTGACTACAGTGTTTAGGTAACTGACTACAGTGTTTAGGTAACTGACTGCCTTCCTAAATCCCTAATTGAAGAGCCGAGGTAATGCAGTTGCTACACTGTCAAGGCTATGGATCAGATAATCCGGGGTTCGATTTGCAAAACGGACGAGAAATCTTTTCTCCAAAACGTCCAAACCGGATCTGGGATCCACCCAAACCCTTATTCAATACGTACTGGGGCACTTCTCCGGATGTAATGTGAACAGTGTGTACGGCTGACCAATCAATTGCATACAGGCACTAAGTTATGACTAAGTAACTTTATATCCCCACTGCCCCTGTAGCCTTCATCGTCTGCGCAGGGCATTTTTACCTTTAACTATCCAACAGAAGAAGTACCAGACTCCGTCAATCAAAATACTTATCGAAAGCTGGTAGTTGATGAAATCTAGTAAAAACACACTCGTGACTTTTCTGGATCACTAAGGTTCTTTGCTACCTTAAGAACCCCCTCTACTGGGCACTATCCTGAGTCTGTTGTAGGTACATTCTTCTCACAATTTTTGTACTATCGGTCTCAATAGTATCCACCCTAGGTCCCCCACATTGTCTTTTTCTTAGCAGTGCCTAATCGAAGCACTTGAATGTATTCCATTTACCCTGTGCCTGCTGACATTGCTAGTATACAATTTCGTTCTAATTTTGTTACTGCCTTTAAAGGGAACGCACAAAACACGGGCACCTGCCCGCCGTAGCGAATATTTTAAGATGGCGCCTTATATTTGTGTGTCCTCCGTATGGGACTTGACCGTTTTCACTCGTCCGGCCCATTGCATTTTGAGGTGACTTCCATATTTTTGGAAATTTTTTTACCCCTTGTCTATAAACTTAAATCTATAGTCATTATAGTAGACTTTCATGCCTAATTTAAGTATCAGAGTCATTTTCCTTCTACTGGCACAACGGCCCCTAGTGGGCCACGGCCTCCTCGTTATCGAGACTTCACGATCACACTCAGGCGCACCACACTCAGTAGGACTCCTCTGGACGAGTGATCGGCCCATGGCAGTGACCTGACAACACATAACATTCACAACAGACAGACATCCATCCCTCCTGCAGGATTCGTATCCACAATCCCAGCAAGCGAACGGCCGCAGACCCACGCCTTAGACCATGCGGTCACTAGAAGAGGCTTGGGGGTCCTTTAGAGAAAAAATAATTAAATATAATAAGTCCATGTTACAATTGGGTCTCTAAAGGAAAGGAAAATGTAGCAGACCAAAGGAATTATTGTTTGCACACACACACACACACACAGCCACACACACACACACACACACACACACACACACACACACACACACACACACAGCTAACAAGCTAACTTTAGTGCAGGCAAGCTATAGTTGGGTATTTCCAACACTTGTCGTGTCCGTCATAGCTACGTAACCAATTATAATAGATGCGGTATTACACGCACATATGCAAGATTGCAAAATTCAATCCGGAACATGCCAACCATGGTCGTGATATACTTTCAATTTGCTGTTCACAGACAGCGGACAATAAATCCTGTGCCACACGCTTTGTGGTGCAGACACAGACAGAGCGTACCGCAGATAGAATGTTCTGATGGAGGGGTACAGAAACGCGTCAGCATTGAAGGGTTACATACTTCTGTCTAAAATTCTTTCACAAATTTTTAACCAAAGAAAATACAAAAAACAGCGTGTATTTATGAAACTGTAAATTCGGAAGCAAATATTCAGGGTTATTTAACATCACAACTAATAGCATAAGTTAAGCGTTAGAATGTACAGAGATGTAGAAGTGACGCAATGAACTCGGACACCTCTAAGTCGTGGTAGTTGAACAGTTAAAATGACACTAAAAATACAAAACTTTTTAAGGTTATAGCATGCGGGACGCGACGTCAGGTAGCACCAGACGCGGACGCAAACGACCCATGTGGGACACCTCAGCCTTACCTCAGGATGCACCCAAAGGGCAGAGATGACAGATCTGGAATTGAAAGTCACTTCTAGACATTTCTAAACACGAAATTTGTATATGAATTATGATGTGTCAAACGGATTTAACGCTTTTAACTAATAGATACGATCAGGTTGAGAAAAGGATAGGGCGTCTAAAGCTTTCCAAATTGGCGGCGCGGCACATATTATTATTATTATTATTATTATTATTATTAGTAGTAGTAGTAGTAGTAGTAGTAGTAGTAGTAGTAGTAGTGCCGCACTCTTTTACGTATATAAATACACATATACTAAAGTGTCGAGATCAAACCCCCGCCTAAAACGGACTTTTAAATTTTCCACGACAATTCTGTGCGAACGCACAAAAAGTGCATTAAATAGACGACGATTATTCCATGCATATTCCCACAAATTCTTCATTTATATTCAGTATAGAGGACTTTCAGAAGAGGGACGGGTAAACATAAATACACTAAAGCCGGATGTGGCGATTTCTAAGTAGATATATTTCATACGTACAATGCAACAGAAGACGCTAGAAGTGTTACAATTGGTCACTAAATCAGGAGCTAAATATTAAATTCTGCTCGGCGCTCTCAGCGTGTTACGAACATGCATTAACCAGCGAAGAGAAGTAAGTGATAGTAACGGGGGCAGGAAATACATATCTGGTGGAAAAATTTTCCCTTCGAGGCAACATGTGGATTTCTTTCTATTTTATTAGACATTTATTTCAATTATAGTGTTTTCCATCTATGGCAGTCAGAGTAGCTTATTTAGTATTACAACTAGGCAACAGGCTAGATGATCGTTCTTTCGCATGCCGGCACGAAGAAAGATTCTTCTCTTTTCCAAAAATAAAAGTCCAAACCAGTTCTGGTGCTGCAACAGATTCCTACCCAATAGGCAAAGGGGACCTTTCCTGGGGGTAAAGCGGCCGGTGTATGAAGTTAACCACTAACCGCCATCCATTACCGAGGTCAAGTGTAAGTGGAGCTGTAACTCCATCTTCCCTCTGTCCCTAAACTACGTGCACAAAGACAAAGTTATATTTTCATACTTCTATTCTATTAACCACAATAATGAAAATATTTGTAGACGGTCTATTACTGATACTACGTCGACTACGATTAAACAAACTCATATGTAAAAATTCAGTTCTTAACTCACAAATTACAGAGTCCCTCTTCCTTATAAAGACCAATCAGTTCATATTTAAAGGTAAATTAACGCTCTTCATGGCAAAAGTCGTAATACATACATAGCTACATAAATACACTGCTTGAGGAAAATGCTGAGTTTATTTTTACTTTAAAAGTGACAGTCTACAGTAAGCAGTGGGCCTCAAAGGATTAACATTATCTGAATACTGACGCGGCCCTAAGTGATCCACTTTGCGGATCGTAAATAGGCCTCCCACTTTTGAAGTAACCTTAGAAACTGGCACATCGTCGCAGACTAATCCAGTAACAAGAAAGAGCTATGGACTAATTGTCTCTTTGTTTCGTGTTACAACCTTTATTTTTCCCTCAAAACGCGGAATAGAGCTACTCAAAACTCATACAGCCCTGAAACATGGGAATGTACGCTGATTTGTAAAATGAAAGAGAAAGAAGTGTTCACGGCGCCTTTCAGCAGACGGGTACGGTCCGACGCCTGTGCACGGTGGTAATGCAATTATTCTATCTCTGTTGTACACTTGCCTGTTCACATGTTCGAATTTAAACAAAAGTGCTTGCCGCTTTCCGGTTTTCAGTCCGAATGGCACACAGAATAGCTAAGCACTCGGTAAGTGATCCGAGTGTAAGAAGGATACAGGTTTCATTTCAGAAGAATTATCGTCAACAAAGGGCTCAATACACAACACCTGAGTGAGACGCAAGTACACAAAAGTGTAACGAAAGGATATAAAGCAACACTTTTTTTGCATTTTACATTATCTTCTATCGTTTTCTTTCTTCTCCTTATTACCTCCGTTTTCTCTTCTTCCGTTTCATATATGTGTGTGTGTGTGAGAGAGAGAGAGAGAGAGAGACCAATTTCGATCTTTCAAGAGATGTACTGATTTTCAGGAAAACTGTATCAACATTGTACCTATAGAGGACACCCCACCGCCACAGTTTTAAATTCCCGCACCCTTAATAACAAAATGGCCGACACGCAAACATGTGAGCCTAAAGCGACGCTAGTGACACGTAGTTTTTGTTCAACGAAACAGTGTTGTACATACCTTAAACAATATGCAACTTTTTATAAGAAAATTTTTGTAAAATGTGTAATAAGAAGATAACAATCGCGTGAAAATGGTTTTTGCTTTTGATTTCATGGGGATAAAAAATGGGAGATTGGCACCTAAATTTGGAAGACAGATATCTACAAAACGTGTATGAACCATTTTGTAAGTTAGTAATTTCAAACTTAGTGATAATATAAAACTTCAAAGTATAACCGAGAAATTTTACATGCAAGGAAGTTATACTTAAGTAAAGAATTCTTTACAAAAATAACATAAAATAACAATATGAAGAACCAGAATTGTGTAGGGCACGAAACTTATTCCACAGAAAATTATGCTTGACAAGTTCTGCTAGGAAAGCCATATGATTACACTAATTGTCTTTTTTGATCTCGTCACTAAAATTGTGAGTTCTGAGATTGAAGGGAATAAAATTCTGCAAGTGTTTACTTCTTTTTCTTTCTAGGGGACGGGCTTCTTTAAGGATACCTTATCAACTGTATTCCTTACATAGCTTCGAATGAAAATGGTACTGTGATGATTTCAGATGGGTGTTTTAAAATAATGCCTTATCCCACTTCAGCCCCGTTTTCACGAAATTCAGTATTGTTTTACGTGTATAACGATAAGAGAAAAGACATAACTTTTTATGTTCTGTGTGAGGTATAATGTGAAATAAAAAAACTGTTGAAGAAGGAAACAAAAAAATTGAGCATTCATTTTCAAACTCTCCCTTTACCGCATCCCTACGTGTAAGAGACATTTCTTATATCTAGTGGCTAGGTAAGGAAAAATCCTGTACCCATTATTGCGTAAAACTTGGAAACGTACGTTTCAAATCCTTGTATTTTCAGTGTTTTTCTTGAAATATCCGCAACTCTAAAATATGGAAAGGTGTTACGTTCCGCGAACGTTTTCAAGTTTAATACTAACTGCTCTTTCCTGAGCGGTTCTTTACCTTCAGATTTCCACAAACGATCTTGCAAGTATTTCTCCTTAATCTCATGTGCACTACTTCCACCTCCCTCACACAAATGTCGTTTTAACACACTAATAATATTTTATGACAAGTAAGTGGTGCATTTTGGCACATAGGCGAAGATAAGTGCCCAAAGAGAAGAATTTAACCATAAACATTTTACGTTTTGGTGACGTGTTAGTAACTTATATCCTATATTAAGCCTTTAAAGACTAAGAACAGCCTGCACTTTGTTTAAATACTCAGAACGTACCGCGCAGTAAAGGTTTTTTCTTTTCATTTGTAAGACCAAGTCAGTTGCTGTTTCTTTAGTGATATTATAAAAACACATTAATACATTATATTAGGAAGAATGTACAATTTTGTAACGCTAACCATGTTGGTACACAAAATAACCATTAGCTTTAAAAGGTTAATGTCAAGTGAGATGTGATGATTATAGGTGACGAAACTTGAAGAATACTAGTTATAAGATGAATCAGTTCTGACTTGTAAATTTGCCTACATGATTGATTCTTATTCCCTAATATTATTTAACAGTGCTGTTTCTTATCCGAATCTTTTAGGGCACATAATCTGATGAGTGACCAGGGAAATATCTAGAAGATCTGATGGATAATCCACGTTTGAATCAAGATTCAGATCTGTGCTTTTCGAATTCAAACAACTGTACTTCTAGGTTCCGTCCTTTTATATTAGGTAAGAAGCTGCTTTCGTAACAAGCTACATACCACTATCGACACACTGAGAGGAATAAACAAACAACAGAAGTGAGTATATATTGTCTGAGACGCGGAGCTATCAATCATGCGGTTCCCCCATCCGCCTCTTCACCGCAATATATCACTCGTCCACCTGACGACAAGCTTTTCGCCGCAACTTTAAACTTTGCAGGCTCTTTAGAAAATGAGGCGTTCTACGTTTGGCCACCTGTTCTCACTCTCGACGCATGTCTGTAGCTGACACATGAAGCCCAAGAGAGGACTCTACCACTTTGTATGAGTCAACTTGCCTTTCAGATTTTACACGTTCTTAACAAAACCAAGGTAGATGGTCAGGCGTGAACGGAAAATTTCACGGCCTCGGTTATAAATCAAACTCTCTTTTAAAAAGCTGGAGTTACATGGAGTTTTCATAACACTTCTAATACACTATATTACAGTATATTAATTACAGTGTGGACAGGAATAGCGTAGTTGGTATATCGACCCACTAAGACCTGGAAGTTTCGCGGATCGAATCCCGGTATGGACGAGATTTTCCGCCCACCTAGTCAGGCCCTGGGGCCTACCCAGTCTCCAGTAAATTGGGTACCGTGTCTCTTTCCCCTGGGTAAAAAGGCCGGGACGTAACGTTAACCATCCACTCCAATCTAGCGCAGAGGGTAAAGAAGGAGTAGAGCTATATATCTACTCCCTCAGTGTGCCTTCATGGCGTATCATAGGGTGCCCTTTACCTTACATTACATTACATTATATGTGCCGTTATTATTTCGGATTTTGTAGACTAACGACAAATTTTGTAGACTAATGGCAAATTTTGTAGACTAATGACAAATTTTGTAGACCAATGACAGATTTGTAGACTAATGACAAATTTTGTAGACTAATGACAAATTTTGTGGACTAATGACAAATTTGTAGACTAATGACAAATTTTGTAGACTAATGACAAATTTTGTGGACTAATGACAAATTTGTAGACTAATGACAAACTTTGTAGACTAATGACAAATTTTGTAGACTAATGACAAATTTGTAGATTAATGACAAATTAACCTACAGATGTTTTTCACCTAACTCTCACTATTTTCATTCAACAGCATTGTCACCTACGTAGTCCACACAACGTAGCTGAATTTTCAAGGAATCTACAAAATTAACCTTCAGCTGTTATAAGGTACTGTAAACAAGCGATTTATGACCGCGTTATGGATTGTGCAACTTCGGTACATTTTCTCAGGTCGTTTCTGTTGGAACTAAAACAACGATAACAATATATCGTGTTAGTACTATATTTACAAAATGTCGTACAGTAAGTGATGTAGCACACCGCGCATTAGTTCGGTATGTGTTTCGAATATTGGTCATTAACTTGGCACAACTGACTGGGGTTTGCGTAGTATATTTTTCTAGTTTCCGTAGATATGCCTAACATAAACGCGTCGTTACGTAAGCCACCATATCCGCAAATCCCAAATGTCCGCTGAATATACAAAGCATCGTTAAATAAATGGAGAAAAAAGCATGACACATTATGTTGACACAATTATTTGCTTCCAAACTAGAGAATTCCATAAATTTACGGTGCTTTAACAAACCACTGCTTTTCATATTCGATAAACTAATAAAGACCACTAACAAGTGTTATAATTAACAATCGATGTTTTGTTTCTAGTTTCAGTACAATAAGAGATATCTACAATTTATTAGTGGTAATGAATACAAAATTGTATTATAAAGACAAACTTGATTAATGTGGACAAAACGAAAACAACAACGATGACAACAATAACAGCAGCAGCAGCAACAACAACAACAACAACAAAAACAACAACAACAAACCAGAGTTCATTCTCCAGCTTAATTTCGAGAAATGTATGCTACAGTGCATTGTCGTGCCTGCTGTCTAGCCGACAGGCAGGCATTTGCACAAACATAAGCAATAAATTTCCCTGCGTTTTACAACTGTCAAATTTCCTCTCCCACATTAAAATAAAAACACTGAGTGTCTGACAACAGGGTATGAAGAGGCATTGTTGAACTTAAGGGTGAGAAGTGACAGCAGAATAGTGACAAACACATAATGTTGAGCTTCATAATTTTTATTTTTATTAAAAAATTAAACGGATAATCATGTCCATTAGGTTAACTCAACGGGAAAATAAACAAAATTTCTGCGAAACTGACAGACAAGGTCCTGTTTCCTGGCGCTAAAGTAGAAATTTCTGTTTAAGACAGGCTATCCGTGCCATCATAATGTGAGACCATTCGCAGCAGCATCACTGGACACGTGAGGTGAACCTCGGCAATTCATTGGTCCACATCTTCTGCTTCATGTTCGAAACGCAGCGGTAGTCGCTCTTGCTTAGCATGGAGGTCATATTACATGAAAATTTTCATTTTTCTCATATATTCTGCAGACAAGAATTTCAGATGTTTGTCTCAACCCCGTGACTAAACCTGCCTCTTGGGTCTGTCAGCTAAAAATATATGTAATCTATTTAACATTAACTGTCTGATTTCAAAGTAAATAACGTATGTGAAATCTATAACACGGCCTTCTTCACCTTCAGCATTCATGTAACGATATTTGACAACGGTACGTTTAGAAGTGTGACGTGTTATGAATATACCTTTCGAAGATTTTAACTAATTAAAAAGATGATCCAAGTGGTCCTGTAGCACGACTAGGACAAAAGAGAAATGCATGCATTTTAGTCGGAGAACTTGAAAGTAAGAGACAAGTAGACATAGCCAGATGGGATTACAATATTAAAATTGGCGGTACAGAAATAGAGAATATATATGCGGACTAGATTCAACCGAGATCTTCATCCGCCCGTGTTGTTACGTAGCGTAGGTTGCCTGTTACTAAGCTACCTAGCCTGCACAGCAACACAGGAGAACGAAGAACTCAACAGCCACGCAGCGAAAGCCCGAAATCTCACATGGATTCAGCTCGTTCAGGATCCCGTATTGGTTTCCTGCAAACGCGAAAATAGACCATTTAATTTCCATACAAGTAAAGAACTTGCTGACTAGCTGAGCTGCTGTCAGCTTGCCAAGAAGGAGTCGGTCAGTACGTTACTTCCCTCAACCGATAAAATGAACAGTTGAAGGCAGAGCGGTGCTGTGAGATATCTGTTTACTTTTGTCAGCTTGCACGCCTCTGACTGCGGTAACGTCAGCCCACAGTGCAGCACATGGTATTCTACACAACGGACTTCGTGGGTGGTGGCTCAGTGGCGTGCGGCAGTTTTTTATACTCGCCATGACGCCAGGAGGCACAGTGGTGTCCAATATTTCGCCAGATAAATGACAGACGTCTTTCCTTCTAAGGACTCAAGGTTCCAAGCGTATTCCTTAGCTATGGCCTATAAATCTGTGTTGGCCTATAAAGACCACCTTTGTCAACAACCGCATTTCCTACTAACACCTTAACCAATAACGATTACCTTACGTAACAGTAGGTTTAGCATTCAAAACTTCAAAATTCTGCCCTCAGCTTATATTTGCGTGTTTTATAATACTCTCAGAAGAAAGGGCAATTACTTCCTATACATCATTAATTTAGCCTTTTTTATAATAGAGATGAAGTGTGTTTACTCTGCTGTACGAACTGGGTCTTTAAGTATAATTCGGGTCATGCTTGGTCTTTGATTGGCAGTGCCATTGCTCAGGCCGTTAATCGCCAACATCGCACCTTGGAGGCCACTTTTCGATAGCGGGTAGTTCCCTGTGGGATTTGTCGTGGACAAGTGGGGTTGGGATAGGCTTTACTTCAGTTTTATCCTGCCAGAATCATTCAATCAGTGCTGCATATTCATCTTCACTGTAAAACTGCTCCAGAAGGACAAAACGGAGAAGACTGGAAACCTTAAAAAAGCAATTTTTTTCGGTAATTAGACAGAAAAAGTAATTCGTTTGCCTTTAAAGGGCTAATTCTAATAACAATCAGCAAAGTAGAAGCCATGGACAGACTACAGATAATATTGTATAAATTTTCACATCGTGCAGCTTTTCAACGCACACTGTTTGAAACGTCAAATATATATCTCTTCACAAGTGTCAACATGTCAACCAACACGGAGATGTCATACAGTGTCGATAACAGGGCTGTATCAGTTTCGTATTGTCCTCATTATCAGTTTGTAATGTGCAGGGTGGGCAATCACGTGAGGGCACTGAAGAGAAGCTAAGATCCGTATAATTACTAGCAGCGAGACTGACGGCTACCTCCTGTAAGTGCGAGCGTTATTTAACGACTTTGTGAAATGCTGAGGTCATATATTTTCCGTGATAGGACAGTAAGTGACTACGGAGAATTGGTGGAATAATGCTGACAAAAGACAGGTACAATATTCGGAGAAAAGCCTGTCTTAGTGCACGTCTTCCACCTTAAATCCTACATAGTCTTGCCTGCGACTAAAATCGAGTTTCCGCAGTCATAGGAGACTATTAGCAGCATGTAGGTTGAAATTCACAAGTCACGGGAACCTACGTTGGCAATTGTGCAATAAGAGCTAGCTGGTTTTAGTCTGTGAACTAACTGAAGACGTAGCACGAGCGGAGTAAACATAATATTACTATAGCACTGTGGCAATGAGATTCATTGGACAATGTGGCAGACAGCATTTCTGTTTTCTCGGCTTGCAACATTCAGCACCCAATGTTATGCGACTATGCGTGATTCCAGGCTTCCGCCGCGTAGTAGATGAGATCTGCGCCCTTCTCGGATATTACGCAGCGTTGAACCCAAAAGTTAAAGATTAATATTACGCCTCTTTGAAAATAAATGGTATTTTTTGCTTTTGCATTCACATAGTCCCTCATGATGACCGTTGCTGAAAATAACAGACACTTTAAATTTAATTTAATTAGGACAACAATAAGGATTTCATTTAGTTGACACATTTATAAACAGTGTCTACCTTTAACCTTTTAAAGTCTAGCGGTAACTTTACATACTACCAGGTTTAACATTAAAAAATTCTACGTGGTGCCCACATTGCGTTTATATGCTTTGTACGGATCTCAGAACAAACAGCAACTTTTGCCTTATAAAACATGAAGAGATTGGTTTTTACAACCGAAGTGGAGAGTGTTTACAGCGCGGTACGCACTGAGTCCTTATATAAAACAGACACGCTTCGTCTTTAAAGGGTTAAATAAGAAAATGACTATATCTAGATGAGATAAGTCAGTTTTAGCGCTTAAATTGTTAAAACTGTGTAACGTATCCTGCCCGCCAATGCTAGTAAAAAAAAGAAAAAGGAAAAGGTGAACGAACGCTCAGCTGTTCTTCCCACGCAAATTAATTCCGGACCTACTAATAACAAACAGAGTAATGAAACGAAGGAACAGCTTCACGGCAGGCAAGGCTCCAACATCAACACGTGGTGTGTTTGTGTCGGACATGAAGTTGCAGATGAATAATAACACCACAGGGCAAAGAACGAAGACGGGATGACTAAGTGCTGGCAGTGAGATCCCCAGCGTACAGTGTCAATGTCATCAGCCGGCACTGACTCGGACTGCTGCTCTTGCCACGCCTCAGAGAATAAAGGGCCTAAGTGTTATCTCTCAAAAGAATGGAAGAACCATCGACGCTCGATGTTTACCAAACTTACATTTCCTGAATGAAAGAGTACTGAAGCTAGAATCCGCTCTGGGTACATTAAACAAGAGTACATTTCTCGCAAATACCCACAACAAAATAAGAAAGCAGGAGAGTAATATTATCGCTTTTTGAAATAATTATTCTACGTGGACAGCTAGACAGAGGAGAGAACCACCCTAAGAAGAAGACAGTTTTCGAAACATTGTGTAGAGACCTGTGTGCTGACAATAGAAAAGGTCCTAATAAATGTCAGTGACAGAAATTGATCATGATTATGTATATATTTTAATGACCCTATGTATGTGATTATATTTGACTACTATAGGCCTCCACTACATCTACAAAACTTTGTCAGAAACAACCATAAATCATCATGCAGTCGGCGGCTGTTCTTGTCTTAATATTTACAAACACTGGTTAGCATTTTTATGTGTATGTTTCGGTGCGGCAACTAGTTGTTACTTTACGTTCTAAAACGTAGTCTTTAGATTTTTCGAAGCAATATTGCCATTCAAAATTTTGTAACATAATGCGAAGTCACAGGTTTATATGGCTATGTGTGTTACCATGTATGACAGGGAACTAAATAGCAAAAATATGGCATAGCGTCCATTAGAATCGTGTTCGCAATAAGTTGCATGAGAATCGGCCAATTTATTCAACAGTTTTTAAGGAAAGACAGATGGAATAATACATGTGCTCTCGTGAATAAGTTTCTAGTTTCTTATATTGTAATGTTGCATTTTTGTAGAAACGTGAAAGGTGTAGTATGCTGATGAAAATTCTACAGTGCAGTTACAGAAGAAACCTGCTTATTTTGAGTATCGCTTTCTTCTTCTACTGTTCCTTTTTCTTCTTCATTTTCATTCTTCAGCCACGCGCTTTTGTAATACTACGCGTGTTTCTAAATCTTAGCCAGAAATAACTTGAAAATGAACATAAGGAAGAAATGATGATAAATTTTCATGTATCGAAGAGGTTCGCATCATATAATCCTCGAGACTGGATGTAAAATTGCGCATGTGGATCATGACATGCCTTCAATTTTAACAGAATCCTTAGTGTTATAAAGAGACCTCGTGTATTTTCTCTGGTATGGCAATAACAGGCGAACGTACACATTACGGAGTGTACAAAACGAAACTCCAGTGACTGACACCACATAGATCACTGTTGCCTGAAGTGCTGTCATGACAACACGACACCATGATGTGTGACGCACAGCTGCTTCGTAACACACTGTCACCATAACAACAATTATAAATTGGTTTGAACTCCCATATTAATAAAAAATACTTCTTCGTATATATCCTATTGCATTTCGGTATTTTACAGACAGTCGTAAATAATGGACGGTATTAGAAGCTGTAACAAGTGAAGCAGCTCGGCTAATAAAAAAATTTAACTTTAAAGTCTCTCTCTTTACAGTATATCAGGTCGTAAACAGTTACATGAAATTATTTCTGTTAATTGTTGCATCCCAAATTCAAGATATAAGTATGCTTCATTAGGTCTTTTTTATTATTTGGAATGGATTTATTAGCATCCGAATAAAGATGCAGCGATTTAGAAAAAATTTTGATATAAGCTACATCATCTGTGCATTTTAATGACGTTCTGTCCTTTAGGAAATTAGCTAAGCCTCCTGCAGTGTTTACGTCATGTTTTTGGAATGAACTGTCTTAAACATAAATGCGCGTATTAATTAAAATATTATTTTTTGTTACTACCAGACCAAACCTGTCTGAAATTTAATAAGGCATTTTATAAGTCCCTGTAATAGTTTTCCTTAAGAAGCTTCTCGTCGCTCAACTTGTTAAGAAATTCCTACCCTTTTATGAAACCTCGATTTACATTACTGTGTTTATAATACGTGTATTCCACCCAGAATCCTATAAGGCAGTTGACTACAGTTCACATCCACACCTCTCAACAAAGACAAAATAAATTCATTTTGAAACTAATATCGGCTCCCGCCTTTTTAAATTATTCCCTACCCCCACGGCATGGGGTTTTGAAGCTGTGGAAGACAGGGCCTCCAAGTAGGAAGGGTAATTGAAAGTATATTGAATAAGCAGTCTCAGACAGCTAGGAAAATGTGTGGTTCTGCAATAGCTTGCCGGGAGAGGAATTAACAACTTATTGCAATAAACAAATTAGCATGTTCCGAAATATTACACGTGGCCTCGGATTTGAAAGTGTTCTTGCAGTGACCCACTCTAGGAAGAAGAATGTGAGATTTGGCAATGAACCTTCACGTTTCATACATTGCTGGGAATTTCTTCACTGATTTTGTACTAGCTTCTTAAGAAGGGCTCTGCACCCAGGGACATATCCCCACTGTATTTAACGACCTCGGTCCAAAGTAGACCCTGATGCATAGAGTAGAATTTAATCCTTAAGAACTGGTGGGGGATCTCGCTGCCGTTACATTCAGATCCGATGCAGTTTGAAAATGCCCCGTAGGATTCACACAATTTATACCCCTGTTAACAAGAACAAACAGAGAAGCTGCGTGCCATCTGAGCTAAACACGAAGTTTGATGAGCATTTCTGCGCGAAACTGTCTACAGAATAACAAGGTAGTCGTTAGTTGCAAAGTGATGCACGTTGATTGTTGTGACAGCCATTGAAACAGTAGCCGAAGTTGTCACCACGACTGCGTCCCCTCGGGGCACGAAATCCTCTTTCCACCACCTCTAAAATGCTCTAACTTGCAAAATTTCCTAATTTTCCTATCTGCATATTTCATTCCTTTATGTGACAGTGAGAAATTTCTCTTTGTGTACCCTAATCGAGAGAATCTTTTTAAGTGAATTTCAACTGTTTGCTGTACGCTTTAACGAGGGTCCCTTCAGAAGAGACGGAAATGAGAAGAACATCCTGCTCACAGAGCGACGGACAGACACACTGTTTTGCTGGCACTGTCACAAAACAGTACACAGCTGAGTTTTGAATCCGATGTAGCACAAATTCAATGATCAGTCCATTACTACGTACATACATGAAGGCAAGTAGCACGCATGGAAGGGGTGTGAAATTTGTTTAACATTTCAATAAAAGTATAAGCAGTGGCAATTTGACAAGAAAGAAAGCAGAGATAAATGCAGGAATAGAGAGCGGAGATGTAAAATCATACCATTTCCCTCGGGATAAGTAGTATCACGATACTAAAATTTGGCTTTTCAAAAAACACTGTAAATTTCTTGAGTATATGAACGACTATCAGCTTCTTGATAAGGAATTCGTTCCATTTCCTTTATTAAATACGCCCCTACCCACGTCACAATTTTGTTGTTTAACTTATGACTAAATAAAAACTAAATCATCCAAACAATCAAACCGCTCAATAGAGCAGATTTCTTCTTGATGAGCTAATACGGTCGTAGAATTCCTGCTAGTCAAGAAATTCTCCACGTTTTGTTGGATGGAATACGTCAGAACTTCACTGTATGTCACATTTAATTGTAATCTGTACAAGTATTCAAAATGTAAGGATGATTCTTCAATTAGGTCTTAAGTACAGGGACCTGAATTACATTCAGAAAGTGTTACGTGAGAATTTTATTTTGAATAACATATTTAATAAACAATTACGAAAAATTTGAAAGATCCCTAAGTTTTCTACGTCAAATGACCATAAATATTAAACATAAGGCATCTGTTGGAACAAAGTCCGTGCGAAGGGTTTCTGAAGAGTCTCCTTCTAACTGTATGCATTGCTTCTCCTTTTCTTTTAATTTGACGGAAGTAAGATGGCTTCTGTTGCGCGACGTATAAAACTCGGAGGCTCTACAAAGCTTTAAGTTCAGTGTATGTTTTACACAGCCTCCAGGGCAAGCATTTCTTTTATACTTTCTTTCTCATTATTGATTCAAAAAATGCGTGACTTTTGAAACAGTATGTCACCGTCTCAAAGGACAGGGTCACCAACTGCTGTAACAAGAAGCACTTCTTTGCTCTTGTTTTCATCTCACAGCAACAGAAACAAATGTAATTTCAGCTGACAATAGGTAGGTTTTCACACAGTATAAATTTAATGAAAGTGTATTTTATACGAGCAGATCAAGTCTTCTTATTTCTTTGTATGGAGGAGGATCTCTAAGACGTCCATCTACAAACTACACAATATGTTATAAACATGGTTTGCATTCACGTCACATCAATCCGGCACTACATGAACTGCACAGATTCACCGTGGACAAGCGATAATTACAATACGTCCTATAATTTAAGACAGCAACTCTCCACATTCTGTTTGTCTAATAACATGATATATATTGTAATCATATAAACAAGGTGCTTAGTAGGCTGTTTCGTAACATCATAACATCATCATCATTTTTTTACGGTGAGGAGTTGTTAGCACCTCGCCCAACCCCCAAGCTGGAGGACCACCCCTTTTCGGCTGTCCGCAACTGCTTATTCAATGTATTCGCAGCTACCCTTCATAATTGGAGGCCGTTCCTCCATCCGCAACCTGAGGAAGCGCCGTGCCGTGGTGACGGGAACCCACAGGTGCTTAGGTATTTGAATGCAGCATTGCCCTTTGTAGTGACTGTAAGGTTGTGACTCCCTGAAGCACTTAAGTATGTCCCTGTAAAATCTAGACAGTTCTGCACATACAAAGATATATATATATATGTTGGTATGTACAGTAACATTTTTATACACATAAAAGCTGAAGGTAAATTTCACCCTATAAGATGCCATGAAAGCCCAGGAGGGGAGTAGAGGTATAGCACTACCCTTTTTTATAACATCGGTGTTAGATGGGGAGTGGGTGGAAAACGCCAAGCCACTGCTGCTTTACCCCCGGGAAAGAGACCCGATAAACTTTTTACACGAGACTGGGTGGGCCTCAGGTCCAGTTTGGGCGTGTGCGTAGAATGTGGCACCAGACAGGATTCGATTTGCATACACACACTACACCGGTCCAAGAATTTGTAATGTTTCACTCACTACAAATGGGAATGCTGATTCCAAATATCGAAACGCCTTCTTTACCTTATTGAAAAATATAATATTATTACAAGGGAGTATATTTGTTTGATATACATACGTGTATATATACATATTACATACGTGTGCATTCACTGATGCAAAATTTTATTATACGCAAAATCATGTAACAATATTCTTCAAGGGTTCTGCCTAATCAGCGGTATTTTATTTACAGAAGAAAAATACGTTATTTTATTCTTTAAATACGGGCTTGTATTGATTCCGAAAGCGGTCTGGGCACTTTACAGCAGGCACAATTCTCAAGTCCCGGCTGGGTATGCAAACACGATTCCTCGGTTCCAGCCCGTAGCATCGTCGCTACTTGTGTGTGTGTGTGTGTGTGTGTGTGTGTGTGCGCGCGCGCGCGCGCGCGCGTGCGCGTGTGTGTGTGCGCGCGCGTGTGTGGGTGTGTGTGCGTGAGTGTGTGTGTGTGTGTGTGTGTGTGTGTGTGTGTGGATGGGTGTGTGGGTGTGTGTGTATGTGTGTGTGCACGCGCGCATACTATTAACGTACTGAAATTTTAAACCATTTTTAAATACCTTTGTTACCCTGGTGAACATGTATTTCTCGCATTAGAAAATTATCAGTTTTAACCGCAGTTCATCATTAATTCCGGGTCCCATGAACATATATTTTAACGTTTTAGAACAGGCACAATGGACCAGAAATTAATTCAGGCGTGATAGTCTGACGCAAGAGTGTAACTGTAAATTTTATAATGAATCAATATAAAAAAAACTCTTGTTTCATTTAGAGACGGACGGCCAGCATCGATCTGTTATCAGAAGAGTGAGAAGTCTGTAACGGTGAGTAGCAGAAATATGAACTTCCGGCGACCAAATTTTGTAAGAGCAGGCGCTCGGGATATGTTTTTGTATTAAATGACTGTCAATTAAATTTTCAAATATTAATTTTTTTCTAATATCTTTTAATATTGTTATCTTTTCAGATATTCCGAATCCAGCCACAGCTGCCGCAGACTTCTTTACTTGTTCTTTCTGAAATTTGTTGCATGATCGCCTTCCAGCGTGAAAGTTCCATAATAGTATAGACCTGCTAGGAGGGTCCACTAATTTTAACGTTCAAAATCTTTGTCAAAGTAAAAAAGTAAATTTGTTCCTACACACACATAGAAGGCATAAGTGGATTGAAAGTATCGTCCCGCTCATTCTTAATCTTGGCACTAGATGGAGATGAGTTGTCAGCCTTAAGCCCCGGCCGCTTTAGTCCAAGGAAGAGCCCTCGATAAATATTAAATATTAGAATGGGTGAGCCCTAAAACCATTCTGAACCTTTTGGTGAAAAGACAAATCTCTTCCCCGTGCAAGAACTCGAACCCCGGATCTTCCATCCCATAGCCTATTCATTTTACAAACCACCCTACCTGGACTCTTTTCAAAATCTCTCTTAGACTATTAAGCGTCCCGGTTCATATAACAACCAGAGGGTTCACGTCATATTACCGCCCATTCATACATATTTCTAGTGGTTTACTCCTGTCAGATTTTCCGACTAAAATTCTCTCCCACGTTCTGCATGTTCGCCCATTGCCCCCTCATCGATTACCTATGTTTTTGAAGCAGAAAGCACCCTCCACCTTGTTGAAGGTATATTTTTGCCTGGTGATGGGGCTTGCTTGCGTAAGTGAATACGAAATGTATACCGGAGGCAGTCCAGCTGGTGGTAGAGCCACCCGTGCCGGACAGATTTCAAGCGAGTTGCCAGAGAGAGAGCTACTCTGGTCTTCCATGTTGGGGATTGGGGCTGACAACCCAATGCCCGTAAAAGGCTCATATGGAGAATATTGAAAATGTGTTGGTCGGACCGAAACAGGCTAACAAACACAAGGATGTAGAGACCTGGAAGGCCAAAGAGTAAATAGAAAAGAATGGAGGAATATAGTCGAGGCGGTTAAGGTCTGAAGAGCCCAAGAGTACCACAGAAGGAGGAGGAAGACAAGAAAGAGATATAGAAGGAGGAGTAGGAGGAGAAGGACGAGGAGGAACAGGAGAAGGGGAAATAGAAGGAGGAGGAGAAGAAGAAGAAGGAAAAGAAAATAAGGAAAAGAAAATTAGTACAAATGTACAAATAAACAATCAGTGAAAAGAGGCTGTTACTCCTGTGGCATAATTGCATCTCACTTTAATCCTTTGTGATACAAGATGAAAAACGGGTGTCTAATTGAAGCCCTTCCAATTACGTGCGTCAATAAAGTGGAATACTTAGAAAATACTTGTCTGCATCGAACAGCAGGGACTGAAGGAACTAATGACAAGGCTTCTTCTTTGTGGCCCGCATTAGTGAGATCTCAAAGGTATTTCATAACATTTCAACATGACTTGAAGAGACCACAGATCTTTGTATTGCCTTTCGCTAGTTGTGATTCAAATTTAGTTTTTACCGTACTTCCAGGTTCTGGAACTAATTGCATTGAATTGCAAGGAACTGGTTATTTCACACGACCCAAAATGGAAAATGTGAAAGTCGAGTTTCAAAATCAAAGTAGATAGAAGTTTGAAGAAAGTAGCTGTAGGAAGCAGGAAGAATGGAATAATGCGAAAAGACGAAGCAATAAAATGTAAATTGTTCCTGTGCTTAAACCATGTAAATACTTAGGTATATCTACGTTACACACACACACACACACACATACACACGCAGTATGTTTCTCACACATAATTTATTCCATCTACAAGGAACATTACGCTAAATTATTATGGGGAAATACTGTAATCAGTATACGTTTTGAAAACCATAAAAGCACATGAATGTATTGTCTAGCAGTAAGGGTTTCATTAATGTTATTCTATAACTGGTAAGTCTAATTTTCAGTGGGTTAGGCAATACGCCGAAGATATATTTGCGAATAATGATAAAGCTTCACAATCTCCCAATCTCAGGACTGGAAATGCGCATGCGACCAGCTGTAGAGTCACTTTGCTGTATCCCTACTTACCCATTGGTTTAAAGGCTCTCCTGATCGCTACGCCGGTGTAAAAGCGTAACATAAATTATATGCCCACGAAAACCTACCGTTTTTTTTTCTATCCCGCAGACAGAGAGAACAAGAAGTGTTTTTAATAAAGGACGCTGTCTATTGCTAAGATTGCTGATCGAAAGCGGCAGAAGAACTAAACGTGAATCTAGAGCATTAAGGGAATAACAAGAATAACAAACGAAGTACTGATAGTAAAATCTGCATCGCTGCGGATTTATCCACCACAAATCTCACATGAACTGGCCAGGAACGAACCTGTACTTACGCGATGAATCCCTACTATTAACAGCCTAGCCATGACACAGTCTCAAGTCCATAATGTTATTAAACTGAGAAACATGATTAGGTAATATACTGTCTGGGCCCCAATGAATTTGGAGGTCATTCCACACTGAATCCTCTTCACACAGCTTCTATGTTTATCGTTACGCAGCCAAAGTTTAGGAAACAGGTAAGAGCTTAGCATTTCAGAGACGACACCACGTTAAACTCTGGGTTGTTAGGCAAGAGATTAGCTTCAGAGAGTTGCTGCTGCAGCGTGCGTGTAGGAGCATAATTGAAGAAAGATTAAGGTCTCTGGAATCTGACGCCATGTAGTTCGATATATTTGTACCAGAATTTCGGTATTAGCAGACAATGTTGGCACTCAATTCTCTCACAACTTCAAAACTCGTGTATTAGTAACTGTATCAAGTTTCAGCAACCAATTCCGGAACAACTGCTTGTGATATACAACCTCCATTGTGGCAACTCTAAGATGACGGCTAATGTTGCTTCATCTCCATTCACCACTCCGTATAGACACGTGCTGAGTGTTGAGGTGAAGTAAAACAAGGCCACTTGTGGAAGACAGTTTGTCAGATTCACGTTCTAGCCGCTTTGTTTCAGCGGTTAAATACTGATCCTTGGCCTACATAATCACTGGCATGTTATGTAGGGTCAAACGGTAAGATGTTTCTTACACGATAGTGTGAAGAGAATGTTGACAGATTGTGGCCTATTTTAAAAAACTCTACTGACATCTGCCTAGAGGGAATGAAGGAAACGCGAAAGATTTGAACTATATAAAATCATCTTACTGACAATTGCCTGTAAGAACTGAAGAAAATGCGAAACATCGGGGCCTATTTTAAAGCACACTATAGCGATATGTGCTTGGGGATGCTGAAGAGAACATTAAAGATTTTAGCCGAATTTAAAATCTTCTACTTACATGTGCCTGGAGGAACTGTAGATAAAGTGAAAGACTATAGCCTATTCCAGAACAATCGAGTGACACATGCCTATACAAAAAACAAATCATGAAATAAATTCTAATACACAAGTTAACCTCAAGAGTGCTAACCTCTCGATCATGCCTCTCCCTCCTGGATTCTTATCCAGCAGAGGACAGTCTGAGTAGAACAGAAGACAGAGATATGGTCCTAAAGAGGAGGGGGCGGAAGTCGGCTCTTTTATCGGGGCTGCTACCCGAATTTTGCAATTTACGACCCCTCGTTTTATTGTGTTGTTTTGGCTTTAGATATTAAGCTTCACCACCATCTTGAACTTTATGGGTGGTGCTTAGTAACTGAGATTTGTTAATAATAATATTACACACTAGGAAACATTCAGCAACTTAGGTTTATGGTCTCAAAAAAAAACTATCAAAAATTTTCATTCACAGAATGTTTTAAACTCCACGCAGTGCACTATATGCTTGTTTTCCCTTCATTCGCAACTTTTCAACAACTATGCTGAATCCCTAACAAAGTTCCCTCTTAAAGATTAAGTGAAGCACCGACAGACTTACTCCATTAAATGAAAGCATAAACCTCCACTAGTTCGAAGTCAGAAATTGTGTTTCTACCAAACAAAAGAAATGCATTGGACTGAATTAACGAAGCCTGCTTCAGAATGCATGCCTAGTCCTCAAGCACATCCACCCGCTATTCTTCTGATCCCCACTAATTCCAGCATTGTGTGCGTTCTCTACCACATTCCCTAGTTCCACTCTAGCCCAAACCCACGCCAACAACACTGTGTCTAATTTTAAAAACGCTCTGTTTCCAAGACGCAAACTCTTTCCCTGCCTCAGTCATTCACTGACTCCCTCGCCCTCTCTCTCTCTCTGTCTGTCTGTCTGTCTCTCTCACACACACATATTGAGGCTTCGTCACTTTCTTCCCCCTTTTTTTTGTAACATGTGATTATAAAAAACGTTGCGGATGTCACGGAACAAATGAGTTTAATTCATCACAATTCACCCGACATGTAAGGTAGAAGGAAGGAGAATAAACAGGAGGAGGCAGAATGGAGAGGCACGGCAGCGGAAGAAAATAGAAAAACTGAGGATGAAAAAAGACTTCACAAAACTACGCATGAAGAGGAATTCAAAGGTGAAAGTGTTAAATCCTCTTTACAAATAGAGTAAAAGTACAGCCTATTAAAGCATGCTATTCTATACCTCACTTAGATGTTGTAATTTGTTAGAAAATAATGTTATGTCTGGGGTTATAAACAATTTAAAAAAACAGCATTATTACGGCAACTGCGACTAAGGAGATAATTAAGAGTGACGGATGGGCTTAAGAGAATTACGAATTGAGATTTACTCTAGCCTTCAGAGAAATTTCTTTTTTTTACAGGAATTATTTGCATGAAGTACATAACGGAACGCGCAAAGGGGATGTCATGTTTTCCTCCCTCTCCCTGTTTACATTTCATTTTCGAGAGTGAATTTCGATTATTTCGGTATTATGGAGATTAAAGTGAAAATTTTATTTTGAATTGAATCAGTAAATATTGTGTCACGTCGAACGCAACAGAATTATCACAAGTATATAAATAACTGAGTAAATAAATAAAAACGTGATAAATAAGACCACATATAAATGGTATCATCATACGTAACATCTTTCATACCGTTTAGATCTATGAACATTGAAGTTATGGCCCAGTGTCTTGTACTGTCTCTCTTCTTTATTAGATGTATTTTGGGTAAATTTATCCCAGACATATTGGAAAACCAGTATCCGGTGTTAAGAATGTGTTTAAATTTCATCCAGGCAAAGTGAAGTGTACACTTTTAAACTCGTATTTATTAAAAGAGTAAAAATGCAGCTAGTAGTTTATTGTAACAGAAGCCTAACAAGCACTGAAATGAGATACCCAAATAAATAATTAAGAATTCCCTCTTGAAGAAAGCCTCTTTAAAAAACAACAAATTTTACGCTCACGGCTCGGCACGTAATAAACAACAGGCAAATACTTGAAGGAAAAGAAGTCAATATGTTCCTGTTATCTTATGAAAACCACAATGTTTGGGCTGAGTGGGAATTTTGATTGAGTTCAAGAAATTTGACTGTGAAAAATTACATAACACCACTCATGATAACTGATATCCCAGTCGGGATTCAAATCGAGCACCTTCATCATAAAAGTCTAGAACGTTACCAGCACACCCGCGTGATATATGAGGCCCAAGCGTAGAGTGATAACAGACACTGATTATTTTCAGGAGCTTGGGTCCATGAAATTGAAAGAATTATACCATATAAAAGTTATCAGTAAATCGAAACATCCATCATTCATGTATTACTAATTCATACATAAAAATTAGATGAGCCTAAAACATGCTGAAATATTCCAGCGATTTGTAAACAGTTTGTATGGTGATTACACGCTACAACGACATAAACTGTCAGCCCCCGGATTTCAGAGAATAATAGAGAGTGTCATGAAAAAAAGTGTCAGGCTTTAGTGGCGCTGTTGGACACACTTTGCGTCGCCTTGTCGGACAGCAAATCTATGAGCGAGTTGACGTGTTCCAGTGGTTCTTCGCAAACTTTTGTCTTTCCAAAACAAACACAATGTTTTAATATCCTACCCATAATTCTGATTTTTACAGTAGTGATAAAGTGTCGCAAGGCCATTCTGATTATAAATGGCGTGCTATGAATTATGTAAATCCTTAAACACATTCCGCTTTGTAGGAATACCGGGGTGTATATTACTGATTAGTTTATAGTCAACACAACTGTTACATTTGTGAAATAAAACATAATGGCACTTAACCTTTTAAAGCCTAGCGGTAACTTTACATACCACCAGGTTTAACATTAAAAAATTGTACGTGGTGCCCACATTGCATTCATGTGTTTTGTACGGATCTCAGAACAAACAGCAACTTTTGCCTTATAAAACATTAAGAGACTGGTTTTTATAACCGAAGTGGAGAGTGTTTACAGCGCGGTAGGCGCTGAGTCCTTATATAAAACAGATAAGCTTCGTCTTTAAAGGGTTAATCTCATCAAAACTAAAACAAGTATCCCCTATCAGTGATGAGGTTAAAATCGTATGGAAGTCCACCCCTTGTAGTTGTCCACGGTAAAACAAAACTTCCGTTATTGTTATAATTTGCTTTTAGTAATGAAAGGCAAAAGGAAATAGAACTTCGTCATGTCAGGTTTAACACATATTCAATGTTGAATAGGTCTTCTTCAGTTACGCTGCAGTATAATTTTCTCTGTAGATGTAATGGCTAAAAACCATGTCTCGATATGCAAAACCTGTTTTGTGAAAATATGTGATCTAGCTGCATGAAGATATAACGTATTTCGGAGTGGAATGTTTCCAGATTCCCCCCACCCCCCGGTCTGCATACTTTGTTGTTATCTATTTAGTGTATGTTCTAGCCAATAAGGTAAAGAAGACTCTGTCGATTTAACACTGCCACTCTTGTGACCGCGAGGCTTCAGAACACCCGCAGACGGCGATACCAGTTACGAATTCATATCATGTCTCCCGTAAATCATCTGTTGTCTTGTAATGTACAGGTTTTACGATAGATTAACAGCTAAATCCAGGGAATGGTGTCGTGTGTCTGCAAGTTGGGATTATCTGTGGCACTTAAAAGAGGCCATCATTTTTAAGTGCCTCGTGTAAAGGCGCACCTATAGACACGAATATAGGCCTTGGTAATAGAAGAATGAATGGACACGGAGCATTGCTGGAATGATACTGACAGGCGAAAATCGAAGCATTCGGAAAAATCCTGTCCACTTTCCCCACCACAAATTCTACATATACATCAGCATACATACACTACATAGATTACGTACATACATTTCCTACACACATTACGTACATACATACATACATACATGCATACAAATGTACGTACGTACGTACACATATAATTGCTTCAGTTGGAAACCTCAGGTTAATTAGACGTCCTTAAGACTACGTTCTAATCCATTAGATAAAATGAGGTCGCACCTTGTAGAACGACGCCATTAGCCGCTTCTCTCTCTAGTTCTATCAGGGTGCAAATCACAGCTGGTCCCTTCTGCTGGTAGGATGATTATTTAATTATTTGCAATGCAGAAAATATAATGAGATTATACGGCGTCGAACAAGCTATGGTAACGTGATTACAAACGAGGACACCTGTCTGCATTCACCTGGCGAGACTGAACACTCATCGAAAACGTGAATGTATTACGGATCTCTTGGACCAGATATTACCGCGCAGTCTCCCAACCTAAGACATTTATGCTGACCACTGCATAGCGACAGCATCTGAAGGAAAAAAACAAACACCGAAAATCTATGAAAATTTTTTCTCCAGAATTAAATTCCGCAGGTTTCACAGCAGCCTTGAATTGTGGTTTGTGTGATAAGGTCATTCATGCAGATTTCTTTCCTCCTAAGTTGGCCCTGTGTATAATCTCCACGCAGACTCTAACTCGAAAAACAGCCCAGGAATTAGTACATATTCCCACACATGGGCTGTTTTAAACACCAATACCCACTGCCTGCAAGGCTGGATGTGGCCGTGTCTCTGTCCCTGCCGGGAAGAGAACTGTGTGTCTAAATATCATATGCAGTTCACTGATTAAGTTTTTCGTATCGCGACGAGAAATGTAGTCTACTGAGATTTTCAGACATTGCTGGTTGTTAATATTGGAAGGAATATTTCAGACTTTTTTAGACTTTTATAGACACGTTGATAAACCTTCGCTTCCATAACAACAATTTTTTCTCGACCAACTAAGCAAATACTGAAAACAATAAATTATGGAATTACTTCATGGGTGCACAAGTTTCTCAAAAAATCTGGGAGTCAACTCAAAATTCTGCGCCTCAGAAGGGTGACATGAAAAAGATTCCATACTGAGGACCAACAAGTATTAGGTCCCACAGTATAAAATTCCGGCGTCCAGGCGTCATGGCCCCTGGATTTGCGCACCTCTGGGTTACTCAATTGTTAAATTTATTACCTCGATTTACTAATGCCAGTTATTGTTGTAGTAATAGTCATATGTTCTACAAGCACTACCAGTAGGCTACAGCAATAGCAGTGTGTGTCCACTATAGCCTGCCGACTGATGTAGACACAGTTTAGCCCAACAGCAAATCATCCGCCATATTCCGTTTCGTGTTCGTCTTTAGGTCTCCCTGACTTTGCCGGGAAAATGTCATGAAGTAATTCACAGCTGCTCCATTATCCATTCCATTTCACGGACGCTAAGAAAAATATACTGTTGCAACGTCATCAGCAACCTTAACACAAAGGTCACAATTTCTGTCACCAACACAGGTTAATTATCTTGTTCTGTTCTGGATACAAGGGCTAAAGCTCTTCCATTTTTCGGTTATCGTAACGCTGTGCGTTAGTCTATATTAATAGGGCAGTTTTGAGATTCGTTTTTCACGCATTTACTCCATATTTTCTTGCAGTTCCTTTCATCTGTCCTTTATTGTAGCATGGCCGTCAATTATTCTCAGTTTTCCTATAATGTGTTCATCGTGGCTATTTGCGACATCCCGTTATTGAGGAAAGAGTTTTGCTTTCGCAAGTTGACTTTTTATTTTCTTTTTGGTTAGTATCCTCATCCATACAAATTTTCTTTCTGAATTTTTCTAGTAAGCTTATATATTTGTATAAATTAAAAGAGAAATATAGTTTTCTATTATGTTCATATATTGACTGGTATGTTTCAAAATGTTTGTAATATTTACATCAGAAATTTTCCCAGTATAATCTTGTAGCTGCATAATTCAGCGCATCAGTTCCCTATCCCTTTATCATCGCCTTCCACCTCGCATAACCTATAATGCAGTCCAAATAATCGAGCAGTCCTAAACAGCCCACCAAATATCTTCTCTTTAGGTCTACCCACATTTAATGACTTCGCATTCTTGCCTCACATTCTGCATATCCCGTGCAACTAATGACCTGTTATCCTACCAGGCCCTTCCTGTGGATATTTGCCCTCCGACTTCCAGGCAGCCACTTGGTTAAATCCGTATATACGCTAAGGCCTTTTCCTTGCACGTCGTTTCTAATCATTATTCACAGTCATTCTGTCATTTTACACTACTAAACTATGCAGCTGAACAGAAGTGTTAAATGAAGAAGCAATATGAATTATAGTTATAGTTAACGGGGCGTATACACTTTTAAATATTATACAGTAGCTTGTGTTGTAGTTTAGAAAATCATTTCTATAGTTTAGGATGTTTAATTCCAAACAAAAGTTATTTCGAACGCAATTAAACCAACTG
Source organism: Coptotermes formosanus (assembly GCA_013340265.1). Classification (NCBI taxonomy): domain Eukaryota; kingdom Metazoa; phylum Arthropoda; class Insecta; order Blattodea; family Rhinotermitidae; genus Coptotermes; species Coptotermes formosanus. The sequence continues at coordinate 3,376,719 of BLKM01001294.1, read as the reverse complement.
AGGGACACAGTACACAAAGAGCAGTGGTTTGCCACAAGCAAACATGTTACATTGCATACAATACAGGCCATCTAACTGGAGCTAGGTACATTTCATATTAGGCTTTCACCGGAGGCCAAGTTTGTATGTGACATATTAAACAGAGTAGGTAAACCGGCTCTGACGTTCATCCTACCTGCCATCCAACGCGTAATGAAGGATATTTTCAGGAACATTAAAGAGATCAGAACATGAATTTGGCCACTCAGTATCCAGTGCTGCTGTCCGGCATACATGCAAATTTATCTCCCTTATTCCTTTATGACGTGTTTTTTAAGAACACAGTCATCTTTCTAAATTACAAGTCTAGAGAAAAATTACGCACATTTCAAAATCAGCGATAACCTGAAAGGTGATTTGTATCACTTACTGCCCAGAACTGATCTCACTGCACAGGTTTTGTAAATAGAACTGACTTACATTTTTGGTAGCATCAAAGACGTCCAAAGTTTTCAGTACTCCCTGTTTCTCCATGATTCGATTAGAGGTTTGGAGTGAAGTTCCAGGAAAAGGCACTCGAAGCTGAATAATGGAAAACAGAAAATTGTCACCGAATCACAAAACACTATTCGACATGTAAAGAACATTTCTATATAACGATGAATTCAATTTGTGGAGCGACGTCTTCGAACTGAATCCAATTCTTAAGGGGTATTTTAATAAATTTCTCCTTGTGCACGTTCTATGGAATCATTATTTTGTCGTTCTTGTCTCTTTGTATTTGTCGCCTAGTAGAAACAGCATCCATTTTTCTCGTCGCGCAGACGCAAAAGAACAATTTTAAAGCCACTCCTGTATATTTTATTCTTTTCTCTTCATTGTAAGGCGGTAATTATTAAAACGCCAATGTAATTAAGAAATTACTTTGCCCTTTACAACACTAATACATGCCTATAATTATAATTCGTAACTTACTACTATTTTTCCGTAAAATAAAAGAGAACAAATTTGAAAGGAATGATAAAGTCATAAATTCCATGGGTACATAGGGAACTGAATAATTAAAGTAGCTCAAAGCTTGTTATTCATTAATTTCACACCGGATGGCGTACGTTACAGGCTATTATAAATAAAACTTCTACTAACCCCGCTCTTCAATATGAAACTAGTAGAAAAGGAACAAGCATATGACTAACTACAATAGGCACACAGTAGGGAAAGCAGGGCAAAATAATTTGAAAACGAACCTTGGTAGTATAAAATATTATCATGTTACCTAAGTTTAATTAACGAAGTTCGTGGACATAAAGGTGTTTAAAAACAAACCACAGGAAGGAGTTATACACGGCAATAATGAGAATTTGATACATCTCTCCTCTTTTATCTTAGTTTTACGAAGGTCTATGGATGAAGACCACTCTTTGGAATAAAAGACAGAAATGTGTTCCAATTTTTTGTCAGACGAAGAAAGACCTGTAATAAGGAAATTTTTGAAGCCGAATAATACACACACAAAACCAAAATAACTTCCAACATCGAGAAAAAGTATAAAAAAGACAAAAATGTGTATATGTTTAACCAATAGTTTTATCAAAAATATAACGTAGGGAGTATAAGGATTAAGACAAACTCATAAGGCTGTCAAATATAAAAGAGATGAGAAAAAGTTAAAATACTGGAAGGAACTTTACACAGGCAATAACCTGTTTAGCTGAAAGTTTTGTCGTAAATATTTAAGGGATTTTTTCCTATACCAAAAGGCATAAGCCAGGCGCTGACAAATATAGAAATTATAATAGTACTTGCAAGATACTGTCATAATACATGCAAATATTTATTTATAATTAGGCCATATTGGTGAACAAATAAGTTCTAAATATCTAGGAAAATATTTTTGTTAGATCGGTTTACAATAAAGGCTTATAATAAGCAATTAAAGTATAACTACCAGATTTAAGTTCCGAAAACCTGTATTTATGCAACCCTCTGTAACATAATAATTCCCGATTTTGTTTTCAGTGTCGCAAGTACCTTTTCTCCAAAGTGTACCATACTACATTTAAGCTGTTTGCAAGTTTTTCACTACTTGTTATTCGCTATAACAGAAATACATGGCACTTTAATTTTTTTTTTTTTGTTATATGGGTAGTTTCATTAAATGTAACTTTTGTTAGGTAAGTGAAATAAGCTTGCGATATTCCGACAGCATTAGAACCGTCTCAGTGCCTATACAGATCCAGCAGAGTGTACTAAACGTTGTTTGGGTAACTGAATAATATACATATATATTTTGAATACGTTCTGTATAAAATACACTGTTTCTACCAAAAGCACATTTACGCCACTTTAACAACTTTATAACATCTGGGCGTGTAGGAATATTCGAAATCCAAGTGAAAAACAGTGGAAAAAATAACATAACTTTCTGTAATATCAAAGGATCTTAGAGAAAAAAAGCCTCAGCTTTTGCAGTGGGTTAATCTGCCCGTGTAGTGGACCCAGAGGCAGATACTTGTAAATACTCTGCTAAAATGTGGGGCACATAACGGGCGGATAAATTTGTTGGAGAACTCAGTGTCTCTCATTTCGGTGGGGGACGGATCCTTTTCTCTTTGGTTACTTAAACGTCACAAGAAAACAAGAAAAAAATTATTGAAAAACGTGTTTACCTAACCGGATATTCGTAATAAATATAGCCAGCAACACAAAGTTTGTAAAGAATGCCATTAAAGATAAGCTGCACACCATATTCCAAACAGCAAAGTGTAGCGAGATAAAACGGCGTTTTATAAAAAATTAACCTATTAGCATTTTATGTTTTATATCTTTTGTAAAAATGACATAGTTTTTAAATTCCTGCGGCTTTCAAGTCTGCAAACTCCATTCATGCCTTTAGTATACGGACTTCTTGTACGCTGCAATCAGAAACAACACTAGGCACATGCATGTACTGTATTTGTTTCGTTTAAGTGCCCGAAAGATCAATGTTGAACACTATGTCCCAGTGTTCACCTTTCTTCCTTTTTTGGTAGTTGTTGCTGTAACTAATTCAGAAGTCGAAACAAGACCATGTGTTTTGGGGTAGGTTGCTAGATTTCTCAGAACTGCAGAGGCATAATCTTGTAACAAATAAACGGTCACGTGTCTGACAACTGGATTTATTTATATTTACCCTAACGTAAAATTTATTTATTCGGGATATTATGACGCCCTCGACACTAAATCGCAGGCACCGAGTGTCTCATTACAGTGGGACCGGTATTTATTTTTTTCTTCTGTGCATCCGAAAAATGTGGGGATATTATCTCAAATTAAGTCACGACCTCTCCCTTAAACTTTCTTCCGATTCACTAGTCAGTTACTGCCAGCATCAATAAACATACTAGAACATACATTCGCCCTTAATTTTTAAATATTTGACCATATATATTAGTAATGCAACATACATATATTGTCGGTTCTGGGTAAATCCACATCTGTTTTACCAGTACATAAATCAGAAAATGTTTCGACCTGCTACGAGAGTGCAGTGCATCAATAATTCATTCAAAAGCACTGTTAATACTTTGCTCAGTTGAATGGAGGTACCAAGTTCACAGACATATGTTATTGTAGGGCTACAGGAATCCATTGATTTATTACAGCTTTTGACGCAATAACTAGAAAGCTATGTGCTCCGGTGAAGTGTCGCTTTATACATGATTGGAGCAATTGTCATGAATTTGTGCAAACGGGCAGAAGAAAGCCGCCTACAGATATACTCACTATGACATATATTATGCACTTTTGAATATCGCAACTTTCGTAATTGGAGAAAAGGAAACCAGCCAAATATCCTACATACATGCATATCTCTCTGCTGTATGTTGACCAAATTGCTGAAGATAATGTTTATAACATAAATCGGTTCATGGTTCACTGTGTATCTTAATTGCCATTTTGTAAATAAAAATCAAGTCTTTGTGTCACCAGGCACATCCAAAGACGTGTAGTTGAAACTCAACTAACAAAATCAATCAGCGGCAAAATAAATATCATCAGTGTTAACACGTGTCGGTATTTACAGCATCCTCCCCGATTTTTTATTATCCTGATTTTTTCGATCCCTTTGAACAATCAAAAAGGATTACGTGCATCAATTTGTAGTGGAATTAATAAAGCTTGCAAGAACTTCCTAAACATTGATTTATATTTCCCTAAACATATTTTGTGTCGGAACGTTGAAAACATTACTTATTTAAAATTAGTGTTTTGCATTATTTTTTAGTGTTTCTACCACATGTCCATAGGCTTACCTACAGTTAAAGTGCACTTAAAATTCATAGACTTATCAGACGGACTAATCCTTAAATTTGTAAAGAAGGTAACTCTAATATTAACACTCTAAACTGTAGTCACGCAAGTCAAGGGCGGATACAGTGAGGTAGCTGGGTAAAGAAGCATTGCTGCTGGTCACTACTGTGACGATCTCCACTTCAATAGAACAGAGTTGAGCCTATTAATATGTAGGTCTCTACGTGTATGTTACATTAAGTACCTACATTTAGCTGCAAAATTAAGCTGCTAAGTTTCTAATGTGACGGAGAGGCGAAGTATAATTATCCGCTTTAACACATCACACAGTTCTGTTCTTTGGGTAAGCGTCAGATGTTACAGCAACAGAGAAAGTACCAATGCTTATAGTCAAGATTCATAACTTACCTACATCAATATTTACTTTAGATGACGTTTTATTTATAACTTTAAAACAATTCCTTTTTTATCCTCACTGTAAAATATTCTATTTTCTGTAATGTTACTCTCTCACTCGATTTTTCTAGCTCCCGTCCTTCAACAACGTGAAGCCCATTGCTGACTATATGTAACCTCTGCGTAATATTAAGAAACTCTTCATTCCCCCACAGAGGCTACTTTTTGTGCATGACAAAAAATATCCTTTTAAGCCCAAGCAATATTAACCAATTGAATACTAAAGCTGTCCCACCGGGGCATGGATGTTTGTCTTGCACAGTGTTTGTGTTGTCAGGTAGAGGTCTCTGCGACGGGCCGATCCCTTGTCCAGACGAGTCCCACCGACTGTGGTGTGTGCTTGAATGTGATCATGTGAAATCACAAAAACCCTGGCCTACTGTGAACAAGTAGGTAGAAGGGGGAAGGACTAAGAAAGAAGAAAGAAACAATACTATTTTTCATATGCTTTTGTAATTCTCGGTATTGTCAGATGTACTTAGATACATATTTGTCGTGTTGACGGCACTTGCGGCCAGTGACCATCATGCTTACTGCCCTCTTTGCTTGTACCTTAGAACTCAATTCGTGGGCTTGGACAATATGAGAGTGCCCTTGCTGGAAGGCGCAAAAATTATTTTCACCGGGGCCCTAACACCCTCTCGTTGGCATCGTAATCGCGGTAGTGTCGTTAGCACAGTGGGCCGAAGTTTAGATTCTATGCGAGGGCCTTATAAGTACAAGAGGTCGCCGCTGTTGTAGTCCTTGTACGAAGACGGGCATTACGACACGTAACAGCACACCAGCACCGTCTTTGTAATTCGTCACTCACGGCCATCCTTCCAGTAAACGTGACGACTTACGTGTTAAGAAAGGGCACTCAAACTACATAATCCACGTCACTCCGTATCTGACAGGCAGACAGCCAGACAGTGTTAGCCTCGAACACCTCATACTAGGCTCGTGATCAGTTCTTACTAAATAATGAGTCTGACTACTGCACACACAGTCGTCTTGGGTTGTCCCCTCTAAAAAGAGGGCGGTTTTGCCTTGTGTCCAGCGTCTTCGTCTTTGTGAAGTACACATACTTAAATACGTACTTTGGAGAGGAATAAGAAAATGAAACGCTGTTTAAAAGTTACATACATAGCCTATAATCATGTGCAAGGTGTTTGTGAGTCCCAGATTTGTACAGCAGGTCATGCTGTATATTCTTCAGCATGGGTTACGTATAACTGGAGATTAGTCAATTGAATGGTCGCAAGCATAACCTCCACCAAATTTAAGCCTCCTGTATTTTTGTTTTTTCTTCGCCTTTTATTAAGTTGCGAATATTTTGATCCTCATAATACAGCCTTCTAAGGTTTTCAGGCTTCGCCCCCTTGTCCTTCTGGTAAGAGCAGCATGCAGATTAAAATGAGTATAAAGTACTGGTGGAATGATACTGACAGGGGAATGCTGAAGTACACGAAGAATTCAATGCTATTTTTTCCGCCACATATCTCACACTGACCAGGAATAAATCCGGGCCTCCGGGATATTGGGGTAGCGACTAACAGCCTGAGCCATGGCACGGCTTTCCCATAACATCTCTAGCCACCATTACATATAACAAATGAACTCGCACCGCACGGAGAACATTGTGTGGTTCCTTTAGAAAGGCCAATCGGTGAATGCTCTACGAGGAAAATAATAAAACCTTTATTGTAAGAATCTTTTTAACACACATTACATTTTGAGGGCAAAATGCCCAGTTTTAGTTTTGGATCTGGCAGTACATAGTAAATAATATAGTAAATACTATAAAGGATTCATCTAAGTCTTTCTTTCCCTTCACATTCCTATAAAAATTTTATGAAATCTTTTAAGGCTCAGCGTCTTTGGTCTTCACCACCTCCCGTTTTCTAGTTGATATTCACATTACGAAATATTTTGTTTTCTTCGTCTATAATCTCCAGTTTTGTCGCAAGTATAATCACTGCCTTTAACACCACGTCCTGTGTGCAGTATTTCACTTTAAGTCCATTACTTCTCTAACTATAAATATAACACGTAGTAGCCCCTAATGCAAGTCCATAACAACTCAGTGTTCCAAAAGTTTTTAGGAATACAGGCTTTGTGTTTGTGCCACTTAACAGGCTACATTGCGTCAAGTCAAATGCGCAATAAATTAATTATTCAGCCCTGTAACAGAAAATGTAATGGAAGGAAATAAATGTCAGATCCATCTGCTACGTTTTAGTGAAACGTATTGATCGTTTCTACTTCCGTCGCTTCAGAGTAAATGCATTATCAGCACTGTCAGCAACAATTTGACACCTCGCTAACGCACTTCCGCTTCCTTCTGTTCTTTGAAATTTTAACAGGACTACAACTACAAAATTTTAAAAGCACTTGTTTAATTCCTTTAGAATACATTTTGCTTGCCCAGACACAGTAGGCCTGCTGGGTAAAGTGAACTTCGCTTATAGGAATTCTTCCCGCTTTTATGAACACTTCTTTACTCCACTTTTATCCACATTTATAAAGATCTTGACAGAAATAACAAGCCGTGATCTTCAAAAAGAGCCATATTAGGCCTAAGTCACTTCCCGCATGTTCATTTTAACCTGATCTTTTCATCTCTTCCTTTTTGTTTTTCAAGATGTAATCATATTTAGACCAAATTCAATCCACGAAAAGAAATTCTTATCGGAAAATTTCTGTTACCTCCCTTAGCAAAAAATTTCTCACCCGTTACAAGATCCCGAAATTCAATATCCTCTCCTGTCAGTTACACTCTACACCGTCATCTGCTTTCAATAGTATTACCCTTCCAATTACACCTGGGTATCTCCATGTTTCCCTTTGGATTTAACAATTAAACTTCTCAAATTTCGCATAATGTGACGTGCACCCAACATGCGGTTCTCTCATATTGCATCACTCTTAGTAATATTTAGGGAAGACTACGTTTACAGAACTCCTCATTACGTACTTCCCTCCAGGTAACTATTTTCTTTCATGGATGAAATTTTTCCCCTCAGCAATCCTTCTTCAAATACATGTGTCGGGTATACTTCTAGAAAAGACTGATCGCCTTTACAAAAGGATATGCTTCGTTTGCATCGCTTTGTAATATTCTTTATCCAACCACAAGGCGTAAAATTACCTCCTGAATAAGTATCATTGTATATTTGATTTTTATAAAGTTGTACTATTTTTCAATAATATTTAATGTAATTATAATTAATAATTACATTAAGTAAATTTTTAACAAGAATCGGAAGAAGCAAATGCCCCTAACTACCTCCATTGCTTGGGATATTAAAATTTACCAGTATTTCTCTACGTGAATTCACTCTGCTCTGATATAAATTTTCTTTTTCTTTGCTAAGTACTTAAGTCATCAAAATATTTACGTAAATTTTCAGACTTTAATCAGCTATGTATATCATGTTACGTACGAATTGTTTATCACGAAGCGTTTTAGAGAAAACAATAGATTCACATTTGAGGTCCAAGTAATTTTAGTTTTACATTTGGCCTATTAAAATTAAATTTACTTCACAGTTTTTGTGAATAATCCCAATATCTTACGTATGTCATGCAATTCGTTAATGTGGTTTGGAACATGAAATTTTTGGTCCTGCGCTAAGCGTTTCGTAACAGAAGCAACGTTATACGTACCAAGGTTTCACGTTCTTGCGGGATGAGTCCGTTTTCCAAAGTGTTTTTGTTGCAGTGGTCGCAGTTACTACTGCACCGCCATTGGATGAATGCTGATATGTTAGCAAGTATATTCCATTTCAGCAACTTCGTTGTTGAGTATAATATTAAAAATAAAGAAGTTTCTGAACCAACAAAAACTTTGTTCAAGCGCCTAAACCAATTTCATTCAAACTGAGTTCAGTAAAACTTTGGGAGTTGGGTTTCGAGGGTGATTTTAAAGGTTTTTGTAAAAACCTTTTCAAAACAAAATTGTTTAAAATTTGGAAAATTTGAAAAGTGTTTTTATTTTCCACACCTTCCTTCTTTTCATGATAGTTGATGAGTTAATTTTCAGTGTACATCAGCAATAATAAAATTTTATTTCATACAAATATGCTTCAATATCTTACTTACTAAAATAAAATTTAAGATTCTAATAATTCTTTTAATTTTTGTACCCAAAAAGTACAAAATTCTGTACACAGTTTCTGCGAAAATTTAGAGTTAACCGCAAGAGAAAATATTATGTAACATAAGTAAGTAGATGAGTGCGTAGACAATAAAGAAAGTAAGAAAGAAATGTGAAAGCATATGTAAAATTGATAAGTATGTAAGACTGTAGAAAACAAATAAATAAATAAAAGCACGCATAATATATACACACATACGCACCTACGTACGTACATTCATATATACCTACAGACATAAATATATACGAGCACGTACGTACATACGTAAGTCCATACATACATACATACATATACACATACATACATACATACATACATACATACATACATACATACATACACACACACACACACACACACACATAAATGCATACATAATTGCTCAAAATACGTAGGGCAAAGCCCACACCCGAATTCGAACTGCAACCGGCCAAATGAAAAGCAATAATATTAAATCGCAATATTTTGAATTTTGCCTTGATTTAAAATATGTGTTAGTAATATGTTATTTCCTTTTTTTTTTTATAATCGATTGGAATTCTTGCGGACATTAGCTGGGCTCATTCAATCCCTTACATTTACTTCCATATCAAAACATATCTGTCAGATCTTGCAAAGGAGAAAAGATTTTATATCTTCAAAGCATATCCCACAAATCTAAAAAAAAGAGATCGCCCAATACAGAGAGGATTTGCCTGCCAGTATTCCAAACAGCCTTCACAAAACACCCTTCATATTACACTTGATAGAATTAAATCAAGCGTTTATATCCAAGAAACACTCTTACAAGTAGTATTCATATACCGCCACTCAGCCTTCCTCTATCTAAGAAATAACCAACTTACACTAAAATAACTACTTTCAACATTAAGCATCCCTGCGGAACCTCTATATGGAACTCCTAAAGCTAATACAGGAAGGACACTTTTCGGCTCTTGTCTATTAAATTGCAGAGTGTAATATAGCACTTTTGCGGAAATCTATTAGGGTAAGAGAAGGTTCACCCTAGAACAGACCGTGAAGACCCAGAGGATGAGTAGAGGTATAGCTCTACTCTTATTTAACCCCAGCGCTAGAAGGGGTGGGTGGGTGCTTGACGCCACGCCTCGGCCGCTTTACCCTGCGCATAAACTGGTAGTCATTGTACAGACGGCTGTGTGGGTCCCGCGGCTTGTCTGGCAGGGTACGCAAAATCTCGAACCCACCAGGACACTATACCCGGACCGTCCTACCCGTAGCGAATTGCTATATCGACTACGCTATCCCGGACCTCCGGGGATCGATTATGACTGTAAATATAGAAATATGAAGGCATGGGTTATTCGAGGTACGGATAAGCTCCTTCTTAGCCTTCAAACTAAGCGCAATTAAATGAATATTCCCACGCCACGGCTTGTTTACCCCTGGGAAAAAACTCATGCTGTCAGTCGGATAGAAGAATAATGGGTGAGATCGCGATCCAGTCTAGATGCTCTGGAGGAGAGCAGAACTTCTTGCTTCTACCGGGAACCGAACCATGATTCTTCCCTTATCCAGCCTCTAGCACAAACTCTCGGGTAATTTCCTGGCGAGTTTAATAATGTTTTGTAAATTTCTCCATGGAGCTTAGTAAATTTCTCCATGGAGCTTAGAGTGTCATGAAGAACTGATTGTCTCTCAGCTGGTCAAGCAATTCTGTGCTCTTTATTTAGATGATATGTATCCACAACATCCCTCCAAACAAACACACCCTGAAGCAGTCGAATACGTTTCACATCTTGACAGATAATTTTTCAGATCAAATTTGTTGGTATCCTCCGGATCTACGCTACGACACGTCACGTCAACTCTTCTCTTCAGATTCTTCGCCTGATATTTTCTAAGGATTTCACATCTCTCTATTGCTTTTGATACCAATCTCACTGTCCTTTAATTTGTCAGCGCAATGCGTGATGAAGTTTACAAATTATGAAGTTCCTCATTAGGTGATTCTTCGTGCTACTTCAGCCCTCCTATGTCAGCACGTTTTGTCTTGAAAGAGAAACATCTACAACTCGTATTCGTTTTTCCTCTCCCTTCATAGTCTAAATTTTAAGCCCGTAAAGAAATGTCGAAAGAGACTATAATTTTCTCGAGCTTGTGAATAGCAACGTGAAGCATACGGCATGCCCATCGAACGCAGGCGCATCTCTGTGATGCAGAAAAGCGCTGAATGTATCAGGAGAAGCGTGCGGTAAATTAGGTCACGCTACGTCGTTACCATACCGGATGTTATTAAGGAGACCGTCCATCAGGCTACTAATGGCAAGCAGCAATTAGCATCCCACCTATTAATTAATTAAGAAAGAAAGGGCTAGTGCATCAGCAGTGAAAACAACGTGATTTATTGCATATCTTTTAAAGCCTTTCGTGGTGTTGGTGCTAAATCTAAAGTACAGCAGGCCTACATGAATTTCTGGATAAAACATCATGACTCTTAATCAACCCCAAATATTTCAATGAATGTTGTGATCCCAGCAAGAACTAGATATTAGTATCATTAAGTAATTACTCTATAAAAGACATTTTTATATGCCGAAACCTTCTTTTTCTTTAGTTTTAAAGAAAATTGAAATATATCTTCTCTACGATAGCACAAAATTTTTAATTCTTTTCTGCATCGCCAAGAAGGCTTGCCCATTATAAAGACCAAGCTGTTAGGGTTTTATGAGAATTAAATACTGTTGATTGTGAGAACTCGTATGTGGATGTTCCTATTATCAATGTTTAAACTTCAGGGGCGATTTTGTAATACTTTCTGAAATATTTTTGTAAATTTAAGAGTGAGAGTTATATGAAATATAAAGAAATTTAAAAGTGTCATGGCAAATATCGTTAGCAGCATTTATCTAAAGCATGGCGGCTGGACTGGCGCAGTCAGTTTGGAGACTCGCTGCGGGCTTGAGGGTGCAGGGATCGAACCCAGGTTGGGGAATGATTTTCCATGCGATCCCGACCGCCTTGAAGACCATCCACATTCCTCTATAATGGGTACCGGCTCTTTCTCGCGGATAAAGCAGCCGAGGCTTCGTGCTAAACCACGTCCTTTTAGCGCAGGCTTGCGAACGGGTTGGGGTTGTACTTCCGCCTCCACTCTGTGCCCGCACAGGCATGTCACGGAGTGACCTTTGACCTTCTCTAAAGTATAATATTACAGTTCACTACTTTAGGACTACCTGTTATAAAAATTCTAAGATCTCCTACCTTGCGAATCCCTGTAAAATATTCTGATATTCTACTGAAGTACATTCTCTCTTTCCTCTGGCATGCATTCAGAAACTGAAAAAATTTGTACACAAGAACGGCTAACGTAATTATTTATCCATTGTAAACAATAAATGGTTGCCTGAATTCAAATTTTACTTATCCTTAGCTAAGGGCGATTTAGAAAAATGTAGCATACGAGCTCGCAATCTTCATACACCTTAAAATATGGGCTGAAAATGAAAACTTAAATTTATTAATTTATTTACGTTTCAAATAACGAAGCGATCAACAGCGTATATTACATAGCATGTAATTATAGGATAATTAAATTAATAAAAAATTAGCAGGAATAATTTGTGGTCTAATTCAGCGTTGCACAAATCCCGGGCCACTGAATTTTTTACAGTAGCACCTAATATGTGTGGGCACTCCGTATGGAACTTGATTTATCTGACACTTTCGGATCCTAGAATTTTGAGATGGAGCCTCGATTTTTGGAAAATTTATGAATCCTTAGCCTAATTTTAGATAATATACCAACATGTGCTTAAATAAACTGAGTAATGTCACGAAGAAATCATACGGATATATCTTCTTTAAAATTCCAACCTCCGTTCAGTCCTTCCTTTCTGTCTCTACAAACAAAAATTCATTCAATACCATTAAAACAGAGTCAGAAAGAGCATAAGGTAAGAAAAAAATAGGAAATCAGATAGATTGAAGTCTTTTTGTATATGAAGGCACAAAATGGTCACAAGAGATATTTATCGTGCGTTTTAAATTTTAGCCCAATTGCGTGCGTTCAGCGAGTTCATACCACTCAGTAATATTCTTCTGGGCGTAAATCCCAGTCCTACAGATCGTTTACTAAATTAATGTTGTCTGCCAGAGCCGCTAATTCTCGCCCTCTTTTTAAAATTCATAATCGTTAAAATTTAAAGCATATTTCACAGTTACTCGTCATTTTTAAGTTTATAATTTTCATTTTATGCTTTCGACATATAATTATTTAGTCCCCTCTAACCGAAAGCTACATGCAGATTTTGTCCTCTCACCATACTTTTTGATACTACACAGAAGGCTTACACCAAAATAATTCCATATTTTACAAAGATATAAATTTTTCTGAGGCGCAAGGGTCCAAATTGGGCTTCGGCTGCCTCGTTGTTGAGGTCTCTAGATCACACAAAAATTAGACAGACACAAACACACACGCGCGCGCGCACACACACACACACACACACACACACACACCCGGTAGGACTCCTTTGAAAGAGTGATCAGCTCGTCGCAGAGGCTGCTACCTACGCAAAACACAACAAACAAAAGAGACGAACATGCATGCCCTCAGCGGGATTCGACACCGCGGTCCCACCTATCGAGCAGCTGCAGACGCTTGCGACCGCACAACGATTGGAATCTGTCAAATATATAACTAACCACGTGATATTGTAGCACTTTCTTCATGGGGCAGTACCGTCACTACCACACCTGACGTTCGCACACCTGTCATGTTGCTCTCACTGATACCACAAAATTAAAAGTTACCATGTCCTCTAGAGACACTACTTCCGTTCTTTCATTACGGTCCTCCAGTCTGTTTAATGTTACCGAGCAAGATATTTCGAGAGACAAATCTTCTAACTTACGTGTGGGAGGTGTCTGTTTAGAAATGTTGTCCAACACCAATTACCCGACTGGCATCATTCGTGGTCTTCCTCAGCCTTTTCACACAGGTGCTGGGACAGTGCCTCAAATTAGGCCATTATTAATTCCATCAACGTCATTTTGGATTCATTATCATCCAGTTATGTGAGACAGTAAGTTCTCAATTACTGTGTTGTTTAAATAAATTAAGAAACACTAACACAAAAATTGATGAGTTATTTTTATTCAAGATCACTGAGAGACGGCTGTGTTGATATTACAAGATTTCATGCTTTTCAAACTAAGGAAGGTAAACTGTAAAGTCAAAGTAACCTTTATTCTCATTAATACAGATTTGTCGTAAAGCAGTGAAAAGTTTCGCCTTCACATTCAGAGACTTCTTGATCTTCGTTTAACACTACAGGCCGGAAGGTTGCAGGTTCGATTCCAGATGGGTTCATTGAGATTTCTCATTGACTTAATGCTTCCGGCCACACCACGACCCTCGGACCGACTCAATCTCTAACAAATATGAGTATCATGGATATCTCCTGAGGGCTAAAGCCGGCGGTGCATAGGGCTAACAATCTTGCCACATTCACATGCCGATTACCTAGAATCCTTCGAGCCTCAACAGTCAGGAACCCTCAGGGCCTGTTCAGGTCTGTATAGGGTTAGCTTTACTAAGAACCGTATTTAAGCATGTTCATACTCTTTAAAGAAATTCTGGTATTTTTACAGGCACCCGAAACGCTTTATTTAACAATCATCATTGTACATAAAACATGTAATTTATCCTGTGTCCTGAGTATAATGTGAACTGTAAACAAATCTGTCCTTCACGTTTTCATGATTCATGTTTGAAAGAACGACAAACCTGGGTGAATATAGGGGAAAAATTATGAGATATAATAGTGTATGCGGACATGAGGGAAGAGAAAATAATGCTAGGTGTAAAGAAGGGACGAAGCACGTATTTACAGAAAAATGTAGAGAAACAAACCCAAACAACGAAACAAACAAAATGAAGGAATGATATCAGTAATGCTACCGTAGCGAGGAAGAGAACAAATAAAGGACTTTAATTAGACGGGCTTATTCTGGGCATTTGTTCCTTATCATGGAACGTCTGTCATCGTTTCGTTATCTGCAGTTCTCATAATCTGGTGTGAGTTCCGTCAATTTGTCGGAATATTCATAACGTGAACAGCAGGGAAGGCAATATCCGTGTGGCGTGCTCTTTGTTCCCCAGTGTCCATTGTCTCTTTGTAAAAACATGCTATTAATATGGTTGTGGCCATGTGGACAATCTGAAACAACTGTGCTTCTCTTTCATTCTCCTACATTCAAACTCACCATTATAAATAAAATTTTTCGAATTACCAGTGGTGGCTCGTTATATACCCCACAGTTGCACGTCGCTTAATTTGATCAATATCCTTCTTCCATGTTTCAAAGTGTTGAGGCATAAGGTAAATGTGTGTTAATTTACACCGTCGAATGGGTAATGTAGCTTCGAAATGTACGGACCAAAACAGAAACCCACTCGTTAACCAGAAAAAAGAAGAGCGTACGTGCCTGACGACAGCAAGTAGGAGAACAGGTGTTACGTGCGGAACCCTTTAACAGTGGGCTTAAGAATCTACAGCACAAAGGATATATTTCAAGTGTGTTTCAATTGTACTGACTATGAAATTCTCTTACGTGAATTGGTGCCTCTTTCCGTTAAAAGAATGTTGTATTTCGTAAGTTATGATTCATACATGACCAAAAGGCCTTGAACAGGTCTACTATCACAAATACAATGATTCTAACGTCAATCATATGTATTTCCTATATATGTTAAATAAACAAGAGGTCACATATTGACCCAGTTAATTACTAGGGTAAGTTTCCTTTCTGTAGATGAAAGGGAATAAATAATCATTATAATTAGCAATATGAATCGATATGAAGTTCCATTTCTGTAGTATTAACCAAGAAACGAACACAACTGTCACAGGTTCAAACAATATTCGTAAAAACACTAACACCTACATGTTTCGGACCTTCCTCTTCCATCATCAGTAATAGTTGTTCTACAAAATATTTTGATATTTGTCAAACACAGGACGGTCTAATGGTTTGATAATAGGTCTTCATATTGGACACATATCAATCCGGGTCTCCCCTCCTTTCCACCTGAGGAACGCAAAAGATCTAATTGTCAAAACGTGTTTGTAACAAGAGACAGTGAAAAATTCAGGAACTCAATATATCTTAAAATTCTTTCTGCATTTCTCCTATTTCCCTTGCACGATACTTGCTCAGTCCATCGTAATTTCATGTTATTTGAACACATAAATTATTAGTTGCTGAAGAATATACATTACGAAGCTCCTCGTTGTATAGTTTCCACATGCATCCATTACTTTCTCTCTCTTAATTCCAGTCGAACCAGGTTATAACGACGTCGGTTTATACGACACCTCGTATATAACGTCAGATTTTCTCTGGTACCAACTAATTCCTCACTGTTAATCGTAACATTATAGTCCTCGGTTATAACATCACTAGTTCATAAGGACACAAAATATTCAGTCTTTTCATGACGTTATAACTGACTTCAACTGTACGTGTATGTTGAAATTACAAACATAAATTAAGAAATATCTCATTAAATTAAATATAGACCTGACAGTCACTAATCACTTCCCACAACATGGGACTTTTTAAACATAACATTGCAAGCAAGGTCTTCCGCTTTCCAGTTTGTAAATCTTGTTTGTAAATACCTCACACGAAACTTCCGAAAGAGGGAAAGGCGTCAACCTGCCGCAAAGTCTCTTACATGCACATGACAACATAAACACAGAAAAAAGCAAGTATGTCTATTCCCTAAGTTGGATTCGAAAGTAAAATCTCTAAGTTCGAAAGCTGGAAGACAATATTCGTCTTAGAATGTGTGGTCACTGTAGTCTGCAGATAGAACTACAATTTTAGTTATGTGCTCTTACATGTACGCTTGTGACAAAAGTGTGAATTCTTACGCCTATTAAGGGAGAAGACATCCAGCCGAAAATTAACTTTTAAATGTCATATGTTCTTATATTATTCAAGTACTTAAATAAAGGATTCCTATCACTTTGCTTAAGCCTCCTACAGTGTAGCCACAAAAAAGTAAAACCCTAAAACTCTGTAAGATTAACACGTTCCACATCATGGCAGGTACGAATATTTTAAGACGATGTTAGGGTATAGACTGAACTACGTTGGCTGCACTTATGACGAACGAAGTAGAATTGGCTTACTCTTTCTTGGCTGAAATTTGTTTGGGTTCAAGAAGTATAGATTAAATTCTCAGCCCTTAAATACCTTTCTGATTATAATTTTTAGGAAAGCTGAATCTACAATAATTATAAAGATATTTGCCGTCCGTATTTTCCTTCTTGTTTACATCGGCGTCGCTAACTAAAAGCGGAGCAGAGTTGCCGCTAATTGCATTTGTTCTGCTACCGGCTTGACTGCGTCGACATCTTTTAACTAAAGAAGCTTACGGTAATCATTAAGTCTGCCTAAGTGAAGGGATGGCTGGGTTCTCATTTCGTCAACAACCTGTTTATTTTATTACATTCACCGTTATCTGCACGCATAGTAGTGTTATTCGCTTACACTAAGTGGTGTCACAGACTGTACTGTTCACAAGATAAATGAATGTATCAATATGACAATAAAGAGGGCGTAATTATTTTCCTTGTATTTCCTTCAAGATATAAGTACATGACACAGCAAAACATTTAAAGTGTGTCTAAAAATTATACAGCTTAATGATATATCGTGAGGCGGATAAATTTTTGCAAAGTAAGCTTTTTTGAGGAATCGAATAAAGTTTTATCAGAATTCCTTACAGAGTAAGGGTCTAATGTAACCATAATTATCAAAATTTAATTCGTCTAGAAATTTTCATGGATTGTACACAATAAACTTTATTGAAATCTGTTTAACAAGTGTGGGGAAGTAACATGAATAAAGACAGGTAGGCGGGCATTAATTCTGTGATCATTTCATGAGTCTGAAGCCGATGCCTACTGTCACTTATACTTACCGCCTCAGAACTATTTGAATCATCAGTTTATCAGAACTTAAAGCCAGCTTTCCTTTAATATGAACGTGTTAACAATTTATTAATGATATTTAGATTTAAGGACGATTCATATAATCCCTGCTCTCTAATTTCGTGTTAATGTCTGCCGCTTTCAGCTGATATACTTTAGCTTACCCTCTGCTGTTGCGATTGATCCTAATTTATAATCTATATTTCTTTTTGTTTCCAAATTAAGACAAACCTATACATGTAGGAGTAGTATTTGTGCCATTCATTCATTAGTCTGTCTTACGACAGGTTCGTAGCTTCTTCCAAAGCGAGTTCCCCACATGGTGCGACCTAAATCCTCCTCTTTCAATTTCCAGCACCTTCTCTTTTCCTTAAGGCCATTCAGTAGCTGCTTACGCCTTCTTCCTCATCTACCGTCATTTCTAACCTTCCCACTAACTGTCCTTCAATCACATGCTTTAGAGGCAGTTTCTACGCATGATGTGACCAAGTCATTTAGCCTCTCTTCTTTTTACCGTATGCAGCATGTCCCGCTCGTCCTTGGCTCCATGCAATAGGCCTACTCCTTCATTTCGCACACGATCGGTCCAACTTGTCTTCCCCATTCTTCTCCAGCACCACATTTCCAAACTTTCCCAGGTATTTCTGATCTACCTTCCGAAGTGTCCGCTTTTTAGCACCATAAAGAGCTAAGCTCCGAACGTAGCACTCCACTAGTTTCTTCCTTAAAATTAAGTCCAATTTGCTGGTGAAAAGAGTCTTCTCCTTTTTGAATGCTGCTTTTGCCATGGCAATTCTGGATTTAACTTAATCTAATTGAATTTGCGCCACAGGTAGATGAAATATGGTACTGTTATATCTAAATCTACTACGCAGATACGGACACTGGGAAAATAGAATCTTGTAGTTTACTGCGAATTATACAGATATATAGTCCTAAGCAAGGGAGATAAGCCTGTCCAGGAAGTTGAGGTTCCCAGCATTTCTAGGCAATCGGTACATGAAGGCAGCAAGATTTTCAGCCCTACAAAACGGCCGCCTTTAATCCCCAGGAGAATCCATGGTACTAATTTGTGTTGGAGTCTGAGGCGACCCCAGGGCCATAGTGCGGCCGGAAAGAATGAAACCTGCGATCTTCCGGCTTGTAGCGCAGTGCCTTAACTAACTGTGCCACCGTGCACCCCCTATATAGTTCTAAACTGAATAGTATTTTCTTTCCCGCTGCGAAAATTAATTCTCGTAGCGATCGAATTCCTTTGTGTGTCGGCAAAAGAGGCTTCCCTGCAGCTCGTCATTCCGAAAAGCTAAGCCACCAACCTAAACCACACAATCACCATACCCACCCTTTATTTATTATGTTAAAAGTCAAGAAACTTGTGAATTACAAACATGAATCTGCTCCAAGTAAAGAACCACTTCTATCAGTTTTAATTCTTTAGCATAAAATGAACCTGAAGAAGCAGTTCATGGACTAGTGTAATGATTTTGCTTCAGTCTCTTCAGATTAGGGATCTGCACAAAGGAATGCCCTGAAACATAAATTCGAAACTTTTATTCAATGAGGAATTATGGACTAATGGAACAAGTTCAAATTTTGACGGTGGCCTGAATATTTCCCCTTTACAATCACTCACACCATAAAGTCTCCTATTCAATTAAATGTCTATAGAGTAACCACCGCAGAAAACAAAGGTAAGTAGTAATATTATTCCTGTAAATGCCATGAAGTCACTAGATGGAGATGCACGGTCAATCTCACGCCCCGCCTGCTTTTATCCGGGGAAAGTACCAATTTACTCATTGAGTAACAGGCTGCATTATGCTGTTTTCTGGACGTTTGGGACGAGAGAAGGATCTTTTGCCTTGCCGGGATTCTAAACCCCGGTCTTCCATCCCTTAGCCCAGTCACTATATCGACTAGGCTGTCCCTCTCACATGTAAGAAAATAATATATTGCTGTCACGTTTAACATGTGGGTTGCGTCCCTAGAGCACACGGGTATCAAATTAAAATCAGTTAGTTCGTAGAATTTCTTGAATTAGCGGCAAATTTCGTAAACGCTTTTTAACACTGCGTGAAACTAGCACGTTATTTTGATTCTTCCATGTATAATAATATTTATTTATTATTACTTATATTACAATGGCGCGTTACTTCAAAACCGTGCAAAATAAGACTGCGTGAATAATGACTGCGCTGTGCTTTTAAATTATCAAAGTGCCCGTGTCCAACATTTCCCACGAATTATATGCAATGGCTTCAGCTTTTAGCAAATAAAAGTAAAAGTGAGACAGAAACAAACTTATTTCTTCTTAGGGTATATACATAATGCTTCTATAACAGCTTGCCAAACACAGAGATTGCTGATAAACTTACTGCACGTGCACAGTGGAGCAGCGAATCAAGTGGCACTTGACAGTCATTCTGAGCAGCAAGACAAGAAAAGAAACAGGTGTCCATAGTCTCTAGGGTTTAGCATGACGTCGTGAAGGTTGTGCTCGAGCTCCTATTCCAGGCATTTCTTTCACTTAAAAGTACACTATCATGAGTAACGTAAACGGAATATATGTTAAAGTTTATGGCATTACACTGGCTAAAGCAGTTGGTGTTGTCTTCTACTGCCGGTGAAGATGACTTATCTTGATGTCTCGACCTCACGGTTCTGTTTCCTTTGCCTTCCACAACGCTCAGTACGGCCTGTGTAAGTTAGTAGGCCTTCTTTAGGAAAAAAAAAAATGTTTATGAGAGACAAGGTCCCTCCGTCTTTCTGTCTGTATCCTGTTGTTGGCAACGCAGCCGTTTGTAATATTTTCATGAAATTCATTTCAGTGACAGTGAGGCTTTACTTCAAGGCGTAAATGCATTTCTAACCTTACTTTCCATATTTCTTGCTCGACTTAGGTTAAATTCGATATAGGAGATCGATATGTAATGCCGTTAAGAAGTTGCGAGTTTTGCGAAAATCGGAGCAATGAAGGTCGTACTTACGAGCCTAAATGGACTTCTATTCGTACTTCCGACATTTGCAGGAATTACACAATTTACAGACTTATTTAACAAAGAAAGCTGCGCTCATATAAACTTACTGTGATTTCACAAATCATCTTACTCAAAACTCTTCTTCTTTAACCTTTCTCTGCATTCTGTTTCTAAGCTGCTATAACCAGTTCTTTCACGTAAAAAGACTAATTATTTCAATAGTTTTTCTTTGCTTGACAACAGTCTACTTCACATTCACAAGAGACAAAGCCCCATCTTTTCTCTAACATACAAAGCGATCATTATGTGCTGTGCCGCAGAGGTAGAATACGTGCAGGTCAAAGTAATACTTTATATAAATAACATTTTCCCTTATACTCTTCACTTTCAAGACAAATCAGAGCTAAGGGCAAGCTATGCGAAATTTCAGGACTTTGTCATTAAATATGAGGCCTTCGCTCTTCTGGAATTTTGCGCAGTGTCAGTTGATGAGTAGTTATGGACGTTTCGGGACGGCGTATCGGTCCCATCGTAAGGGCTGAAACTTGACCCTTCCAGCCATGAACGATAAGCTGACAGGCATGACTCTTGGCGATGGGACCGATAGGCTGTCCCCTAATTTCAGCAACTAAACGCCAACCTAAGCCGCGTAATATTCCCGGAGAGACAGGCATAGGCATACCTTAGGGGAGGGCAAATACCCCCCCCCCCATTAGTTTTTCAACCTAGGAATAGTTTTTTGTTCACTGAATTGAATAATGGCAAAGAGAAAATAGACAGAAAAAAGAAAATGAAAAACTTGTGTTCTATGGGACCAATTCCCCCCTTTTTCAAATTTGACTCCTTTGCAAAACAATGGTTCTAATACCCACGGTCAATTCCCCCCCCCCCCCCCGCCATGTTATTAGCCAAGTTACGCGTATGAGACAAGGCTTCAAATCCAGCTGATTTGCAGCGAAAATTATAAATGTAAGATTATTAAAGAAAAGAATCCTCTTACACCTAAATTACGCAGTCCGTAGACAGAGCTGGCCAATCAACAGAGGAAAATCAACACTGCAGTCTACTATTAGCTCTCCTTGTGCTGGAACATATTCTCTTTCGTAACTTTGCTTATCTTTGTAGTGAGGTTTTTTATGAAAACCTGGTTGAAAGATGTTTAATTACGACATTAAGCCTAGCCAGATTTCTAGTCATATAACTCTTCAAATTTGTGTGTAATATAAAATCCTTTCGCTCCTTGCCTAGTTGCTAGCCTTCCGCAGTCGGTCTATGCAGTGCAGGCAGTAACCTATTTCCTGGGTCCACAGTTCTGTTTCGTTGTTTGATAACCAGTTGAATCCTTTACACCCTAGTGACTACTCTACCTACCACCACATTTAACATTCAAGAATTCTCTGTGTTCTGCCCACAGAGAGTTTGCGGGTCTGTATAGATCTCAGAACAAACAGCGATTATTTCCCTATAGCTGACTGGTTTTTATAGACAGAGTCAATTTTCTGCAGGATACGCAATAATCTTTAAAGATAATTCAGGTTTATCTTAGCCTTTAAAAGTTTAGTGCATAATTTAACATCCATACGACGCAGTAGCGGTGAATAATAGAGAACTAATATAACACCTCTTCTCCGAGCAGACAGTTTAGTAGAAATAAGATTTGCGAGTTCTCAATCTTCCGCAGCGGTGTAGCTAAGCTCATGCCCAATTACCCAGCGACGAGCATCACATACCAGAAAAAGGCAGTCTTCAATTCGATATGTGTCGCGCAATACGTTAAATTTAAATGTCAGTTGAAAGGATAGAGCAAGAAACGGTACTGTACGCAGAGGGTATGGCTACTGTCATTATTTCAGAAGCCTTCCCATTTTAAGAAACACCATATCTACATAGAAGACTTTTGCTGATCATAAAAGAAACATCACTAACATAAACACCTTAGTAAAGTTTATAGATATTCAGAATTATCAATCTGACAAAAATGTGAGGGGATTTATATTCAAGGCCTTCGAAGCCTACTAAGTTGTCTAATAATATGAAAATCTCATTAAACACAAGATATTTTGACTTCCAATAGGCTAAACACAAGATATTTTGACTTCCAATAGGCACAGTAGGTATAACTAAAACCTTTTTTGCAAGAGGTAAAATTTAGAAAAAATTAGGCTAATGCGCATGTTTCCTAAAAAAATCTTCACCGCCGCAGTAATGTCACGTTTTTCTGGGGCTGTTTTTACATGTAGTCATTGGAAAACATTAATAACCGAAATATTTGTCGCCATAGAAAGGCACAGCCTTAAGTTGCGGCTGAAAGCGATCGTCTTAAGTTATGAAGGTTGCAGTATCTATTCTGAGTAAAGAGTCATGAAGAAATGACAAGAGTCGACCGTCAACCAGGAAGGGGGGAGGAAGGAGGCTAACAACTTCTCATTGTAATGGAACAGTAAAGTTAAAACTGTCCCCTCCACTCCATGAAGACGCATGGGGGGGGGGGGGGGTCTTAAACTCAGTCTTAAACCCGGAGGTAAATGTAGGTGAGTAGCCAACATCAGGACCTGGACGCTTTATCCCCGAGAAGGAACACCGGCAGCCGCTGAACAGGAGGCAAAGTGGGATCCAGAGCCCATTTGCACCTTGCGGAGAAGAGATGACTGTCTTGTCTCTACCGGGATTCGAACCCTGAATCGTGCAGCCCGCAACCTATTCGCTACACCAACTGTGCTATGCCGGCACCAGTAACAAAACAGTAGGTCAGATAATGTTGCAAAGGTTCCCGGACTTGTTCAGGATAGTTGTCATGGGCGGGGTTTTGTGAACATGAAAATCAAAATTCGTATTGTACGAAAAGCAGGGGATTTATTGATTAACTGAGGGACAATTAGTTTTCAAGGACTGTCATCAGTGAAGCTGGTTATTTGAACGAGCTACGTCGTAATCAGAACTGATCAGCATAGCGCGCAGTACTGATCGTTTTCGTTAAAATCGAAGCGCGCTGAGTATGTCTGTGAGGACGGGTTTAATTAAAGTGAATTACTTTTCCGAAGTTATTTGGTATAAAAACATAATTAAAATTATCCGACGTAGACGACATTGCAGAATTGGTACTTCGCTACAAAATGTTGTAACTACGTCACGGTTGCCGTAAAACACGCTATTGAACTACTTGACGAAGGAAAGCGGGTTACGTCATCAGCCTCTACAGTTCGCAATTAAAAACATTGACTACACCCACGTAACATACAATGTTAAATGGACCACACTGCACACCCACCTCTTGCAGTACTCACCGCTGAGCGCACGTAATGACTGAAACGTAAGGGGCAAAGGGGTGCGGAAGCGGCCTGCAAATAATGTACTGATTGGAGTCTCCTGTTAGATGCCAGTAAGGTATGTGCCTGGAGTTTCTGTGTGCCATATGGGTTTTATTATATTACTAGCACAAAGCTCGTTGCTTTTCAGCTGGTAATATTGGCAATTAAGAAGCTTCTACGCGAGCATTATGTATTTCGACTATGCAAAAATATATAGCACAAATTCTGGAATAGCTAAAATTTTAAGTCGCTTCAAGAAACTTATTTCCCTGTAAGTACATATACGTTTCAACAGAAGTGCAGGCATTGCATCATTAATTTTAATAATTGCGTTGTTATTGTTTTAATTTATTTAAAATTTACACCAATAAATAAATAAACAAATACATAAATAAATAAATAGGATTTCCTTCTTTATTAGATCCAGTTCTGTGACAGAATGCTTGGGACGCTAAAATAACCGGAGTTGGACTAAATCAAAAACAAGTGTGCTTTGGCTAAAGTTAATAGGCTGCACTTTTTTGTGCCAAGAGCAGAAAGAGCTTGTAACAGGTCAAAATTACCTCTAAGATTTGGTAACAAAAAAAGAAAATGTTACATCACTTTTTATAGGCGATTGACCCTAATCCACTTCACATAAAGAATTATACTCTGTGGCCCTTCAAAAATCACCTACTGTTCGAAATAATGTTCCCAAAATAAGGAAAGGGTCATTCCATCAGAAACCAACATACCCCTGAATCTTGACAACCTGTATTTTCTTGAAAATTTGCACATATATTTGTCTTGTTCAGAAACTTTCGTCCCTGCATTATATCTGCAATATCTTAACCAGCATAAGAGATATAGGATGTTCAAGAATCGACAAAATTCAGCCAAAATAAAATATTAAAAATTACTTGTATGAATAATGCTTTAAGTATTGCACATAAAACAATAATCCATAGCTCATTTTAAAGCTTATAAAATCTACTTTGTGATAGAATATAAAAACTTTATTCATGGCTAATTTCTTTTTTATTTTAAGGCAAAAACCTAAACCAATTACAAAAATTTATTTCTAAAAAGCAGCATTTTCAGCTTCACTGAAACTTGGCAGAAGTGTTACAAATAAGTTCAGCTTTTTATGTTTACAAAATGGTTAGGGCTGACAAAAACTTTCTGAGAAATTAATTTTTCAACTTAACATAGTTGAGCATATGACATACTTTTGGACAGTGTTATGAAAAACTTACATTTTATCACACCCTGGAATGGTTTTACGTCACCCTGAAATCTAATAAGTTAGATATACGATTTGCTTCTGCTATTGACAGTTTGTATGTTCTCCCAGTTTCACAGGTTGGTGTAACCATAGACAAAATGAGAGACAGAGGTAGAATTAATTCATCTGGCTGAGAGGAAACATAGAAGAGGCTGATGGTCCATGTGAATGAAGGAGTCTGATTTTAAATATTTCTTCTCTTCATACTTTTCTATCACATACCCTAGCCACCAGTGATCTTCATACACTATGGCGATGTATCCTCCAGCTGTTACAAATGGGGTGGTTTGTCTCTGACTTTTACTTTCTGCCACAGCCACTACAGAGCCCCCTTGGGCTTTAGAGTATTTCTTTGCAATCAAAGCTGTGTTAGAAATAGGGAGAAAAGCATGATATTTGCAAGTTCCAACCACTGTTCTGGTGTTGTCAAACCTAAATTTTAAGTGATGTCTTGTCTGTTCAACTTCATTGTTACAGACATACTGTACATGTATGGATGGCAAATATTCTTTTGCCCACGAATAGAGTTGTGCTGGAGTCGACATCTGATAGAGCTGCAAGCTGGAATGAGCTGCAAGATGTTTAATGGTAACTCTTACACCATCACATGGGCCTTTGTCATGTGATGTGGCAAAGAAATGCCATTTAGCATTTATCCCAAAGTCAGTGTTATGATGGCATAAGTTGATGAAATTGTCCTTATTTTTGTATTGTGCTGATGCGCCATCAGAAAAATAACATATCTCTGAAATATTTGGAACTTTTTCTTTCAAAAATGCAATTAGATGCTTTCGGAAAGTGTATACTATCACAGTATTATGATAAAAGCATTATGAAATAATTGCAAAACATAGGTTTTCCAACTCATTCTTGGAATTTTTAACATAGCTAACAAAGGGATGAATGGCAGCTTCTTGGTTATTCCAATGAAATGCTTGTGCAGCATCCTGAATAATAAATGAATAATTTTCTGTGAAATCCCCCAAAACAACAATTTCTCCATCTTGAAGTGAAGATTTTGTTTCTTTCAAAATGAAGACTGCCGGTGAGCTACAAAGCCATGTACTTTCAGTTTCTTCGGACTTGATACAAATTTTTCCACAAATTCATCTGATGTGGATCTGACAGTATCGAGATTACATCTGTTGGTAGACAGCCGCTGATTTTATTTAATAGCACCTATCATGTCACATTCCAGTATATCTTGCAATTCTTCTTGCAGTACATCCTCCTCAGGGCACTGTCTCCACTTATTCATTACAGAGTCCTCAGTTGGTGGACTACGACACTTTAATGTTAACATTTGTTTCAATGTTGACACATTTTTCTCTAGGTTCATTTCTTTGGTCACTTCATTTAGTTTGTTTGCATCAGCCATGAGTTTGATGTTCTGATGTTGAACACATACAAAGACAGAACGAGTTCCAGCAGCCCTACCAAGAATTATATGTCTGGGTCAAAGCTCACAAAATTTGAAGAAGCCAATCTTAACATTTGGGAAGTCACTTTTAAATTTATTAAAAATTTCTTTCAGGTTACCAAGTATCAGCCTTTTTTGGACATGAATCCATTTACCACCCTTTATCACAGACTTAAAGTCCTTCTGCTAGGCACTGTGCAGCTGATCTCGTCAGATTCATAAAACGTGTTAACCATGTGCTCAAGACACTTAACTAGCCTTGCCTTACTTGGTTGAGGGTTGGGAGATGACAGTATCCCTTGAGATCTGACTAGCTCTTTAGCTTTTCTGGCTAACCAGTTTGATGTTTGGAACTCTTTTTTAACCATAGGTTATTCAGGAACATTGTCCTTACTATAACATAAATTTCTCAAGTACTCATTCAAAATAGTTCTGTTTCAGAAAAATGTAATTGTAATTGACTTACGGGTGGATAGAATGATAGAAGATAGGAAGTAGTAACAGTTGAGACATAAAATAAATGAACTACAGCATGAATAGCAAGCTGTAAGCAAGCCATGTTTAGAATCGTTGCGAAAGATACCTCCTTACATGAAACAACTGTTATGGCTCTCAAACCACTGGAGGGCCCACAATAATTCTTTGCACAGTTATTACTGAGACTATGACTGACTATCATGGACAGGTTTAAAGAAATTGAAGATGCCACTTTTTAGCTATCAATTTCTATATTTTTTTAACATTTAAGGACCTATAACTATAAAATATACCATTACTGAAAATTGTTTTATACAGGTTGATAGAGAATTTTATAAGCTTTGAAGTGATAAATAATGTGTCTGTCTTTACAGCCTATTTAGTATAAACACATTAGCAAATTCTCATGTTGATGTGGAATGGTCAGGTTTCACTTTATCCCTAGGTATGTTGGTTTCCCATGGAATGACACAAATATATTATCACTGTCACTGGTGTTATATGTTATATGCAATAATAATTCAAGACAAAAATATGTTCATACTCCATCAGCCTTTGTACAGCCTAAAGTAGATCTTTAATATCATTATTTTTATTTTTTTGCCAAGGATGAGCACTTTTCGATGTTGGTCTTACAAGCCGGTGACTGACTTGGAGAGTAAGTCTATCCGAGGGGGTATCCGTTATAAAATGCAAGGGAAAACTGAAATAGGTGGTGATGGCGAATACCTAAGAGAAATGAGTAAATGTAACCGTTACAAGATATTTCACTGTTCATTGGTTAGAGAAACATATATGATTTATGTTATCTGTACTTACCATCCACCCCACTCTCTTTCTGTAGAAACTCACATTTTATTCGTTCAGCTGTCGTTACCTTTCACAAGTTTAGCAACTGAATGTCTTTACACAGAAAACAACTTGATTCAAGACACATCACTATTCCTGGAGTAGTAAAAATATGTAACTGCACGAACAAACTACTCTTTTATCCGCTGTTTATGCGACTTTGCTAAACAGGTTCACGGGGAAAACCGAGTGAATCGTAACCACGGAACACTGCAGCTGATGTCGAGAGGTTATATTTGTGTTCGCACTGTTACACACAACTTACTTTGTTCACACTGATACACTAATAATAACACTTATTCTCTAAGTGGAACCACAAAACTTCACCTATAAGTTTCACATTTCTTCTGGATTTTCATAAAAATTACAGCTGCTTCTCTCACTCAGCCCTTTCGATGGTCATAGCGCCATCTTCTTTTAACAAACGAAGCGATTAAAGCGCTGTGTAATGCCCTGCGTGCTTTCACCGTACCTTACAAGGTACGATAAGGAGGGGCGGTAGAAACATAAACAAAACAGGGTGTTGTGAATTTAGTTTCTCTCTATCTTAAAAGGAAGGGATTATTCAACATTTAAAGCAGAAAGAGAGGATTACGACTTACGCAAACAATGTGAAACAGTAGAAGCGGTTAGTACAAAATGCTCTAGGCTACGTTAGTGGAAGCCGGGATAGCTCACACGATGTAGTGACTACGCTTCTGGCTGCATAATCCAAACGGCCTAGACGGCTGTGGGCCCCACTGACCCTATTGTTCGTGGGTAGCAGGTTTCTTCTGTGGTGGTAAAGTGGTCGGGTTGTATGGTTGACCACTCACCTCCTTCTACTGCCAAGGTTAAGAATGAGTGGAGCTACACTTCTGTTCTCCCTGCGTATCTTCATACTGTGGGTAGGGATAAATTCACCCTTTTACATTTTCTTAGTCTATGTGGGTTTGTAATATGTTCAAATGTAATCCGTCGTAAGATACCTACTTTTCCCCAGATTTTTAATATTACCAAAACAACTTACTGCATTAACATGGCAAAGACAGTAAAGTATTTTGCAAGATATGGAACGGGCATTTTCTCGTTCATATCGAACTTACTAAATCAGAAGCGCCAAATGTATTTCCTGGCAGCATGACCCTAAATTCTTGTGTCCTTTGCTTTTTTTTTTAATATGATGAAACTCATTATGAAACGTATCCTCCTACTGACAGGAGAACTTAATTTAAAAACCTACATTAATATTCTGACATATCTTGCTGGAGTACAAAAACTCCGAGGGCCAGGTAGCCGTGACGACTGACGTTTATTTATATCGTAGTTAAATCGCCCACAATTTTCAGGTGGCTTCTGGATTTTTGGGAAATTGGTGCACTTCTGATATCTTGCATAGCAGAATTAAGAATGTTTGTGGCCTTTATACAAATACAAGGTTTTAAGAGTTCCTTACGACAGAAACATTGGCACTGTCGTGCTGTTTATAGTGGAAGAGAATTTCATTGGAGTGTCTCCTTATTCAGAACACGAAGTAACAACACGTTACGAAAGTGAACCAAATGACTTCTTATTTGAATTGCCTCAAAAAAACTTCCGCAACTTACGACTCCCAAAACAAAAGTTTCAGCAATCTTGTTTCCTATTAGGAAGCTACTCTACAATTCCAGCCAGAAAAAATAACTCTGGATATTGCTTATGACATGAGCATGGACCACTTTATTCCACGTCATTCCCACCTCACTTATTCACAACAATTTTTGCCAGACAACTCCAAGTAAGCGACAGCCTTTGCGAACATGACAAAAATATGGACCTAAGTGTCAGAGATATAAACATGAGTATAAATATACGGGTCCTTGAAGCATTTGCCACTGACTATTTTCAGAAAGCTTGGCAACGCTGCAACAATAAAATATGATGTGAAATTAAGCCAAATATATAGTAGATATCTAGGTAAAAGGACTTCTGTCGAGATGTTATAGACGTATTGTTTTCTAGTCGCTTTTTTGTTTCTTAATGTAATAGTACAGTTTTACAATTAATTTATATCTGCATCAACTACAAAAGAACCAAACCGCCTGCATACGTAAGTCAACAAACAGAGGCACAGTTTAAAGTGCCAGACGGACACAAGGATCAGCCTCTTTCCAAGGTTTTCGGAGTTGCGGAAACTTGTGGTAGTGTCGGGTGAACACTGAGGCCAAGTTGTCTATAAGTCGATTATACAACATTCATCTATTAAGAGCGTCATTAAAATAATTAGACTTTCTGCAATTCGATATTTAATTTATATCCGTGAAAATTGATTGCTACCACAAATCTCACAAGTGTCCAGCTGACGAATGGAGGCAACGTCTGCCTTTCTTGATCAACCACAGACCGTCATATAAGCCTACGTCAACTACTTCAGAGCAGTAAACCCTGCACGCTACAGCTGCAGAATCAGAGGCATTAACCTTTTAAAGCCTAGCGGTAACTTTACGTACCACCAGGTTTAACATTAAAAAATTCTACGTAGTGCCCACATTACGTTTGTGTGTTTTGTACGGATCTCAGAACAAACAGCCATTTTTGCCTTATAAAACATTAAGAGACTGGTTTTTATAACCGAAATGGAGAGTGTTTACAGCGCGGTACGCACGAAGTCCTTATATAAAACGGACAAGCTTCGTTTTTAAAGTGTTAATTTAATACTGTACATTCTAAACACGCATGTTACAAAACAGGAAGCACTTTTCACTTTACGGGAAAAGTAACACCACTATCCCAAAGCGGAGAACATATTTCGTTCCCGGGCCATTACAAGTAGGATTCCGTTAGACCTAACCTTGACGACGAGCGCACTGCAACTCTTTCGAAACGCTGGTAACTACTGATAGACACAGAGTACCTTCAAACAATATTTCGATTCTCGTCATTTATTTGCTCTACACGGACTATGCGGATTATACGGAATCATATTATCTTAAAAAGGCGTGCTGAAGGATACTGTCAAAATTAATATAGCATGCAATGTCATAGAACGTAAAAACAATTACGGCTTACATGGTTTTTAAAAATAATTTTATTATTATTTATTCTTGGTTTATTTGATGGTACGTTGTCAGACATAATGGTAACGCAGCTTTGAATCGAAGGGTAATAGTAGGCCTAAAGATGAAGTCTGGGAGGGAAGCAGTATTTTTTTTAGGTATTACGTGGGACTTTGACTCTCATAACTGGGCAAAACTCTGGTACCCCTAGTCCTAATCTTTGAACACAACCAATACAATGGAACGTCCTGTGATTTAATAACACTTAGTTCATTTTGCTCGAAACGTATGTCCCAGTACAAACAAGTGAAGATTTTACTCTTATAACCCTTCATATGGAAAAGAGTTGCCATGTTGTTTTGCTGTCACTGATTTCTTCTAATCAGTGAAGTCGTAATGAGTGGAAGTATTAAAGCTCTGCTCGTTTCCTTATGTAAATGCAGAAGCCCATTATGCTGATCACATTTTCCTTTTGTTTTACGTTCCCGCTAGGCTTACAGAGAGGACGAAGAAGGCTTATGAATTGCATAGTAAGGCTTGTGTTTCATTAGAGTGTATTAAAGCTTCCTACACATATCAGCCAGATAAACGTAAGAAATTCAAGTAATTGTACTGAGTCTCTTTTAACGGTTTACTAGCAACAAGACGGACATTTACCCGCCACCCATGACAGTTACCCCTTATTAAGCAAACATAGGCAGTACTTAAATTGCCGCAATTCTTTGCTTATAAACATATATGAACAGATCTGTTTTTTCCGAGTGAGGAATGGATTAAAGTGGCTCAGCATAATATGGTAAAGTTACGGTTATGCCTACCCTTATTTATGCATCATGCCATTAGGACGTAGGGGAAAGTACATATAGACACAGAGCTGCATGCAATTTTAAAACAATACAGTGTCTCTTGGCGAGCCACGCTTTAGTCTTAGTTACTTCCCAGAAATGAAAATACGGAGATAATTTTAAAATGAAAGCAGGAAATAACTCAGGATACCAGGTCTGCTCTCACCCCTATGTGTCCAGTGTCACTTTCCATGTTACTCCTACGTGCCGTCTCTGTCGTGCAAGTGGGTACTAGTGTTCTTCCCGGGGTTAAGCAGCCGGGGTGTGAAGTTGACCACCCACCCCTACTAGTCTCAAGGTTGGGACTAAGCAGAGCAATAAGTCCACTCCCTGCCCCTGCCGTACTGCACGTTATAGGAAAAACTATGTACTTTATCCTGTCAAAGCAATTTCTCAACTCAAAATTTGCTGAGACTTTCGGCGGTCCAATTTCCGGTAACGACCCCTTAGTGGAGGGCACCTCACCTAGGCAGTAAATGAAGGGAGTCATCTGTTTCATAAGGCAGCGACTTAAAGTCGGGAAAGATGTCCTGGTATCCATTAGATAGCAGAATAACCAAGAACGTGGCCGAACGTAGTGGCTAAAATAAATATTTCTTCCCTCGCCAGGAATTAAGCCGTTGTCAACAATTACGTAACAAGTCACTACGACGAGTGTGTTTTGATAATGCGGCGTTGTAGATATTGCCTTAGAGTTGGTTTTAAAGAAGAAAGTAATGAAAGTCGTGTCTTCAAACGGAATATTGCAAAATAAAATACAAAAGGCAGAGGAAGATCTGATCTTAGAATACCACAGGTTTATACCGAAAGACATGGCATGTGGCTATGGAGTGCCGATATTAACCTTTTAAAGCCTAGCGGTAACTTTACATACGACCAGGTTTAACATTAAAAAATTCTACGTGGTGCCCACATTGCGTTTATGTGTTTTGTACGGATCTCAGAACAAACAGCAACTTTTGCCTTATAAAACATTAAGAGACTGGTTTTTATAACCGAAGTGGAGAGTGTTTACAGCGCGGTACGCACTGAGTCCTATATAAAACAGATACGCTTCGTCTTTAAAGTGTTAAATAAGTCCAAACACAATGTTTTATATTCAAACGGTAAACATCACAGTGCACATAATACCCGTTTTGTTAGAGTCACATATATTGGTCAATTAGCGGCTTTCATAAGGGGGACGTTGCACTTACCTGCAATACAGGAGAAGGAAATAACAAATGAGGTCCGTGAGGAAGGGCTGGTGTGAAAAACAGCATACTGCTCATGCGCATAGTTAACCTCCTGTCCCGTCCACATACACTCCGCTCCTCTCCCTGGCGTGCGTATAATATATGTACTGGAATAATGAATATTTGAGTGCAATACATGCGGTACACGGTGAAATAATGAGTCAGTTTCAGACTGTATTGTTTTGGTACAATTTTATTTTCATCACAGTATTTTAGTACTGTTATTGACGAGTCATATTTTACAAAATAAAAATGAAACATCACGATATGCAACTGGGGGTTTATAGAGAATTGATGGTAAGTACTGGATTTAGAAAATGATATGCTAGAAGTATGTGTTGTAAACAGATGGAACATTTGTTTCCACTGTAACTACTCCCATTATCTGACCTCCCCACAAATTGTGGAGGAAGAAAGTATGCAGCAGGTGCAACTTTCTCTACTTTATATTAGCTCTTATATTACGGTTGTTTAAACTTGTAATAAGAACTCATACATCACTGAGTATTTTTCTCAAAAACTTCTATATTTAAAAATATATAGATAAACATGAAACATTATTATTACTAAGCTAAATATTATTGTAATGATTTTCCTTATTTTTATCAGTATTTCATTACCAACACTTAACTTAAAACTAAATTATCATGTATGGGGGTACTTCAATGTCGTACATACAAGATACTAAGCGTTATTTCACTATATGAAATCCTTTGAAGAAATAAAGTAATTTTGAAATTATAAAATACTAACACACGCATGAGTATGATGAGGAATTAAATTTAGAAAGAGCTCACTTTCATAAAATGCGCGCTTCTCTCTAAACACACTGGGAAAGTGACTTATACAATTTTATTTAATGCAGCCCATTCCTATGCTTTAACGTGAAAAATCTGTTTTCAGTTTCAGTCCATATT
Source organism: Coptotermes formosanus (assembly GCA_013340265.1). Classification (NCBI taxonomy): domain Eukaryota; kingdom Metazoa; phylum Arthropoda; class Insecta; order Blattodea; family Rhinotermitidae; genus Coptotermes; species Coptotermes formosanus. The sequence continues at coordinate 3,342,579 of BLKM01001294.1, read as the reverse complement.
CTCACTCATAACCAGAAGAAGTATAGCTTCTAACAAAGCTCGTCAGCCATGTGAACAAATCAGGGAAATTATATCTGTGTGAATTAAAAAATGAATGAAGACTGCCACTCTTACATCAACTAACAGTTTCAGCAAACGGAATCCAAATAAAATTTGACTTGACATCTTGTAAGCTTACCAGTTCACATATTTTCATAGATATTAAGTGCAACTAATGAGATTTCTTTTTACTAGCCTTCCAGTACAAATTGTTATTTGTTTTTACATTAAAATAGGTTTAATGCCCCTCTCTAATTATCCACAAACCAGCCTAAACCTTATTTAAAACGTCTCTTTCTCTTCAACTGTGCCTGATAAAATCAATGAAATTACCCTTGTAAAACAAGAAATGTAACAACAAAAGGCAAAGTAATGTAACTACTATAAAACACTTTAACTTCCAGTAATCATGCTTTTCCTTCCCTCTCATTTGTTATTATCCCAAAAATGGCAAAGCGAACCAGTTAAATGGAACTAAACTCAATAGGTTTGCCAAGGTTGCAGAAATGGTGAATGTCTGTTTATGGACCAGCATTGCATCATTGAAAGTTTGTGCTGTCACTAGCATTGCAGGAAGCATTATTACATTATTATTAGCCACTAAATTTATATGTAGGGTTAAGAAAACTTATACACATGACAATTATTTTAACATGCAATGAAATTAAAATCATGTTAATAAACTGTGCTATGTTTTTCTGTATACATTAGTAATATTTACAAATAAAACACAATACAAAATATCATAAGAAACTAAAGCTGAACATAATTTCCACACTTAAAGATTTAACGTATTTCTATTAAAGGTGATGCAAGGAAATTTAATATTTATACAAAAATCAAAAACTACAAAACATTTCTCAATACGTAAATTTACTTTCTGGGCCCATTTATAAATAATATCACTATTATCCCTTTTTCAAACTCATTAGTTCCTTGCACACCTGAGCTCAATCTAAATGGCAGTCATTACAATTATTACATTTGTTTAAAATCAGTAAGTATTAATTAGTAAACATTGCTGATTAAATGCAATATGTATGCAATGCACGATGCTGTGACAATATGAGAAATTCAACATCAAGATGCTCTTTAACTTTTTAAAAAGAGCAATTAAATTGGCATCACTTCTTAGCTTCAGAGGTGCTGACTGTCTCTCTCTAAGGTCCTACTCATTTCACTATTACTGAGAATAGCTGAAGATGACAGTACCGATGACAACGCTGAAGACAATGATTATAATGGTGACTGAGTAAAGAATTTTTTGGGCTCGAGTAAGAGGAATAGCCAAATATATTCCGTGTAATATATATTTTGCATATATTGTTGTAGTAAAACATACAGCACTTGATGTGGCTTTCTCTTATATCTCACCACCCACCTACAGCAATATTATGCCACTCATGACGATGATGATGATGATGAAATAATTATAGTTGTTACTGGTGCCTATTCAGGCAATGATTAAATATAATTCTTGTGTTCTAGTTTTCCAAAGGAAAACACATATTTCCACAACCTTCAGCTTATTTCAGCCATCTTGACTTTAAAACATGCAACAGAAGCGACACAGTTAAACTCACAGTCAAACCCACATGTTTTACCATGTATCAGAATATCATACATTTTTGGATCTTCAGAAAGAAGTGGAACACAAAATAATGCTCATAAATTTTAGTTCATTTGCAACTAAGATTTTTGACCACTCTAGGCCATAACAGGGGACTCACTTATGATTCATCTTGCACATAATTTTAAAACATGCATTGGAAGTCTTGAAATATTGTTATTTGTTATCTCAAGCAATATATTGTCATGATCAACTTAATGTAAGCATGACACACACATTCCTTCATGTCTTAAATGCATCTTGCAGATTACACTTTTCAGAAGATGTTAGATCAGAGTTGCCAACACAGATGTCACAGAAATACAAGCCAAGTAGGCAAGATACAAGTTAAAACCAGAAATACATTTGAGGTATGATGACAAAAGAAAAGAACAGCCATAGACGGAGGTGAGGAGCTGAGTACTCATTTTGGTCACATAAATTTCTGATTTTCATGCCTCTTTCAAAACAGTATATCCTGCATGGATTTAATTTTCATCTGCCAGCATTATGCATAACTTATATTACTAAATTCTGTGAACTTGCAAAATGGATCAGTATCTTCTAACTTTGTTTTCTTGTATTGACTCACTCTGATTCCAGCTTTTTCTATAAACTCGCAAAATGGGTCGGCATTTTCTAACTTGCATCCTTGGGTTGCTCCATTTTATGCTACAAAGCCACAAATTATTGTGCCTTGCATTTTTTTAATTCTCCACTTTATGCTAGCAATTAATTCCGTGAACTTGCAAAATAGATCAGAATATTTGCACCATGTTTCTTGTTGAAATGTAGGTCCCTAGGTACAGAAAGTGGTATGACCTTCTACACTACGAATACAATGCTGCCTTTATATCATTTCCAAGGCTCACCCTTGTACTCCTGCTAGCTTCTGTTATGTTTTCCAAATATCTTGTTTAATAGTTCTCAGTTAAGTAACATTCATCATGGAAGTGTACTGCAAAAAGCACAGAAGTTGTTTCTTGTGGCAAAATCGACTCCTTTATAATGTACATGAGACTTTCAGATGTTATATTAACAACAGGAAATAAACATGATTCACCTGTTTTCTCTTTATACTGTTCCACACATCCACTGACCTTCCACACGACCTCTCTATGCTCCAAGACAACTTCCTCTGCATAATTCAAAATTAGTCTCTGCTAGTGGCACTTTGCACTTCATATTACAGTTCTGGGTCATGTGATGGAACTTCTACATTAGTATACGTCACGTTATAAGCATTAGTTGCAGTAACTTGAATTTACTTCTTGTGAACCACAATGAATATGTTACAGTTCTTCACCTGCGTATTTCTTCTTCCTTATTCTTTCTTGCACCACTATTTGAGTTTGTCAATTATGTGTTCCCTTCTCTATATACTGTTGTCATATTTGGAGAACTTAATTTTGCCTTTCTATAGTCCAGCCTCCCTTATGAATAAATTTCAGTTCTTTCTTGTGATCTGTAAACACATATACAGAAAAAATTCTTGTAAGTTTGCCAACCTGCTGCAGGAAAGTTTGTCCAGTTGATCCCCTTATGGATATGGTGCACGTGCTGTATATTCACAGGATAACTTTTCACAGCTTCGGCTTATCCCAGAGCACTTCATGTATGTGGGCTTACATGGCACAGGAAGGAATCACTGAGTGACACAGCACAAGCTTGTTGAAGACACTGACGGCATAGCTTCGCGACCATTATATACGGTCCAATCACAATCAATGTTGGCAATTCTGTCTGAATATGTCTCTGCTACTTGCAACACGAATTGCAACCATAAACTGAGACACGCGAACTACAATTAACATTTAATCGAAATGTTGCCTCTCTTACTAGATATAACATTGTCTGGGGTGTTGGCGCATGTGAAATAGTAAATATTCCATATTACAAGGAAAATAATTGGGTCCCCTATTCTGGACTACAATGTCTGCAGACCATGTTGCATACTTGCACTTCTTACTGATAAAGTAATTTTCTACATAAGAAAGACTATTGTTCTGGTATCTTTGTAATTTCATTTGGGATTTGTTGTCTAAAAGAAATTTGCATTCAGTTTTTAATACCCATAATTAACCAACCTAAGCCTATTTTTGCCGATACAAAACCTCACACTGTCAATATGTATTTTAAAAAAGCCGCATTTGGTCTCATTCATTCATACTGTTCCTCTTTTCAAAGAAAGAGAACCTTTTCGGAGAAAATCGTATAATTAGTGTCTTTATTTCAGACGAAAATGTAGTCCGGTCCCTTTTTGCACGTCGGACATGACGCGTCGTGAACACTGCTGCCGGCGTCCAGTCGGATCCATTTACCGTGACAGTGGGAGGCTGAGAGTGCAGTCCAGCGGGTCGCTCGGTCTTCCACTCCGTGGCCTGCACATCTGTACCCCAGATCCTTACGCAGTGCCTGCGTTTCGCACTTCACACACACTCGCTCACCTTTGAAAAGCAAACAAAAAGCGTTACACGTACGTCACTAAGCATCTACCCCACTCCCGCCACATTACTTAGTTGGGAAATTGGATTATGCCCACTGTCATACGATGAGCTAGATAAGATATCTTATTCTAAAAGGTCTTGATTATGGTGTATAATATTGTGTGGTGATGGTTATATGGACTTTATCCATCGTCCGAAGAGTAAAATATTAAAAAAAATTAGAAATTAAAAATTAAAATTACTGGAGGCTAACTCTGTCTAAGGGGCCCAACTTCTTCTCCCCCTCCATTCACCGGAAGACGGAAGCAGAGCGAGCTTCCGAAACGTCGTGATTTTAATTTTTAATATTTTACTCTTCGAACGATGTACAAAGTCCATAAAACCATCACCACACAAGATAGCTTATGTATCATACCACAGCTGGAAAGCTGCTAGCCGAAATAAAACCCTCCCACAACTTTAGTTAATAATTTCATGCCAAATGTTAGCCATACAGACAAGTTAAGCACATTCAAGAATGAAAGGTGATGAGAGACACGCAGGTACGAATTCCACATTACATATCTATATCTGGACGGGTATTGACCAAAATAAAATATTTTCAAAAATTTAATTCGCATTCTCACGTCAAACTTCACACAAACTCTTTAATCTCTATCGATAAACTTGAAGAGAGGCACGCTCATATCATTTTAAATTATGCAGCTCTTCGCGTAAAGAACGCGTGAAAAAAGAAAATTTGATAAATTCTTAGAATATTTAACGCTGTTTGTGACCATGCCGTCGTCCGCAGACTGCTTTCCCTGGTGTACGCTCTTCGCCAACCCCATTACGGTTTTATTTGTGTGAGTGAAGATTTATATGCCTCGGCTACACTGTCCGTTCTGTTGAGTTCCTCCCTCACGGGAATATGCGCAGGGCAGCAAGAGGTGGCTGGGTAGGCGGTACACGGATACCTGATGTCCTTGTTGTAAATTAAGTAAACTAATTCGCAAACACGCTCTATTAATTTATTCGATGTTATTGCTTCTCCTTCAGGTAACCGGAAACAAATTTTTTACGTGTTCCGCGAACTTGCCGGTCATTTATACGTTTAATATTATTATTGCCCCGCTGTGAATTAAATTAATCCACTAACGAACTTCATTTCATTTACTTGCCTTAAAATTCACACACGCAGGTCTAGTTCGTCTGATCCATTTCACAGCAAAATTCAAAGGAAGTACATTTGGGAAATTCCCTATGTCGTAGGGAATTCTGTGCTTCCTGAAGGTTCCGAACAAAGAAAAATAACAGAAGACCCTACCGGACTGTGTCACTGACACTTGCCTGCGTCAGATCGGACTGACCTCTCAAGATCGCAAAAAAATGCAGCGAGGTCACTCCATTTGGTACGAACCTTGAACAGTGGCCAGAAAACAGCCAGTAAAGTACCCCACTGTCTAATTACACAAAGTTCGATAAATTATAGTAATTTATCGAGTATGTGTAGTTAATTAAAACGACACTATCACACCTTCATTTTGTCGTAGCAGAATGAACAGCCGAACTACCCGGTCATTTTCACTAATTAGGATCGCCTTGCCTTAGCATCAAATCAAAGTAGGCCGGTTACACGCTGTTTCCGATGCCTAGGTAAAATGATAAACAATATGTTGAGATTGTTACGAAGGATGAAGGCGCATGGATTTTAATGAAGCGACCGTGGTTTTGGTATGAACATCCCGTTGCGCATATAATCCACTGTTTTCATTGTCAGAACAAACACAACATTAAGTGCGTGTGTTTAAATGTTGTGTTTGTTCTGACAATCAAAAGAGAAGACCGTGGTTTTTAAATGCATGGGCAACTCTCATGGAAATGAGTGAAGGAAATCACGAGAAACCTCAGCCAGGACAAAAGATAAAAAATCGAGAATCGTACTGGAGACAGCTCCGTCTAGAATGCAAGTACGGTATAAAGACATAAGTCTAAACCAACGAATTAAGGGATGGAAGGGCTATTCTCTACACCCAGAGGCGTAGTTAGGAATTTTGTGCTCACATGCATAGCTTAAAAGGGGCCCTGTTTTACCAATGACGTACGTGGCCAATTTATATAAAATTTCAGTAAACATATTTGAGTTTAAAACGAAGCTGTTTAATTACATCTTTTTTTTTTTGGTTTCTCGCGAATATACTCGAACCCCCCCCCCCCCCCCGTCCATAAGTGTGTAGTGTTCACTTAGCGTAAAAACAGTTTCTTATGAAGGGCTTGTCAGTCCCGTATATTTGAAAGCCCTATGCTATTCATACCCTTGTCACATTGTAGCTATGCCCCTGCTTGTGCCTTAACGTCCGTTCGTTCTAAAGTCTCCTTCTGTCAGACGGTAGTATAGCGACGTATTATGTCTGCTGTTAAAAATCCACAGTTACCCTAACAATCGAAAAATGGCAGGACGGTTACATTACTGTTCTACCACATAACTCTGCACCAGGAAATTCTGTGATTTTAAACGCGATGTCTCTTTTGTAGAATGTAGAAATGTCGCATTTATATGCACAAGCCCTCTTCACTGGCGCTCGGGCCGTACCGCTACTGAAGACCTCAGAAGCGATACGAAGTTTATACTGCAGTGACCCAGTGTCTTTCTTCTCTTACCTTCTCTAAGGGACGAGAAGTTGGCCTCTTTCCGGCATGCTTTCGAAGCCTTCAGGATTTCAAACTGCACGCAGTACCTGTAACAACAGACACGTTGCTGAGTGCTGGTTGAGCAAAAACATTTAAACAAATGTAAAGAATTCACAACCGTTTACAACAGGCGACTCAAGTAACTGGAAGGATTGATTTTCCTGCAACTATCGGAATTTGCTCTTTTGGTTATCAAAGATTTGTTTTTAGCCAGCGTTCCGTATTTTGAAATGCAGGCATCTTGAAGCATGTAATTCTGTCTCCTCTTTAACTTATAGAATTATTTACTCTCGGTTTGCATAAAATTTGTTACGAATATTGTGCCACTAAATGTCACCACGCATTTATACCATTCAGTTTATTCATCAGTAATATGAATACGTCTACGCTACTTTCTCAGCTGACGCCGACACTGGCTATAACCTCTCCGTGTTAATAGATCTTCGAAAAACATGCAAATGTTCCTGCAGAAAGAACACAGCAGTCTACTTCTATGTTTGTAAGTTGTAGAATGTAAGTCTTATGTCGACATCCGGAGGTGAAAAACCACCACTTGGAAGGCGCCTGTAATGCACTATTTCAGGGTTTCTTAGAAGGCAGTCCGCAAGTCCAATGGCTTCTGCTCACACGGTTACAAAGTTGTTTTACTGTAGCTCTTTTTAGTTTCAGTTTTATTGTAATTCCGCTGGGAAGACTGTTGTTTAAACAAAATTTGGCATTAACTTAAAGAAGGTTCTCAGAGTTTCAGTATGTTTTTTTCAGAATTTCGGTATATTTCCTATGTGCCTAAATTTTACGAGTTGTGACAAAAAAAATCCGCGGATTAAAATAATCCTGGGGAAGGACAGGGCGGGGAGGGGGGGGGGTGCGGGTTGCAGAATAGGCGATACTACGTACGGGTTCCGTTGTACCAGAAGGCTTGATGAACGCTGCTTTATTCTACACACCTGCAGGCATCATTCCAAAATGTTAAAAATACTTGAGCGTAGTCTCTAATTTTCAGCTAGTTGCTTTACGCCTGGTAGCCATTCGCATTACCGTTGTCCTATTCCCGCAAACGCATCCCTCAGGTGGGGGGGGGGGGGGGAAACATAAATAGATTTTTTGGGGGGGGTGGTCCCCCCCCCCCCCCCCCCCCCCCCCCCCCAGTATATCGGTTTATGACAACCTCAATATATAATCCAACATGTCAACTACAGTATTACCACGAAGTTGTTTTGCCCTCATATAGGACATACTACATAATGCATACAGTACAACGGTACAGGGGTGGCACAGGGGTTGGAGAGTAGGCTGGAATTTATGGGGTAGTAAATTTTCGTATCCTCACTACGCTGTAACCTGTCAATGCTATTGCATGTTAATAAGGGCACAGACTGTACAATATGCTTCAGCCTAGCGAAAATCTCACCGATTCATAACACACAGATTAACCTGTAGAATGTTTTATTTTTATTATCCTTACTTTTCGATCCCCTAAAACTCTGATGAGAAAACTTCATGCGATATATTTCCGTGTTTCTCCGAATACGCTATATACCGATGTCTGGACCAGCTGTAAAACACATTTCCATGATTAAATAAATTGCTGGTAAAATACACAGATTCAAGTGACGGGTTCTGTAGAGTCAAGTAGGCAATAACTTCTGTTCCACGTTCATAGGTGTTTAGAAATAAAATGTAGAAAATGTACCGTAAGGGAACGGAATAGTGTAGTGGGCGACGGAGAGTCTGCAGTCTGATTCCCTGCAGAGGCAAGGGACACGTCTCCAATATGTCCACCCCGGCTCTGTTCCCCACCTAGTCGCGTGTTCAATGCGTACCGGGAGTTCTTTCTCGGGAAAAAGGAGGGTTGAGGCGTGAAGCTCGCCACTCCCTTCCACCTACTGCGGAGGTTAACCTTTTAAAGCCTAGCGGTAACTTTACGTACCACCAGGTTTAACGTGAAAAAATTCTGCGTGGTGCCCACATTGCGTTTATGTGTTTTGTACGGATCTCAGAACAAACAGCAACTTTTGCCTTATAAAACATTAAGAGATTGGTTTTTATAACCGAAGTGCTGAGTGTTTACAGCGCGGTACGCACTGAGCCCTTATATAAAAGAAATAAGCTTCGTCTTTAAAGGGTTAAGAATGCATGGAGCTATAGTTCCCTTCCACCATACACCGTTATGTGGAACACAGTAAAATTTTGATACTATTTACAGGTTCCAAAAAGTAAACGAAGCTTGTAAACAAGTTAGGCAATGTAGGTATAACGCAACATCGTGGCGAGTTCGAGTAACGTGTATACAAGAACCGCGTCCGCTATCCCTACAGTCTGATACCATGTCACTCTAAGACAGCGCTTTTATGGCGGTTTAACCCTTTAAAGACGAAGCGCATCTGTTTTATATAAGTACTCAGTGCGTACCACGCTGTAAACACTCTCCACTTCGGTTATAAAAACCAATCTCTTAATGTTTTATAAGGCAAAAGTTGCTGTTTGTTCTGAGATCCGTACAAAACACATAAACGCAATGTGGGCACTATGTAGAATTTTTTAATCTTAAACCTGGTCGTACGTAAAGTTACCGCTAGGCTTTACAAGGTTAATATAGCCGGGGCAATGAAAAGACCCCAAGTCTTCACGCAAAATCCCCGATATTTCTGCCCGATTTGAACCCAATTTGGAGTTCCCAGACAGATTTTCATAGAAATAGCCAACATCAAATTTCACATAAATTCGTCAAGTGGGAACTGCAAAGATACGTACGAAAAAATGGACAGGCGAAGAGATGGGCTCTCATAACAAGATACGCGCTTTTTGCGACTACGTGAATGCGCTTAACTAGACATGCAACGGAAGTGCAAGTGTAAACGTACGCAGAGGCTGAAAGGTATCGGGGAGAATGCGGAAAATTTGTGGAGGGTAAAGCAAACAGAAGCTGAAAGGAAAAAGTGCTTGTTAAAGATCTGCAAATAGAAATTGATAGGGTGGTTTTAAGTAGCAACAGGGACAACAGAACAATATTGGTCCCTGTATATGTGAAAATATAAGGCATATTGGGGCGTGGAAGTATAGTTCTACTCATTATTAACTTCGGCACTAGATAGAGATGAGCGGCCGGCCACATGCCACGACCGTTATATTTCTGTGGGAAAGAGACCCCGCTGCCCACTTTTTAGGAGACTGTCGAGTTTTGTAGCCAGTCTGGACTTTTTGATGAAGATAAGCTGACGGTCGTGCCGAGTGTCGAACCCGGGATAGCTCAGTCCGATGAAAATATCAGGAGATATGGTAAATATCGTTATTGCAAACTGTGCAATTACAAACAGACCATACGCAATGTGTGTACCTACAGCGTGAGCATAAGTCACTGCGGACCTATGCTGCAAAAGATAAAACCGCCTCATTCTTAGTATTATGGCCTAAGCGACCAACGCTCCCTCCCTCAAACAATGTCATTTCCCTGTTGTAACTTAAGTAAGTATGAGGAATATATTTGTAACAAAGTGCAGGTGTACTTAGGATACGGTCGTCCTCTGCGGCAGGTGCACAGTGATCTTTGGCTCCCTTTGTTTACGTGCGTATATCTACGTACATGCAGCCGTTATCATATAATACATATGCGAATAAATGTATAGTGCGGGGTATACGGAGAACATAAATATAGGTACATACGTGTAAGACGAGTGTAAATAAGTGGGTTAAAAACCAGAGATTGAGGCCCTAATTAGCAGTGCAAAGATACCAGGTAAAGCGAATTAAATAAAAACATAAATGCCACATATTACCTACATGTATTCAATTTCAAAACCGTAATCTACCTATTGCCTCAAAAATTAATCTAAGTGACGTTTGAAAATGTAGTTTCTACCTCACAGAAAACACCAATTCTCTATTACAAAGACCAATAGGTTAAGGTTGTTTAGGGAACTTGTCTAGTCAGTTTATTTTGAGGAATATACAAACGCATAACAACGCTGTGTGTTATAAATATAGAGCTCCTAAACGGGCAACTGGTTAAATACTGTAGTTTATAAGGTTAAATAACCCAATAATAAAGCAATAAATCAATCAAAATACCAGCTACGTCACTGTCTTCGTTCATGACGCCATCGATAATTCCTTGAAGAGCCAGACACTCGTGCTCTTTGACAGATCACCATCTGTTAACTGAACAGTGTGATCACGCAAGCAAATGTAATTCTTCAAACGCCCATGGCCGTCCCAATATAAAGACGGGGTTATCTTTATTTGAAACAAGGACGGAAGACACAGACAGAAAATCTTTCATCCTTACTTGCTGCTCTCGTCCGAGATATTTGACCGTAAAATACCAAGTTTTCATGCTGCTGTGTGTCATTCTGAAGGTAATGAATCACATTCTCCTGGGTCAAAGCTTTCTTTTATCTTTTCTCTTTCTTAAACTCTTTTGTCAAGTCACGGCCTTCTAAACTCAGTACAAATTATCGCTTGCCACGTGCGTAAAATCATATTGATGATCATGCAAGAATCGTCGACACATTTATCATCTCCATGACTCTGACCTCGACTCATGTCCGGACAAGAAAACGTGCTACAAATGTAATGTGGAGTTACTACTGACCAGCTGACACTCTTACGTGCCCTGTCTTTTATCGAACCCTTGTTTATAACAGCCCTCCCGTGGACCGTATCATGAGCCAGTTTAATTCATCCGCCAGCCTATTACTTTAACCTTTTAAAGCCTAGCGGTAACTTTACGTACGACCAGGTTTAACAAAAAATTCTACGTGGTGCCCACATTGCGTTTATGTGTTTTGTACGGATCTCAGAACAAACAGCAACTTTTGCCTTATAAAACATTAAGAGACCGGTTTTTATAACCGAAGTGGAGAGTGTTTACAGCGCGGTACGCACTGAGTCCTTATATAAAACAGATACATTCCGTCTTTAAAGGGTTAAGATCCATTTCGTACTCACAAGCCTACATCATCCAAGCTGTCTCCCTGCAGGCTTTGCTACTGAGTACTCGGACTTTTTATGAAAATGTAAAGGGGCGTAAACAGGTACTGATGAAACACAGCATATATGTGTGTGTGTATATATATATATATACACACACATACATACGAAGAGCATTAATATTTTCGTAGCGTAAGACTAAAATGGATGAAAGGGAATTAAAAGTGTAACACTGAAAAGTTTTCCTGGTTCACCATTTAATGTTTTACTGAAAGGCACACAAACAGAACATTAACACTTTAATAACGAAAGATGAAAAGCACATAACAGATTACGACAAAAAATATATGAAAAAAGACATTTGGCCAGAGACAGAAAAAGACGGATGATTGGGCAATATCAAAAGTCTGTTACTAGTACCAGAAGGCGGAATGTAGAAAGTATGGCATAAGTGAGGGTTCATGGATTGAAACTCAAAATGAACGAGATGCTGATGAAACTAGAGCAATAACAGCCAGACAAAATTAAAGCTTTGAAGAAGGGCAGTCTCGGCGAGAGGTTGATAATGCCAGACATACAGTATTAATGCACATCGCAAACAAATTGGATTCAGTCGGCAAACATCACAAAACATTTGTTAAAAACAGCGTTCTTCTTCATAACTATGGAACTTCTAAGTAAAATTTGACAGTTATATGCATAAAAGCAGCTCCTAGGAAAGCGCTGTCAGGTGGAAAATTTGTTACATCAGGCTGTCTTTTGTTTCACTGCGTGCCAAGGTTGCTTATCGGCTGTCCGTGGTCCTTACTGCTTCCCAGTCCACAGTTAAGCTTTTTATTTGACATCACATATACATCGAATCCATTGTTTTTTTTGGGTAAATATGCTAGTTATTTACACATTGTCCAACTGAAATCCAAAACCACATGCACAGCAAGTTTAACGGCCGCTACCTGCCTCACACCTAGCCACTCTTATCTCCGCGTGTACAGTACATTGCCTCATCTGCATCAACTGGCGTCTTGGTCACACAGTCCAGTTTGTATCTGCTGTGTGCACCAGGTGTGTGAAGCAGCCGGCAAAGCAAATGCATTATGTCTGTCAATATGCAGTATTCTTCAATCGAGAGGATTTTCATTACGGAAAAATATATATAAGGAAAAAATCACATGAAAAAATCCTAGAAAATTTAGAAGTTTCCCGATTTTTCAGTTCCTTCGAAATCAGCATTACATGAAATGCTGAACAAACTTCGAAAGGACTGACTGCTGAACAAGGAGGACAGCGGACAGGAACATAAAACATTCCGAAATAAATTATAGCAAGCATTGTCCGAATTTAATCAGCCCGTAATTCCTCGTGAATATGGCTGCTATTTCTTCCTGTCGCCCCCAAATATATAATTTGGATCACACTTTTGAAGAATGTGTTAGGTACTTTTATATTAGGAGTCTGTCCCGTATTCTGGTGAATAGATTCGGGGGGAATGCTTGCTGTCACTTGGCCCAGAACCTTCTGTCTTCCCATTTGTTACGTAAAAATCACTCGTATTAAAAGAAAGAGAACTACAATTTTGCCTGTTTTTATGGGGTGTAAAATTCGGTATTTCCTACTAAGGAAAGAACAGCGGCTCGGGGAGTGCGAGAATAGGTTGGAGGAAGATATATGGGGCTAAGAGGAAGGAAGTAAAAAGAGGATAGGGAAAACTGAGTAGCGAGACGCTTCATGATTTGCATCCCTCATTAAATATTTTTAGGGTAATCCAATCAAGGAGGCTGAAATAAGCAGTCCACATGGAACGCGTGGAGCAGAAAGAAAATGCATACAGGGTTTTCGTGGGAAAATCTTAAGGATATAGACCACTTGGAAGCCGTCAGAAATGGGAGAATAACAGGAAAAATGATCGTAAAGAAACTGTATGGAAGGTCCTGCAATGGATCGTCTATATCGGGATTAGGGGCAAGGCGCGGGCTGTGAACACGGCTATGAGCCTCAGAGTTCTCACAAATGCGGGGAATATGTTGACGAGCTTAGGAACTATGAGCTTCTGAACAACGGCTTTGTTCCACGGAGTTACTCATCCTGATGACGTGTCAAGACTCTAGCCTATAAATCTCACATAGCCTGCCGAGTTCTCTCTGCCCTCAGCTGCAGACCAACATTCTTACTAGCATGTTGCACTGAGCCTTATTTTTAGGAGAAAACAGTAAAGATGTGCGTTCTTGTACGAGTATTTTTGTATTTAATGCCTTCTTTGCAAGGAAGAGTTCGTCAAGTGGAGGCAGGGTCTGCTCATCTCGAAAAATTTTCAACGAACTCCACTGAAATTACATGCTGAAAGTCAACAGCAAACATGTAGAAGGAATTTATTTTAGTGTTAACCATCTACTACAGGCCTACTTTGTATGAAGATCAAAGGAACTTAATCAGATTTTTGTGTTCTGGGACGTGACCCCGATGTTTCAAACAAAGCAGCAGCTTCCATTATTAGGACAGAATTATTCTGCTGAATGAGAGAACAAGTATATCCCAAACGTCGGTACAAATATACCTACCAGAAAGTCGTCATTCTACAAGACAGCACCCGTCACCGTCACAGCTATGAGAACCACAGATCTCACAAAACTTGTGAATGTCCTTCCACATAAACATACCTACCAGCATTAAATCAAATACAGTATAAAGAATAGATCTCAACACGGTAGAGGGCTAGACACACAATAGTAACTTCCAAAGAGTTTTCTACAATTGTATCTAAATAAATGAAAAGTAATTCGTGGTTCTACCTGGTGTTCATTTGTTTGGTCAGCAACTTAATTTGTGACACTACACAGTGGTGCCATCAGGTGATTCATAACCATCATATATCACACCCCTAAAATGTACTATAATAAGTTGTACAAAGGTTGCTACATGTTGTAGGACGTTACTTTTAATGAACTGAATTCCGTATTTAGTGCGGCTTAATGGGTTCGTCCACTCCTGTCAACCCCGTTTGAAACGTTCGGATTTACACGAAAAAAAATATCAGAAAATTTTCTTGAAAAAATAAGGAATTTACATAAGAATAATTGTCACTGAAATAGTTCATTTAACATGGGAAGAAGTGCATTTGAAATAAGTTTATAGTCTTTGTCACGCCATTTTTCAAAACAAGGGAAGTTATAGTTCCATGCGAAACTGGCAATTTTGATATGTATTTATATTCGTAACCGTGTTCCCGGAAAACAAAACCTTTTACATAACGTGACCGAATTTGTATTTAAGTTTGAATGTGCACCCAACAAACAATTCTACCTCACGAGCAAGAGCAAGACCGCAGTGAGGTGACAGAAGGCCAGTCTGAACTATCAACCGACAGCCACGCGAACTTCAGCACACGCAGCAAACATACGAGATACGCTGCTTGCGCATGACGTATTCTGATACGCAAATGTGATTATCACCACGAACTACACAATTTGCTTCGTAGAAATTAACTTCCTTATTTGAAACAGTTGTAAGCAGTAAATATAATGCTGTCGGATTTGATGTCTGCGTCTGAGCCCAAATTAGGGTTCGGATTTTCTTTTTGCCCACACGGCGTCCAGAGAGCGCGTATAAGGAGCCCTTTCCTAAGAGGACGAAGAGACTAATAACAACACGGTCTGCTGCTACTTCCGGGAGATCGACTTCAGAGCGCAGTGTTTGAATACACTTCACTTATCACGCACGAGACAGATTAGGAACAAATTCTGTAATGACTACAGTCTTCTGGGATATGATGCCGTACATTCTGATACAAATTGTAATACGTCACATCCCAGAGTAGTATAAATTTATCGTCACCGCTGTAATAATCTAAAATGTCGCATGAACATAATAGTATATTCGGCAAATTTCAAGGGAACAGACAGCGTGGTAGATCTAGGTAAAACTGGAAAGATAATATCCAACGGATCTTAAATAAATACAGTACGCACGGAATATCTTACTCAGGATGGTGGTTCGGTAGTAAACATTCGGGTTCCATAGAAGCGGGAAATATCTTGACATGTTGACCGAATATTCGCGCCTTCAGTAGAGCTCTGCTGTGTGTACTTAGTCCTACGTACACACAGACACCTCAGTTTACGTAGCTGAATGTTATTTTAGTCATCTAAAGTATATTAAGGATTAAGATGTTATATCTATTAATGTATACGGATGTTCATCCAGACGAAAACTGCCTGCATACACTCGCATTAACACGCGTCATCATTGAGTGTAGAAAGCAGAAATGGAATGAGGAACTGCCCCTCTAACACAGTGTGTAACACAGTGCCGCCACATCATGACGACAGCAATGTGCCGCCCTCAAGGCAGGCGTCGCCTGCACATATCTTGAAAAACTTCAATCAATACATTTTGAAAGTGACTGTACCTTACGACATGGACAGTTTATGTACCTGACTGCGGCGAGACGACAGCCTAAAGAACAGTAAGCAAATAAGAGTCCGCTTCTACCTCTAAAAGTGTGACAGAAGAGACAAAGACACCCGCCTTTCGCCGAAGCTTTGTGTCCAGAGTTCTTCTAACATCGCCGTAAGAAGCACACTGTTCACAACGGCGTATTATATTGAATTAATGTCACCCCTACATGGTTCGGTGGTCAAGCCACCACCGTCAGGGGGTATCACATGCTACAATTGTCATATGCATCTAAACTATGAGCTATTTCATTCGTAACCCAAGTTTTAAGTTTTTTGCTAGTGTACCTAAATCCACTCAGTACAATTTTTGTGATAGTGTACCGTTCTTCGTGCTGGATAGTTTTAAAACTATCCTGCACAGTTTTAAAACTATCCAGCATGAAGAAAGGTACAAAAGCTTAAAACTTGGGTTACATATGAAATAGCTCATAGTTTAGATGCATATGGCAACTGTAGCATATGATACCCCCTGACGAAGGTTGCTTGACCACCGAAACATGTAGGGTAAAATTAATTCAATAAAATACACCATTGTGAATAGAGTGCATATTGTTGGTTTGTCTTAATAATTTGTAACATACACGGTGTACAACATATAAAAATCGCCATAAGAAGCGTCTTTGTATACAGAGACATAAAATGGTAGTACACAAATACTGACCCTTGGCATTCGTACTAATGTCATATATGACACTCTACCAGACAAACCGGCAGTCTCCTTTGTTTCAATTTCAGCAGTCAGACAAAAAACGCTGGACTTCAACGCGACCTTCCATGTGTGGGACCGAATCCGACAGAAAAGTGCAAAATGTCCATTTTTTGATCCACTACATCAAACGTCGCGGTTCAGTGCAGAAAACACCCGCTTCCTACTTGGGATGTCCCGGGTCCGAAAACCGGACACCTTACCTAACGCTTTCATGGTTTCCCCTCAGTCACGAGCCGATATAAGTGAGTCGGTATAGCGATTAGCCTACTGGCTACAGTCCGAGGAATCGTGGTTCGATTCCTAGCAGAAGCAAGATATATACGTACATACAACTATGTATCCTCCAAAGCATCCATACCAGCTCTGGGACACACCCAGCCTTCTATTTAATATGAACCGAGTAATTTTCCTGTCGGTAAAACGGCCAGGACAGGAAAACTGTCCGCTTACCCCGTCCAGTGGCATCTATACTGCCAATTCCCCACATGCTATATTGGCAAGCAAAAGGGCCAATTTTGATTTAACTTTTGGGTGTTTGCTCCTGATCTTTCACTTTTCCCTTTCACGCATTCTTGTGTTTCCCTTTCTTTGCTTATTTTATCACGTCTTTCCATATCTGTTTCTTCCTTTCGAACAGAATCCGGCACAGGCTTGCAAAGTTTATTCCGACGAGCAGTACATTATTTTTTGCTCACTGTAAAGCACTACACAAATATCAGCCTACTATATAATAGCTACAACAAACACGTATACGCAGGTTAGGGCATGTCAAAAATACACAAATTAAATACATTATGTGAGAGTGAGTCCGAAATGATGATATAAACTTTCACACTAAAAAAACTGGCGATTTAAAATTATGCACGTGGGCTTACTGCAATAATTTTAGTTTCAGAACTCTCATCTAAGTACGGGCCGTCTAAATGACAGACGGCAAACCGTAACTAACTTAGCCACGCACACTCTGTATAAGAAAACAACACGAACAGATTCACTGGCGAACTAGGGTGAACGCCGTCATGAACGATTATAATCTTCTTGGATAATCCTGAAGAACGAGGCAGCTAGATCATCCGAAACTTTCCTATTTATATACCAATATATACAGTGTCATATTATAGAATTCTGGAATCTTCATCAGCACGGCTGTGAGAACTGCAAATCTGAAACTTTACCTAACCTTCTGGTTCTTAAAAGACGAGGAATTTCTTGACTAAATTAATGACCATCAGCTTCTCAGATACTCTGTTACATACATTTAATATGTGGAATAATGTGTGAACGTACAATACCAGGCCAGCCCGTGAATAGGCTTATTGGAATTAGAACTGCACTTACGTGGTGCATCTTGGGCGTTAGGTTATACTATTAGCTGGTGCATGACAACACAATCCTTTCCTGGCGTTTTCCAAACATCACAGGTCTTTGGACACAGATTTATTATCGACAATGGGCTATCCTTCCGGAGTGTTCTCTTTTAGGGGAGGAGTCCATCACTACACGACAAGCTCTATACAGACCCACCCTTCACGTGTTCGCCGTTTCTGGCGACAAGGGATGGAGCCGCACCCTATTCTATTCAGTAACCCTCCAATCAAACAGCAGATATCAAGGATATCCTGACAATTCTTCCCACACCACTATATTAACCCTGTCATCAGGAGGGTTGCTGTAGTGGTAATTCTACATCTGTGTTCGGAGTGCCAGGTTTAAATCTCGACCAACGTACCAGCGGTCCTGAATGAGGCTTTCCGTGGTATTTTTAAGTTTCTGCACACAAATACACGAACAGTGTCTCGATTAGGTCACGACAGCTTCCTTCCAAATCATTACTGATTCATAAATCATCCTCCACCAAAAAGGGGAAAAAATCAAGCCTTCCCTGTCGACGCCATAAAGGCATGCAAGAGCTGTAAAACATAGCGCCACACATTCTTGACCTCGGCACGTGGCGCCTCAGCCGTCTTACACCCTGGAAAGAAACACGATTGTTATTGAATACGAGAATGAGTGGGTCTCAAAGCCGGCCTGGACTTTTGGCCGAGATTAAAATTTCTTACACCAGACGGGATTCGAACCCCCAGGCCCTCAGCCCTTAGCCTAGTCACAATAGAGTCTACGTTACCCCGCCTCATTCACTGAGTATCAACGTGTGTAATCTGAGGCACTGACGGGGTCGTAAAATAAATCTCACAATATCAATAACTCTGTCATCTCAGTCGAGCCATTTCACTTGATGCAACGTCGTCAACTAGCCTACAAAACAACACTTGATGCAGCGCCATTAAATAACCCGCGATGTTACGCGTTTGTACCCACTGCTAGGTCACTTCAAGCCCGCGGTGTGGACTGTACCTGAAGGTCAATGTTATTGATTGCTTCCACACAAAGGAAACCTGTTAGCGACTATCTCTTATCCGTCAGGAAGTCGGACTTTTTTGCCTCACTGCGTTTCAATGAAGATGGTTTCATTTTCTTGCTGCTGGAAGAAGCAACGGCCGACTGTCAGATACAAGGGTGCACTGCAAAGTGTAACGAATTGTGTATTATGTCGATCTACTGTAACACGCAACACTACATTGTAACCATATTTACTTGGACACCGTCCGTAGGTTGAAGTGAGCCCAGATTACATGACGTTGCTCTAGAAAATACTGTTAGTGACGTTTTAAATATGCAGATCGTGGAACACAGAACCTGCAGATGGGAATAAAGTTAACTTCCGAAACGTCGTGTGTATTGTGCATGCCTCAGACAATGGCCAGTGTCCACGTAAATAAGTTTATAATGAAACACAACGTTCTCAAACCTTTGGAGAAATACCTAGCATTGCAGTTTCTATCTTCATAGCAAACTGGCCACCAAGATTAGTGCAATTAGAGACAATGAAAAATCCCCGGGTTTCCATTGAAACGTATTTAGTTGTTAACGGGAGACGTTGTGGAAAGATATCGAAACAATATCTTCCACAATCTCACTTCCTCTCTTAGCGGGACAAACAAAGGTGTTTCTGCTTGTAGAACAAAATCAGCTCTCCGTAACATGCACACATAGACCGAAGCGTTGTGATAATTGTAAGAATAAATCGGTGATGCGTTAATCTCTGGCGCCTGATGGTCGGGTAGGACAAATTTTGTATGGTGGCGCCGAACATTGTCGGTATAATTACACCATTATTTTCCCTTGCATAAAAGACGCTTATCAGTTCACACGTACTAAGCCGGAACCACCAGATAACAATGAGGTTCACACATCACCCTAGAACTATGAGTCCTCAGAAAGGAACTTGCTAAGTTCCACCCTTCTGGTCCCTAGAATTCGGAGGTGGGGTCACAGAGTTTTGGAAAATTTGTGAACCTTGGTCTAAGTTACACGAAGTAACTGATGATGTAATCAACAAAACACACAATTTATCGATTAAGAACTTGTAGACTTTGTCGGTTATATCACCAGTTGTTTTTAGTACACGGTAAAGAAATACGCCTCATAAAATTGTATCAAGCAAACTGGCTTTTGTGGAAGATAACCCGTTTCCAGTAGTGACTGAAACAACGGCTATACCGCGGGGCCTCATGGTTTACAGCATTCCCCCCAGGCAAATGCCGGGATTTCATCTCAAATTAGGTCACACGCTTACAAACTATTTGTAATTAGTTTCCTCGTTAATCTTCTTAGCATTCGACAGTACACTGACTAGCCTGAGCTACTAACAACATCCTTAAGTAAACCAAAAATACATAAACCATTTTAAATTGTCGTTTCAAAGAAATTATGGAAGCGTGTGTGACGTATTTGCAATCTCTGTGCGCCATTTAAATCCACCGTCTTCAATCAAATAGCCCTTCCTTCCTGCTGTATGAGTAGTCCTACGATTTCAGACCGAGTAGTGGACCTGAAAACTTTAGCTGTGGGTAGACTATAGGACTTATACATATAACAGAAAAAAATAAAAATTAATTTTAAGTCTTTATGAATGTAAAATATTTGTTGCTAAAAACTTATGCCATCAAAGTAGGTGTATTGACTGCTGAAAGAAGCCAGTATGAAAACAGAGCAGTGTAAATTCGTATAAAGGAAATGAACTTGTGGATTAAAGTTTTCTTTCGTCCACCATAATTACCTGTTTGTCTCGTATTTTTAGGTAAAACTGTACTTTGTGAAGACCGCCTAACACACCCCACCCCTTACTGGAATCTCCACTCCACTCTCACATAAATCTAATTTGTTCCAATAGCATGGTGTAAACCGTCACATACAGGAACCAGAGAAAAGAAAACATTTCAACACGACCCGTCAAGCAGAACTTCCGTGACGGAATCAAGTTTTGTACATTTGTACACGCTACAGCAATAGCAGTCAGTTAATTGCAGAAGGTAATGCGACTGGAACTGCGTGCCACTGGCACCAAATATTGAGGCATGTCACAATGCCGAATGCCTTAACGCTAATGTCAGCTTTAATACACAAAGGCTTTGGCAGGCACTTACGTGTATCCTTTAACATGTCATTGATTCAATAGCTCACCAAGAAAAAATGAGCAATAAAAATGTATTTTTAGGTTCCTTTAAACTTTTACTTAGAATTCCGAAACTTATAAAGGAGAATTTAAAAATACACAATTAGGAGCTGCGTATTTTGTACTACAGACCAGACACGTCGTTCGAATCTAGGCGTGGGATGGACCCATTTTAAGGTTCCATAACACATTTTTAGTGCGTAATGTACTCCAATTTCAACCGACATTGCTACCAACACAAATTGTGTACTTGTTGGCTGCCTTGCAATTCCATTGTTAGATCTTTACCATCACAAAATGGCAGACAACCTAGAAACACGCGGAGATATATCGATGTCCAAAAACGAATTCAAACCCAAAACCCAGGAGCTCCCAGGTTCAAAATGTGCTACATCACTTTTCAGCCAATATCGTCAGGTATAAATTTGAATAACCACAGAAGACCGGAAAGTTGCAGTCAGTGTTGGAGTATAAACAGCTTCCACATGCGTTCTGTGCATCGTGCCATTTTAAACTCAAATTTAGTCGTTTCTATGCTTACATTTTACAAACACAAATGTGTACTTAAATTAATGCCATTGCCAACATTCCAGTTGTGAATATTACCATGCATCCAAGATTTGCCCCATTTACAGCACTTCGGTAATAGTGGCAGTGTCATTCGTGTCTGCCACATTGGCATTATTATCAAGGCACAAAGTACGTAACAAATTTAATTAAAATCTAGCCACACGCTGAGAGAAGGCGGACAGCCATAAAAATACTTATTAAGAATTCTTATAATAACGTTTTAAGGAGTGTGCAACATTAACTAACTCCACGGAAGAGTCCTCTTAAAGTGGGTCTACACCAAACCAGTCAAATCAGGACCAGCCTGACTGATAGAACAGAAATGCAGTCAACGACAGTCAAAACGATCCAAATCACTCATTTGCAAAGACATGTTAAAACGGAAATTAATGCATTTGCAATTAAGGGTCACACAGGCAAGGCGGCAGCAAAGAAATATATGCTTGTGTGTTTATCACATTAATGACAGAACACAATACTTCGGTATTTTTTTTCACAGCTTCATCCAAATTTCTTGCACCATCGGGATAGGTTCAGACTATTCCACAATGGCGTTTGAACCTGAATAATTTGAAGTGGACTGCTCGAGAAAGAATTTAATTGAAGTTATACACGTTTTGTCGTTAGTAAGCAGACTTCTTAAGGTATGTTTTGTCACTTAAAATGTCAGTAAATCTGTGCACATTGTGCCACGTTATTATCAGTAAACCTGACTGCAGTAATTTCGTCATTAACCTTTTAAAGCCTAGCGGTAACTTTACGTACCAACAGGTTTAACATTAAAAAATTCTACGTGGTGCCCACATTGCGTTTATGTGTTTTGTACGGATCTCAGAACAAACAGCAACCTTTGCCTTATAAAACATTAAGAGACTGGTTTTTATAACCGAAGCGGAGAGTGTTTACAGCGCGGTACGCACTGAGTCCTTATATAAAACAGATAGGCTTCGTCTTTAAAGGGTTAATGAAAAAAAAATACAACTGATAAAGGAAAGTAATACTGGTTTCTTTCACATCCCGTCTCCTTTCCGATAACTTACTACGCCCTTTGGACAAAAACCCCGTATCTGTGAATGTATACCTCACATCATTCAAGAATGATTTCTCTAGCATTAACTGGGTGAGATGGTCAGTGTCGAAATCTGCCATGATTCGTTGTCAACTGCTCTTCTGACAACGGATAAGAGCTCTTGACTGGCAACGACTAACAAAGAATGGTGCAGCGTCCGTTAGGCTCAAGTCAACACCAGTCAGCACTTGTCTTTTATGGCAGTGATTTATGCAGTTGAGTTATCGACATTAAAGTTTGTTATCACAATGTCAAACAATCAGACCGGTCTTGACTTCTATGGGCGAGATTAGAAATGCCTAGAAAATTTTGGTCGGACAAATTTCATGGGAGCGGTCACTTGGAAGACCAAAGTGTAAATGGACGGTTATACTAAAAAGTGTCTTACAGACAGGCAGGCAGACAGACGATCCTGTAACCTGAACTGGAATCATCTGATTCGGGACAGAATACTCTTGCGAACAAAATGATGAAACTCTGATTTCCACAGGAAGCGCAGAATTTGTTGAAGGGCTAAGCTACTATTACCTTCCACTAAGGACGTTGCTCCTTGTAGTTATTACGCTAGTAGAAAAAAAAACCTTTGAAATTCAATGGGGAATAGTTATTTCGTATTTTTGTCCTTCATACTATTCCTGTCTCTCCTTTATCCCTTTCGTGCCTTAAGTCCTTCCCTCATTTCTCCGTTAAAATTGTTAATTTACCTATTTAATCTTTCACGCGGAACCGTTACGAGCACATAGCGCCCATCTGTGTGTGTGTGTGTGTGTGTGTGTGTGTGTGTGTGTGTGTGTGTGTGAAATATACGCGAAACTGTGGAAACGGCCTGAGGATCTCACACACACACACACACACACACACAGAGGTAGTCATAAAGCGTGTCCTATTTTATGTGAATTTCTAACACCTACTTTTCAACAGCCCTGCCTACTGATTTTGTATCTCAAAATCATCAGTCAAGGTACAATCACCTGTATTTCACGTATCTCCAGTTCAGTAACAATAATAATCATCCCAAGCTGTCAACACCACTGTAATTTGTCGCAGACCTCAATGCAACAACGTATCACAACTTATAATTCAACTGTTATGTTAGTACAGTTTCTTGGTAACTAATAATTTATATTAGTGACAAGAGGCATGCATTTCCAAGTACTTACAGATGGAAGGAGGGATTCTTGTACTGCTACCAACACCAAATAAATCCACATCATAAGAGCCAGCAAGTTTCATAGAGATGTTTCTTTCATGGCATGGAAGGTTAAAATACCCGATAAGCTGTGGTATGCCAAGAGGCAACTCTGTTCGGCCATGAATATGAATACCTCTCTTCTCCTCTTTTGTCTGTGTTCAGCACACAGTGAATGGAGATGGCGCACACACACATGCATGCAGTGAGCGCTTCGTTATTATTCCCTGAGATTATAAATTAGACACGCTGGTCGAATAAGAAAAATAACCAACAAAGAAACACACATCTTCTGAAATTTAATATTCGAATTTCAAAGCGATCCATTCCTTTGTCGCCTTTGTCCTGTGCTCACTATAGACCCTACACTAACTATCTGTGGTGTAGTATTATTAAAAGTCTTACAGTAGCTTTCCGCTTTCAGGAAACTGAAGGTTTATTGTCGTTCTCAAAAAGCCCTCCAATGGCCTCTATCCTCGTACAGTTCAGTCCTTTTTATACACCCGCACACCACTCCTCAGTCTCGTTTATACCTAAGTCTCTCATGAGGCCTCTTTAACTTATGTTTCCCACTCAAATATTTGTGTATGTTTCATATCTGTATCACCCAAGTTTCACGTCCTCCCTGCCTCAGCCGTTTCATTGCCAAACTTATCCCAGCGAATCTCATACACGCCCATTGAATATCAACAATAACCATGCTAATTGTCTTGCTCCTTATTTCAAAGAAAGCCACAAGGTAGGATCATTTTTGAGGGTTGTTAAATCGAACGTGCACTGTGCAGCAAGCAGCTAAAGACATTGCCTCAAATTGCATAGGATGATAGGTGTGTGTGGAGGAACAGGACAGACGATAAAGGTGTGTCATTTTTGTGTGGTGTGGGTTTTTATACTTTATCCATCGTCCGAAGAGTAAAATATTAAAAAATTAAAATCACGANAGGACAACTCTACCTTTTAATTTATCATTTATACTGGGGGGAATAAAAATTAGTTGAAACGGTTAATTGGACCTTGGTGATGCTGAATAAATTAAATTAAAACGGGAATGTGATTTAGTTGTGAGAATTGGAAAATTCCTTATCAGTGTCGAGATGCGAACCAGGGCCCTTCCTATACAAAGCAAAAATGACAAAATTGTAAAAGGTTTTGACGATGGTGTATAACAATGTGTGGTGATGGTTTTATGTACTTTATCCATCGTCCGAAGAGTAAAATATTAAAAAATTAAAATCACGACGTTTCTGAAGCTGGCTCTGCTTCCGTCCTCAGGTGAATGCAGGGGGAGAAGAGGACACCTCAGTTGGGCCCAACTGAGTAGGTGTCCGCTTCTCCCTCTCCATTCACCTGAGGACGGAAGCGGAGCCAGCTTCCGAAACGTCGTGATTTTAATTTTTTAATATTTTACTCTTCGGACGATGGATAAAGTACATAAAACCATCACCACACATTGTTATACACCATCGTCAAAACCTTTTACAATTTTGTCATTTTTGCTTTGTATAGGAAGGGCCCTGGTTCGCATCTCGACACTGATAAGGAATTTTCCAATTCTCACAACTAAATCACATTCCCGTTTTAATTTAATTTATTCAGCATCACCAAGGTCCAATTAACCGTTTCAACTAATTTTTATTCCCCCCAGTATAAATGATAAATTAAAAGGTAGAGTTGTCCTTGTCTACGCCATAACGGGGAGTAGAGGTGTAGCTCCACTCATTCTTAACGTCGACAACAGATGGAGGTGAGCGGTCAAATTCACAGCCTCACCGCTTCAACCCTAGGAAGGAGCCCCGGTCCTCATTAGGCCTCACAGCCGGTGTGACCTTTTGGAGAGGAGGAAGGTCCCTTGAAATTGCCGGGGTCAGAACCACGAGTCATCTAGCTCGCAGGCTAGCTGCTATACGACCGCCCTATCCCGGCTCTCCATTACGAATGGTGAATATTAAAACATTCTTCAAGGTAGCTCGTACCTCGCCTAAATCCAGTATAAGCAGTCGTCTTTTAACGTTGCACCGAACTGTGCTCTTTGGCTGAAACATTGACAGATTTTAGTGTCCAAAGATTCGAGGGACGTTGCCCGGACTTGGATTAACGTTATTTTCTCGCGGATTGTAACTAATTCTTACAGAAAAGATGTTACACTGCACGTACCTCCAATGTTAGACGGGGTCTTACTCCATTCTTAGGGTTTCAAACTCAAATATTAAGAGAGACAAACAAAAATTTTGCAATTTGAAGCCACCAGACCGCCACTTTAAGCAAAAGAGTTCGTAAGTATTTTTATTTAAATGAACCACACCATGCAGAACCCTTCATGATTTTAAAAACACAATGAAAGTACGTTACTGGATTTCAAACTTTATTGCAGTGCAATCTATAGTGGTGTATGTTGCACTTTAAAAACCACACATAACAACACTTTCTGAGCCTTCAATCCTCTTAAATAAAAATAAAAAAAATCTACAACATGGCGGTAGACCACGTTCTATATTTGGAATAAGATCAGCAATAAAACCATATAAAATGAAGTGGCTGGTCGCGCGTTTTAGAGCCCTGCTCCATACAATCACAGACAAGGGAAGTACCCCAGCAGCCATGTTCAATATTTATTAACAAGCAGAGCTACCGCCTTACGGCAGCGACAGTGTGGTAATGCAGTTAAGGGATCCCATCGGTTCTGCAGTTAAATTTGTGAAACGAATTATGTTTCAGGCATGTCAAAGTTTCTTGTGGGATTTCAGGCCGATCTGCACTGGGACCTACACCGTGGTACTAAAAACACAACATATATATTCCTCATCGAGTTCCAGGGACTACAATCCGTACGTTTTCTTGATTTTTTCTGATGCTATCTCGCCCGCTGAGACGGTTTTGACCCGGCAGGGCACCTGGTCTTTACTGGGACTGAAATTGAAGACGTCATGAGTGTCACTGCGACGGGGAGCGTATTTACGTGGCACACCACTGCTCCTTTGTTCAACTGAAGGAGAAGTAACAAAAAAATAAAACAACACAAGTAAACACGACCATAGAAGAAAATCAAATATGAAAATTCGGAAGGACACGCTAATATAGTTTCACCAAAAGCCACGTTGTGCCCATTATGAGAAGAAAGAAATGAAGAGAATTCCAGAAGATGGAAGCAGTAGGTTTGTTTGAAACACTAGCATACGGTTATATCCACCACAGGGCATGGTGCAACGTCACAGAAGATGGTAACCTTCAAAAAGAGAATTAAATTTACGAAATATTTTCCTGAGATGTGTGAAAGGGATAGGCAACAAGACAAAACGACACGTAAGAAAAAGGGCAAATTCTTGTAGATTACTTTCTTTTCACAAAGAAACAAAATAAGGTGACGTCACAAAATGTCTGCAGGAATATTATGTCAATTTTCAAAACACTTCTCCGATTTTCACGAAACACGTTACGGATATTTGCCCTGAGTAAGCTCAAAGCATCCTTTTAATTCACTGTGGCCAGTCGTAATAACACAGCAAACGCAGGTGTTTTTGTGGCAGTAGCGTCACTGGCAAAAGTTAACAGTTTTCTAAAATTATTTATGAGAAGAGACCATCAAAAAATAGGAAACACTTGTGGAGATAAATTTTGGAGAATAAAAACGACAAAATCTGCATGAAACTCATACTTCTACATTCAGTTAGATCCTTGAGCTGGGCGTGTAATGGAGATAAAACACGTACGTTGACACAAAGTAGGTACGGAACACCGTTTAACTGTCAGCAATTAAAGCATGGGGCAGTGGGAATTTTGATATCATATTCTCTTATTTTAACTGAGGCCCACAAAATATGTGCGCCTACTTATGTAACGAATTCTTCCTCAGCTAATGGCAATGATAACAATGACGATGCTAATGATACTGCTAACGAGGACGGTGGTAATAAAAACATTAATGTCTAGCTTGCTTACAATAGCAAGCAACAACTATATAATCATTTCTACACCAGCCCAACCCTCCAGCCCACGAAATAAACGGAAATAAATTGTTGCACTCTGTATATATCAACACGTATTCGGATATTAACACGCAAGATTTGTAGGACTGCAACAGATGAGTAGGCTTTTGGATTACAACCTGCAACTCCTTTCACTGGATACCAAAACACAATATGTACTGTACGTAAGATAGGAAAATGGAAGATATGTACCAAATGTACGTTATAGCCTAAACCGAAAGAGGGACAGCATTTAGGAAGCCGTATAAAAGGTGGACAGACTAAGTTATGCAGTACTGGTGCCAGAAAGGGTCAACATACCTAATAAGTGATGCTGAAGATTTGACCTTTGGAGACTTAAGCTCATCTGATTTATGTACAAAGAATAATTTTGTACTGCACAGAGTGTGCTTCAATTAGAAGGACCAATCAGTGAATGCTGTATGGGGAAATAATCACCGTTTGTTGTAAGATTCATATGGAACACTTCAGTACACTGTGTGGACAAGACGTAGGATTTTCAGTGTGAAACCTGGCCGTATATATGCTAATAACTAGGATTCGAGGGGTTAAGAACGGGGGAGAAGAGGAGTAATAAAAAAAGGAAAAATAAGAAATCTCAGCGGTCGATGAGTTGATTCTTGTTACGAAAAATCACATATTTCAAGTTATCTTTTTAGAAGCAAATTTATGCAGTCATCAGCTTCACTGCGTTAAGTCCCGCGTTCGATGCCGTGTCAGTCCGTGTTGGTCAAAGCGGCATTGGCACAGGATTATTCCTAAGTACTTCGCCTTCTTCTTGCAATTACCTTTACACCAAGTGCCATATTCGCATTCCTGCAGACACCGTCGACTTCATACATTCTATACATAAACAGCTCCGCTAAATAAACCGCAAAAATACGTAACCGTAAAGGAGAGGTGAACGGACGGTATACCACAAAGAGGTACTCCACGTTTACGTAATTTAAAAACTGAAATTAAATTGATTACCCTAAGGTGGACATATAGCTGTGAAAAAGGAATCATAATTTGGGTTTGATTGTAAATGGCCACTTAAAACAAACCGATAAGGAAATGGAAGAATAATTAATTTTGAAATGGCTCTGAAATGGGCCTACGGCGTGTGAGGAGGTAAACTAGATGTGTCGGACTCTGTAAAAGCATTCGGCGGTAAGTGGCAGTGAGTCTAAGAGTTTATTGCCAATTAATTAAGTAGATGTTCAACATAAAAAATTGTGGCGTGGTTTAATTTAGAAGAAAAACCTTATCATACAAACTTATTTTAATTAGAAACATGCTGTTTCCTGAAGCTGTGTCAATTGTGGTTTGGTAGGGCCGTGCTGCATTAAGAGCACATCCGTTTTGTAAACAAAGACAGGCATCTCAAACATCGAAACAAGTAGAGAAACAAAACAAACTACCACTCAAGGATACATGCCAACACAACAAAGCCACTTAGAAAATTTATAATATAATCTTCCACTAGAATCTTCAGTTCTGTGCTCTTAGCAAGCAGTTGCTGATCAGAACACAACAAAACCAAATCATACAAACAAAACAACTAGGAGAAAGAATGCCAAGAGTCTTCAACAGCATTGTAGAGTCCAACATGAAAGGATATGCTACAGAGCACAATTTAGTCAATGCTTTTCGTGAGAAATCGCCAGTAAATTTTTTATATCCCTTCGGTGGTGAAGAGTAATATTACACGCCATCTGCCTGCAATTTCAAGCACGTTAAATTGGACATGCTAAGAGCTGTTCAAGACTGCAATACTCGTAAAAGCGTTCGCGGTTGTACCTATTGTAACTACAGTACTTGGAGCTGTTCAGGACGGTAATTACTGTCCGTATGTACAACAGGCAGGAATTCACTTGTTATTTCCTTTTATGCAACAAATCTTGCTATGGTAAACGGGTTAGTGGGTCAGATTTTGTTACTACCTCATGTGCCAGTACAGGAGGAGTATCTCAATCCATCATTGCACTGTCACATCCATATCATCGAGGCTTCTACCCTTCTGTCTGTCCAGTTGATAATGTGATTGGAGATTGATTAACTTCCACGTTTAACAAATAACTGATCCTTGCATTATTCAACGAGACGTCTGTATATGTCAAGTGCTAGGAATAATATGTGAAGCTAGAGAAAAACAGGGTTTCCATAAAAGAATGGTAGCATTTTGAACGTCAGTAATATAGGACTCGTGCAGTATAAAACAGTGGAAGTGTTAACACTGGATTCCATCACTCAAATAGCTTTCTTCACACACCAGGATCTCCTCCTCACTACAGCGATCTGGTAAGTGTAGCTTTGGATGAGAAATTACCAAACAGTGGATCGGCAGATATGGACATATGCCTTGGCCTCACAGAAGCCCGGGTTTAACTGTTCTTGGGTTCTTCTTCTGGGGATACATCAAGAACACGATGTACGCCGAAAAAGCAAGAGCTCTGAAACATCTGAAGGACAGAATCTGCGCAGCCGTTGAAACAGTCACCCCAGAGATGCTTTCTCGTGTGTGGGAGGAAGCTCAATACAGACTAGACATTTGTGCGGCGACAAATGGTGCCCACACTGAGATCTATGAAATGTCATACAGCCCGTGTGAAATTCTTTTGTTTTTCCTGTAAAATAAAAAATTTCTTGTCCTTTTTCCCTAACTAGGTTTTCTTCAGTGGACGCCTTAAATCCTGCCATTCTGTTATGGAAAACCTGTAATGTAAGTGAGAAATTAAACTAGGGAAAAGTTTAAGATTTGAATTCAGGAAGTTCTGGGTACAAATCTCGGCCGGCACAGAAAACATTCTGAGCTGCTTTGTGATTTTCCTCAGTCCCGCCGGGAAACTGCCGGAATAATAGTAATAATAATAATAATAATAATAATAATAATTCAAATCTTTCGTCTTTACAAAGCAAAGAGTGAAAACCGTCAGTCACAACTAAGTTTTATGCTATACGATCACTTTAGTGCGCAACATGTTTCGTCCTAAACAGAAAAAGCCATCATCAGGCGAAATTAGAGTAACAAATAGAAGTTATCATGTAAACTGTATCAATGCACTCTTCTTGTCGGTATATATATATATATATATATATATATATATATATACACACACACACACACACACACACACACACACACACACACA
>BLKM01001294.1:3228905-3311201 GCA_013340265.1 Coptotermes formosanus | reverse complement strand
ACACACACATGCACACACACATACACACACACACACACACACACACACAAAAGTCGAGATCTCAAACTTACAATAAGATAAAATAAGCCGACATTACTAAACCCTTTTGAAAAGAGACAGGTTTCACATAAAGTAATAAAGATATGGATTTAAAAATGAGTGCTTAAAATTAATGTCTGGTATTTCCGGATCAATGTGATACTATGGTATGCTATTCGGCCTCGAAACGGACGTCCGCTAACCAAAGGAAACTAATGTGCAATCTTGTTTTGTATTATCGAAAAGAATCTTAATATTAATGGCTAAAGGATAAGAAACCAAAAAATTCCTTTTGCGGTAATGTGAGTTATGTGCTGGGTTAAAGGTTTTAAGTTTTATGTTATGTAACAATCTAACACAAATCTTAGCTGCGAGTGACATCCTTCACCATTTACTTCTTATATCTTCACCACAACGGGACGCCTGCGCTGCAGATAACGTCTTTCTTTGCTTGGGACTCTCAATATATTAACCCCGGTTTCAGGGTGATTTCTTCTTCGTCAATAAATACATACATTACTTACAAGTCTTTATGTTGTTAAATCAATTCACTGTCTGAATATTACCTCAAATCAAAACACGACCTCTTCCTTCACATCCATTCAATTAATTGTTAATCATTTCATAATGCACAGCCTCAGCTACTGGCGGCATCATTTAATAAATAAGCAAGAGCCTTCCCGTACTGGTAATATAATTGATGTGTGATTGTTTAAGCAACATAAAAAATGTATACGCAATATTAGAAAGGGAATTTTTCGGAAAAATTCGTTTGGTATATAGCGGATATAGGATAATGTTAGAGGACGTGGATGGGATTTGGTCGCAGCTGGCTCAGAATCGTCTTCAGTTACAGGCTTTTGTATAAGCCGTGTTGAACCTTTGTGTTCTGCCATAACTAACAACATGGAGCAGACTTCTTATTGAGAAACTAATAGCACCCCGCTTTCTACTCCTTCTACGGCGCCCAAAGTTTCGTTATCGTATTGACATCAGCCCATCTTCGGTCTTAACCTGAGCTAGGTCAAGCTTGTCCACATCCTCAGATCTTTTTCCTTTAACATTCTTGTCCATATGAAACTCATATCTTCCAAGCAGTCTCTTTCCTCCAGGTTTTTCAAGCAGAAATTTATACGCATCTCTCTTCTCTCACATGCATGACACATTCCCCACCCATCTCTCTTCTCCCACATGCATAACACATCCCTCACCCGTCTCTCTTCTCTCACATGCAAGACACATTCCCCACCCGTCTCTCTTCTCTCACATTCATGACACATTCCCCACCCATTTCATCTTCCTTGATTTGATCCCCACAGTAATAACACAATTCTGTGCTTCGCAGTTTACTGAGCACAGAAGATAGGATAATTTTTAAATGAAGTTTCAGACTAAGCCCGCTCAACCCGTAGGTCGCGGGCAACACGTTGCTCGCGACACACTGTCAATTTGTCTGCGGGGACGATTGAAGTGAGGAAATGTCTTTTAACCCTTTTCCTGGCAAAGATAGGATATAAGGCAGAGGCAATTTTGAAATATTTCACCTACAGATCTATGGAGGCAAACGTCACATTCTTAATTCCTTTTCTAAACATGTGCTGAATATAGCAACACCCTAGATTTGGTTGTGAATTGCGTTTCTTAAATAAGTTTTTACCATTATTATCAGTGCGCTTTTATTGGGCATGGTGCATAGAATAACGCACAGGTAAAACAATACATATAATTTTCCGTGCCCTTACTCAGTCTTTATTTTGTGCATTGAATTTCGCGTTGCCCATAAGTAGACAAAATTTTACCGAATTTGTCCGCACCTGACCTGTTTGGGTTTGACCAGGCCTGTTTTAGAAAATATATGGGAAGAGATTTACGTAATCTAAGATAATGTTCCAGCCTCTGTATAAAGGTAAATCCGGTACCAATTTTAAAGGAGGACGGGTGTGCCTCACGGATCGCCTCCCACCGGCGTTCAAACACCGAACCTTCCAGCCCGTAGCAAGTCCTGTACAAAAACCTTAGTCTGGGTAGTTGGTGTCCAGGCCGATGTTTCTAACCAGATATTCCACCTCCTGCGTGCTAAATGTTCGACTTCTATGTTTCGGTCACTTCAGTAAATCATGCTTGGGTTATTTAACGACGCTTTTCAACGGAAATCGTGGGTTCGATTTCCAGTGGACTCACTCGAATTTTTCATTGACACAATCCTTCCGGCCGAAATATGGCTCTGGCGTCGACTCAGCCTCTAACAGAAATGATTACAAGGGATATCTCCTAAGAGGTAAGGCGGCTGGTGCGTAGGTCTGACAACATTACCACCTTCATGTGCCGATTTTATAGAAATTCTGGAAGCCTCAATCTCCTGGAACCCTTAGGTCCTGTCCAGGTCTATAAGGGAGGGGCTTTACACCAGCGAATATTTGCGGGACGATTCTAAGTGAAAGAGTAACATTTGTGAGACTTAATATTACCACTGTTGACAAGATTTCGGAATACGGTTTCCTGGGATGTGATGCCGTGTAGTCAGGTACATGCGTACTAACGTTTGAATGGAACCTCCTTCCCCCATATTCAGGGTAGCCTAAAGATTAAAGCAGAAGTTTCCTCCGCAACGTTGGCACCAATGTGACTACGTGACGTCACATCCCAGAAGACCACAACCTGAGTAATAGGAGTGTCATTCAGCCACATGGATAGTGCATTGTTTTTGTCTTCATGATAGCGTAACACATGTAACATAAAACAAGACGAATGTTTCCTTTCACGTCCTCAGCGACATCAGTTTCTGGTCACGACAAACGAGCCAAGGGGCCACGTAGTAGCCATGGTAGGTCAACTTTGACACAACTTCCGCTTCTTTTCTCTTTCCTCTTGCTACAACTTGAGTGGAAAAGACAATAAACTTTACAGTTTGTTTCCCCCAAAACTCGAAAACATAAAAGGTTTCACGCAAGAATGTTACAAGTCCGTTTTCAAGTACAAAAGATAAAGATGTCCCTTGTTCACATCATGAACGTAAACGGAGAAATCGAAATACATGTCCAGCGATTCTTTGCCTCGGACCTAGATGAAGGTATGTAGTCAGCTAAACGTCCCGGCCGCTTTACCCCCTGGTAAAAAGCCCCCTTTACCCATTGAATAGGAGATTGGGTCACCCCCAGATTTCCTCTAGGCATTCTGGAGAAGGGTAGATTTCCTTTTCCGTCCTGGGAATCGAGCGATATCCCCTCCATCCTCTGGCCCGTAGCCTTCTCACTCTACCCCCCACATCATGGCGGCTTTTTCTTTCTGTTAATACACCTCAAATTGAAAAAAGTTAAGGTCCTTGTTGTATCAAGGTCCATAAGGGTGAAGCAACCGCAATAGTCCATGTCTTAGATACGTATGACACGATAAAACAATCAACTACTCTACATATTAAAGGATTTTTCCTCAGAACCACACAAATGCAGAGACACTAAAGATATTCGTCGCTGTTTATGGAACGTGAAGGTCCATCGCGTCACTCAATACAGCCCTACTCTGCTCCTGTTAAAACTATGTAAAGGAAGTAAGGAAAACTGGACAGAAACCAAGAAGAAAAGAAAAAGAAAGAGTAACGAAGCAAAAACGGGAGAAAAGAAAAAGTAAAAGCGGGACAGAAACGGAAGAAAGCCCAATTAAGGAACAAAATTTTGAGACCCATTCTAGAATACATTTGGGCTCGATTAGCATTTTTCGTCAGCAATTGGCAACCCTGCCACTGTGCAATTTTATATGCTAATTAAGTAATTACGTGTGCGTATATATTGAAGCCTGGAATAAATCGGGGCATCATTCCATGGTCGATTATAAAGGACATTTCTAACAGAAAGGAAAATAATGCGCACTCGGAAATTCCATATAACAACACTAGACAGACACAAAGAACAGCAGTGGGACGCGTAGTTGTGTCTGCTTGTGATCACCAGGAGTGTGCTGTTGAACATGAGACCTGTACAAGCATTTTACGGGGTGAAATCATATGTGCTGTACTCCGCGCTTCCGAAATCATATGGCATGTGTGTATATGAAGACTGGATGAATACGCTGTTCGCCAATTCCGAGGACTATTAAAAAAAGCACAATGAGAATATTACAAAATAGATGCAACTTTATTTTAATTCATCTCCGTAAATTTCACCGTTTTAAAAATGAGTTCTCTTTGATCACACACGGAATGAATCTTCAAACACGCTGCACACACCGCTGATAAGATCAACATAGAAGCGAAGCCGGTACTCCCAAAGTTGCAGTCATGGCGCAATTTTCGTTTTATTTTATCATGGAAACCTTTCGGAATTTAAAAAGGAACAAAGTAACTGTGATTGCAAATGTGTGTGTACGGAGGTGCTTTGCATATTAACCTTACTGTGCAAAATTAGCCTTTATTTAATCAACAATCAAAAATTACAAAATATAAGAGAATTAATATAACAATACTCATAACTTTAATGTGTTCCATATCCGTGCACTATATTATACAAAAACACAAATCGCCAACAAATGCACAAAGCGAGTTTTATCATCAATCGTAACACACTCCTACATGTTTCGACCCTGCTTGGTCATCATCAGGGAGAACTTTTTTGTTATCGTTACACTAAGGTTGCACTTTATAGCTGAGTGAGAATGTACTGTTGACTGTGTACTGTGTACTGCAGGCCGGGACCGCAGAGAGTTCACGCCTCCAGTACACAGTCAACAGCACATTCTCACTCAACTATAAAGTGCAACCTTAGTGTAACGATAACAAAAAAGTTCTCCCTGAAGATGCCCCAGCAGGGTCGAAACATGTAGGAGTGTGTTACGATTGATTATAAAACTCTCTTTGTGCATTTGTTGGTGATTAGAGTTCTTGTAATACTCATAACTGTCAAGTTTTCTTACATATTTCCTAACGTAGCAGTGTAACTGATATTCTGATTGTAAAACCCATACTGTATTTCAACACAGCTAATGCCAACTCTGCCAATAGGTACAGTACTCAGCCAGTTCTTTATAACCTCCCACCGTCACAACCTGTTTCCCTAAGACCTGTAGTAACATTACCTCACCAACTCCTGAACTCCTTGCCCTTCTCCAAAGTGGACTTATATTTTACCGACCAAGTCACCTGTGCAATTGTGCTTCCGTTTGTTTCCCTATATATAATTAACTGGTTGGTTTTTCTAACGACAACGCATTGTTCCCTGTGTGGTGCGAATTGAATCTTTCTCCCTGTATATAATATACATGTAAGCTACGGCCTTGGTGTGAGCGGTTCAAACCGTAGTGACACGGTGGTCATTACTGCTGCGTTCTTGTGCGGTGACACAAGAAACCAGGTCAGCATGGAGCATAAACATGCAGAACCACGGGGTAGTACTTCGGTAGAAAGATTTTAACCTTTGGTTTCGCTAAGAATGAAGAAACTACCGATGAAAGAAACTTAAAGAGTACTGAGTCAATATTATGGCAGCCCGTCATACGACGGGTAACAAGGTGTGATCTCTGCGAGATACGGTGTGTTGAGGTAGAAAAAGTTGAATATGGAGTGTGGTTGCCAGGGGTACAGGATGTGACCCCATACGGATGAAGAGAAGTGGAGTTTATTGCTACATACAAAAAGAAACGAAAGCCAAGCTCTATTATAAAACTATGGCCAAATTACAGAGAAACCCTATGCGTGTGTGTATTGTGTGTAACTGTAAGGGAGAATAAAAATAGTCATTCTTAATGTTGATCCTGCTGTGGAGGAAGAATGGTGAATAGGAAAATATTGTGTAAAGACAGAAATGGGGAAATAAAAGAGACAACAAGCCGACAGGTGTGTTTGAAATATAATAAATAATCATCAGAATAAATCATGAAAGAGGCCGCGGGGCGACGGGAGAATATTATGGAAACCTGACTTCTATATATATATATATATATATATATATGTATGTATACCTGCGTAATGTGGACACATTTCAGGCTTCTAGGGCTAAACAACAAAATTTATGTCCCACTGCAGTGTAATGTCTATAAATAATGGTTGTATAATTACACTAAATAAACGTCAAAGCCAATGATGGAAGTAAATTACCAGGGAATGCATTTTTAATTGTAATAAATTGATGTATAAATTTCCATGTCAGTTGGGGTGGCTTAGTCAGTATAGCAACTACATTATGGGCTGGAAGGTCCGGGTCTCGAATCCCAGTATGGAAAAGAGATTAAGCATGAGTGGATGTCTACCTCCATTCCCATTGGGTGCTTCAGACTTTACTGCTTCATACTTTATTTAACGAACATTTTCCATTACACTGTAACAACAAAATAAGTTACGGATGTCAGCAAGACACTGGGAAGTGTATAATAGGGGACGGATTCGTGATCGGTTTAAGATATCGCAACAGTTTGTTCAGTGTGACTGAAGGAAAACAAAACGTTCTGCCAGATTATCCGATAATTGAATCCGGGACTTCTAACCACTTTCTGCTTCCATATTTGTTGAGGGCAACAGAATTTATTTCCAAGGCACGTCTCAAACCAGTGACACAGAAGCACTGTCACATCTTCAGACGAAGTACAAGGCTTCCTGTTAACCCACTGGCACATACGAATACAGGAACGGAGCCGCACTCTGCGTCTTTCAAACACTCCAAACACTTTACACTTACGAGAATTTACAAGTGTTTTTTTTTATGGTTCGACAGCACCTAGTGAGTCAGGGCCTCTTCACTGTCGACGCTTCACGATCACACTCAGACACACCGCACTCAGCAAGATTCTTCCGGACGGGTAATCAGCCCGACGCAGAGACCTCTACCTGAGAAGACACAACACTCACAAGAGACAGACCCCCGGCAGGATTCGAACCCGCAATCCCAGCAAGCCAGCGGCCATTGAGATCGCCTGATTTACAAGTGTAGTTCTGGTGAACTGAAACTTGGAATGTATTTGAGGAATGTGAGTACCACTGCATGGGTATTCACCCAAAGAGATTATATGACTCATCGATTACTACCCGTGCAAAAACATTTACCATTTACAGCAGAGTGACTTTGCCGGCTCCAAATTTCTAGCAGCCGATGTACTTGGGACTGGCACTTTTCACTGGCACCTAGTGCCACGAAAAAGATACCGGCTTCATACTCCGAGCCTGCCTTTTGCTTATTTCTTTCCTCACTTCCTCATCCCCCTAGTTTTAATTTACAAGGACTAGACAATTACGTTCACAACTTGAAATAACACATCAAAGGCGAGAGTTGTTTAAAACGTCAGACATTACCAGCAAACGTGAATCATCACGCAATCATCAGGCGTGACCCCAGAGCTGATCCGAAAACTTTATAGAAGTTAATGGTCATAAACGTTACTGTACATATTATAATAACTAGATAAAGCCGTCCTCGCGCTTAGACAAGTGCCATTCACAGGAGGTGAAAATCCGTGCGTTCACAGCCTCGACACTATATGGAAGTCAGTGGTGAGCTTCAGACTCCGATCACGCCCCCAACCCCTCCCGAGAAAGTTACGGAGTGCCTTGAGGACCCGGAGCACACAGAAGACTGCGTATATCTTTACCCTGAGCACGATTCAAACTCGCAGTACTTTGTAATCGGTTACTTTTAAATTCAAAGCACACAATACTTATTAGATCGCGTTCTGCTTTACAGCATATGTACTGTAACATACAGTCGTTAATTAACTAACAGAGGGGAACAATGTTTAAATTTAATATTATCCATGTTCTATGCAGTAACTTAGTCTTACAATATTTATTCCAACAACTGCACAACAGTGAGATACAAAAATATAAAATCATATAGCAAGCCTCCTACATGTTTCGACCTTTTTCGGCCATCTTCAGACAGGTATTCAACAAAAAAAAGCACAGAATTAGCTAATTATGTCTTTGTTGAATACCGCCCTGAAGATGGCCAAAAAAGGCCGAAACGTTCAAGAGGTTTGCTATATAATTGTATACTTTTGTATCTAAATGTTGTGCAGTTGTTGCAATAGAGATTTAAACACGTTTAAATTTTCATAGTCTGTAAATTACTGAATTTTTGTTCCCCTCTGAACAAGACAAATCATTCTTGCGTACGTTTGTGTACTTAAGACCGAAATTGCATCTTCCACAGGTGACACTCACTTGTAGTTTCCTTGTAATGTGACCAATCAAATAGGTCTACAGTAGTAATAGTATTGAAAATCTTCAACAGAGCTGATATAAAAGGTAACTAACATATGACTCAGCATTTTTTTTCCATACTGCTAAGCAGATATATGTGTCCTAGAATATTTAAACCTTCTATATATGACACAAGCAACTGGCTTTTCACTCACCGCCCTCTTCAGCTATGCCATCCGTCGTTATGATACCAATAAAGTAATGTAACTGACCTGCTGCTACTAATCTTTGATACGTTCATAATGCATTATGTTGTGATGTGACGTGGTGGGGAAACGTAGTGAATGAACAATGGTCCAAAACTTTGAGACATTTGTCATAATTTGTGAGTGTATTTGTAGAGGTGCCTTTTGCTTCGCAAGCTATGTTGTAGTCACCCTTGATTTATCACAACGCAACACTAGGGTTCTTTCTAGGTCAGTAATTGCGGGCGTATCACTCTAAACAGGAATTAGCTTGGTGTTTCCTATTTCCGTGAGGTGGTTTAGCATTGAATGAAAGCGATATCACTGAAGACGTATAAATAGATTTTAATAAAACTGCATCAAATGATGTATTTCGATCTTGTGGATCTTTTTTATATTTCGCAAATTGATTTCTTCTTCTTACTACTTCCAGTATATTTCTGTATATTGTTATGAGATTCATTTCACGTAAACCCTTCAGATGGTCTTAGGCACGTCTCTTCCTCGTGGTCTTTGGAAGCCTGAAGCTGCATAAACTGTTATGTGTATTGTACAACGTAACAAAATTTATGCAGCCTGTATGACATTTTTAGTTTCGAGACTTCAAGGGCATAAAACTGTAAATATTGCCTTTTTGTTTTCCTTATTAGCCTGATGATGGCTGTATATTTTAGCCGAAAAGTGTAGCTGATTTACTTGAGAAATAAATACTTGGGTTTAGACTGCTTTGTATCTTTACTTGTGCTGTGTATACAACGGGGATGATTCATCTTAAGATTAAGAACATATTTTTTCTTTTGAACCATAAAATAGGGTTCATATCAAGGTCCAACAGTGAAAAGATGTTTGAACTCCCTATTCCGTACACTTTGCGTGTTTTGAAGTGACATGAGCACACTGTACTCCAAATTAAGCCTCGCGTGTGGAGGTTATTATACCCCGACACTGCTCAGGCGCACAAGTGTTCAAACAGTAGCCAGTGAACAATCAAACTAAAAGTGGCCACCACCATTATTAGAACTCTGCTGTCACCCGCTAAACTGACTGAAACAGGGTGCAAAGACGGACAAAAATATGTTTACATAACCACGAAGTTATCTTTATTTGTACTGGAATACAGGACACTCGGACATGTGGCAGACAAAAAACGCGGAGACTTTTTTTTTAAAAAAACCTCTAGAAGTAATAATTTTGAAGGCGTAGAACAGATAGTAGATAACATTAATTTGGATCTTAACAATATAAGTTGTGAGAAAAGGAGACGGATATATAGTGCTAAGGACCACGTTAAATTCCATAATTTGATGTTGGATAAGCTGAAACTTCAGACTCTGCTAACCGTTGCGGAAAGTCACAATAATCGACACGAGAAAATATACCATGCAAGCAAATGCAACGGCAATATATACATTAGTGTGACGTAATCAAGTAAGATGAGTTGTGCGAGGAACATACAGGGAGGCGAACTGGGTTCAAAATCTTATTAGGAAAATCTGGACGAAGAAGGTCACTTTTGTAATCTGGACGTAGATGGAAGACAATTTTAAAAGTTATCTTACGGAATGAGGAGCGACGTTGTGGACGTAATTCTTCTATCTCTGGAGAGGAAGGCGTGGCGGGTTCTCACTCATATAGCAATCAATATCTGTGTTCCATAACCGGCCGAATGTTTCACAAGTACTGGCGAGCGTTAGTTTCTAAATGATTTTGTTCCGTGGAGTTAAATGGTTAGTTGGCTCGATGAGTAGATCGTGAAAATTAGGACTATATTACCCTGGATTTTACTATGACATTCTGCAAGCAAGTTGACGTCAGTCTGGGCTCTGCGGAAGGGGAGGAAATTTTTTAATTTTTCAATAAATATTATTTTGGGAAAAGCAGACCGTGTTGGAAGCCGGGTGTCACTATTGGGTTACTCCATGCGGATTGTACAGCGAACTCGTCATCCAGGATATCTTAAAAGAAACCTATCGAAGCCGCTTTGCCAAGGAACTCAGTATCACCCTATTCCAAAATTTCATTAAATACTCTGTAGATGGTAGAATGAGTATATGTATAATTCTACTCTTTGAATCACAAACCCACTAGGTACGGTAGCAATGTCAAAGTAACTAACGTGCCTCTCATATGTATTGAGCAGTTCTGAACAAAGAGCAGGTAGAAAGAAACAGAATTTGAAGGACTACACACCATTGTCTTTGTAGCTTTGCGTAAAATTTCATTTAGGCCCTTTCATTTCAACTAACACTATCCAATAATATCAGCACCAAGCTTCATGAAGGTGGTAACTTTTATCGACGAACCTCTTTGTACAGAGCAGTCTATAGCTATTGCAGTTTTACTCCAACTCCCAGCAAAGTTAATGAATGGACAGAATACTTTCTGTTACAGAGACCTCCATTACTGTTACACACTGAATATGACTGGATTTAAGATAGATTCTTTGTACATAAAAATCAATAGCTATTGAAGTGTTCGTCTAACACAGCAGTGTTAACCAAAGAGAGAGTGCGAAAGGATAGTATATGATAGGGTAGGACAGTTCCCGTTTCACAGACCCCCATCAAAACTGCCCATTGAATGTAGGGGGCCATAAGGCATAACAGAAAAAGAACGTGCCGTAGTTCGGAGCCCACGGGATGAAAAGCTCCAGTAAAAACAACTAACCTTTCAGACGCGTCGGCAAAGTAATTACGAAAGTCGACAATTAGCACCGTCATGTCTGTCAACGTGTCCGTCCGTCTGTTCGTATGAAACATCTTCATGTCCCGCCCATCCCAGCAAACTTTATTTGATCACGCTAACATCTGATGAGAAATACACGTTATGAAGCTGCTCATTATGTGACATTCTCCGGGCTGTGTCGCCTCTCCTGTTTCCGTCCAAATATTCCCGTCTATGCTGTACAGGTTCCCGCCCTTTAGTCACAGCATGACACACTCTCAGGACCATACAATGCGGCGGATCAGGAAACAGGTGTTCTCCTCTTCAAATCCCATCTTCTCTCGAGCACCTGATCTCGGTCAGTTTACTCATGGCTACAATCCAAACTTTCACTACGGTAACAAGTTGGAACCTGCTGCCCTCAAGTTTGCCCTAGAGATAAGTTGGGGTATGTGTGCGTGCCTGCACAAGACAAGGAAGGATACAGAGGCTTCATCAAGGGCTTCTAAACAATGGGATGGGGTGGTTTACTGGTTCCTGTCCGAGACGCGAAGGAACAAGAAGGGCCTAACTCACGGTTAGCCAACTATTCCATAAAACAATCTGCTTCAGTATGTCAGAACGCAAAAATCGTATTCTATCTCGCACATAATATATATATATACACGTACGTATATATGTAGTGTATATATATATATGTGCGTGTGTGAATTAATTATCTATTTAGCCATGTAATATGTTCGCATTATTCTTCACAGTCAGGTAGATTTTCTACTTAAGAAGTCTAAAACTTTTTCTAATATACAAATCATAGAAACACGAGCATACAGAGAACACTTTATGAAAGAAGTGACTAGGAGTGATAGATAAATGAAATGTAAAAATCAAAAGTAATTTTCTTTAAAAGGCGCATTATGTAACAAACATAAAATTAAGGTTAAAACATATTAACCTTGTCTAAACCCTATGTCTGGGGTTTGCAGTGGATGTTGGGGTGACACTCCACTTAAGACTATGGAAGACCCCAGCCCTAGGCAGAGATAAGACGTTGGTTTCCCCCTCTGACAGTTGCATCCCGACGAAAGGGGCCCGTTCTAGCAACCAGGCAGGAGCCCAGATGAGTCCCAAACCTGTCGCAAAATTGTGGAGAGGTTAATGGAATATCTGCTTTGGAAAAGTTTTCATGCAAAACGTGGTTTCTTACTTCAAGTGAGAAGTGTAAACTAAATGCATTTGAAAACAACATGCTGTAAGGTTGACGTAAGAAAACAGTTCTGGTTATTACATAACCAGGAACCTGGTAAATCACTGAAGTAAAGTGTCATGATGGTAGGTTACTGAAATATAGGATGGGTAAAGCAAGTAGCTAATATGGAAAAAAGGAGGAATACAGATGGGATTCTTCGTTCAGAAACCGGGTGAAAAAAGGCGCAATGAAAGACCGAGGGCATGGGTGTATGATATTGTTACAGATCTGGATGTGACCAAGGGTCGTGGCCAATTACGGGTTGTGGTGTTAACGTTGTCAGACTTCACATTTTAATAGTTCATTACACGTTCGCAGTACGGCAAAGGATTTCACTAGGAAAGTACGAGATAAATGATACAATTATAGAAGTTGATGATGTGCGATGGTGTAGGATCGAAACCAATTTCAAATGCGATTTTCATTACAGGTAAAACGAAAGTCAATAAAATTCCACTGTATCAGAAATTCAAAACGAGTCTTCCGATTACTGTAGAGTGGAAACTAATTTCGAAGTTAGCTGCAGTAAAATCGCACGGATTAAGTAAACTGCCGATGCATAATTGAAAGGCCGCAGCTTCTCTTCAGGGCAGTACTAAATGTTGCCAAAGATTCACATTTTCAAAACTAGCAGGTGAAATTTTTGACACCAACAAAGCTCCTCATCCCTATGGAAAATACAACAGCGCCAAATCCCCGCTGTTTCTCAGAGCAGAAATATTTCATATAGACTCGACAACCATGCGAGAATTTTCTTTGCTATACTTTGATGTGTTTTACTAACAAAGTACTGAAACCAGGGATATGAAATTTTGTATTGGGATAGACAGTAAACATACAAATATTTTAATATTGTACACGTTACGTGCAATTGTC
This sequence comes from Coptotermes formosanus, assembly GCA_013340265.1. Taxonomy (NCBI): domain Eukaryota; kingdom Metazoa; phylum Arthropoda; class Insecta; order Blattodea; family Rhinotermitidae; genus Coptotermes; species Coptotermes formosanus. Next base: position 3,298,012 of record BLKM01001294.1, on the reverse strand, counting down.
TTACATATACAAATCCATTTCCAACTAACTGCACAATACACGGCTTTTGACACTCCTACTTGTTTCGGCCACAAATCGCAGCCATCTTCAGGGAGCTACAATACTTGAGAACACATGCAACGTGTCATACAACTTGTCAGACGTAAATGATGATTTACGTACTTTTAATATATATTTTTGTATTATAATTTTAATACGATTTTAATACTTGTTAATTAATTGTGGAATGATACCACTTGTACACGTATAATTCACCATTTACATCTGACAAGTTGCCTACCACACTGCATGTGCCCTCAAGTACCGTAGCTCGACAACGAGGGCTTTGACTCGACGCTTAAACAAGTGGGAGCATCAAAAAGTATGTATCGCGCAGTTACTCTGAAATACACACATATATATATATGTGTGTGTATATATATATATGTGTATATATATATAACAAATAAGGAATAAGTGTGTTTTGAAGTCGACAGTCACAAGCATGAAGACGATGTGAAATTCTGAGGTAATATCTGACGACTATAACACAGACGCATACAGAATTATGTAACAGGGCCTAAGTTCTTCACAAAAATAAAAGAATGCAGAAATATTAATGCCACGGTATACGTAGGAACTAAAAATCCGTGCAGTAGGAAGCATATTTCACGAAGCCTGCTATGGTTCATTGTTCTTTTATGAAACACGGCTTATGGCGTCGTGTCCCTTCGCCGCTTTTGAACGAACTGACAGATACTCATGAAACTGCACGGAAGACATCAAAAGAAACAACCTTCATTTTTATTTCGCTACCATCACTTGCATAAAAATGACGATGGCATACGAATTTCCGAGATCGCAGCAACGTTACCGCAACTCTGAACCGGGAAGGGAAGGGAAGGGCAGAAAAATTTAATTTATCTTTCGGTATTGGGGCGACAGCTAACGAAAGAGCGGAGGCTGGGAATATATACTTTGTTCGGAAAAAAATCATAAATACAACTTATGTTCTGTACGGAATATTTATTTACATTTTCGTCGTAAAAAACGCGGTATGACTGAAAACTTTTAATTTTATCTCAGTTCGAAATTTTACTGGAAGCATGTACAGAAATGTTACATTAAATAGGATTCAGACTTAACATCTTAAAGAGAGAAATTAACCCAAATTGTATTTAAAGATTCACTTTCTAAAGCGCAGTAAACATTAAGCCTCCCTTACAAAAACCAATCAATTAAAGCAGTGTCGGGATACATTCGCTGTTTCTTTCTCAAATACATGAAAAACACACAAATACACTCTTTGGGAAGAAGGTAGAATTTTTAAGTGTTAAACCTGGTTGTATATAAAATAACCAATGGGCTTTTAGAGAGTTAATTTAAAGGTCTGCTGTCTTTACCACACACCTTTAAACAAAAGTTCGAGGCCTTCATGAATGAGCGACTCTTAGTACTTGCAATTACTTCGTAAATACGAAAGGTGTTCAAAAATGTTTCGGACAAGGAATGCTGTACCGAAAAATAACAAGCTGTGAGAAAGCGCGAATTACGAACAGATAGTGTAGTCTTAATACATCACTCTTTCACCAAATGGCCCTAATTGTGATTGCCTGAGTAAAACTGCAGTGTCTTTATCAAGTATAGTGTTCGAACTGCGTGGTCAGAAGTCGCACAAGGGAAGGCGATTAAAATCGGCAGAGATGGACCACGTCGTTCCTGCAGAAAGACGGCGTTAAACCGTCAGATATTCACCGTCGGTTATCCGCAATTTGTGGAGAGAAAGCACCTGAAATTCGTTCTGCGGCGTGCTGAGATTCAACGGTGGAAAGAAAACTGCACGGGCGGCTGTCCATAAGTGGTATTCCAACACCCCTAAGGAACGGTCCTGTGAAGCTATCCGGACGCACCCAAAGAGACGGCAGCGGTGTATAACCTAGGAGGAGAATATGCTGAGCTAGCAGATCTTTACAATATATCCTAAATGTAATAAAAGTGTTGTAAATGAGTTCAGCCCAAATCATTTCTGAACGCCCCCCGTAAAATACACGAAAATGTAAGATCTTTCTTGAAGACATTTAAGATATCACAAATTTGTTTTATTTAATTTCTCTGCAACTGTTTTGTAGCTCCTAAATACGAAAGATATCAGTACTCTAGGTTAAAATAATTTAAGATAATTCTGTGAAGGACTGTGGAATGGTTGCTTCATTACGCGAATATTATGTTGGATGTTATCTGCTGTCTGAGGAATACAGATTAACACGAGGCAACAGACACAACAGATACGGTTTATAATACTACTTAGGCCTATTATAATGACGCAAGGAGCTCTAGCTTCCGAAATTTCTTATCACCATGAGAGTTTCAGAAGATGGGCAGTGCCCAGTATAATATTAGTGCAATAAATTATTGGATTCTTGCCTGTCCCACACTTGCTTGAAGGATCTGAAAAAAATTAGACAAGACTTCGCTGAAGATAGCATGTAGAAATACCGATATTCAAACAGAACTTCTAAATAAAAAAGAGTGCTAACAAAAAAGTAAGATGTTCGAGCAATGTTCCCTCTAAGTTGCGCGGATGTGTGGACGCAGAAGTAGTTAGCACCAAGCTTCTAACTCCCTTAGGCACAGACACACTCCAATTCTCTGCGGGACAAGAATAGCTTTGCAACAGACAGCCACACCACGCTCAGAACTGGAATGACCTCAGGCAGAAGACCATAAGACCACCTGAGCCTGATAGGAAATTCTGGTTGCACTCCTTCTTTGAAATTGAGTCCACATTGTCTAGTTAACTTTGTAATGAGTGTAGAAATCAATATGGCTTCTGTCACGGAGGCGAAAGAAAAGATGTGACAGTTAATTACCGGAGCCTCGTTAGGGTCTACTGCAGTCTGCAGAGGGATGGGATTACGGAAGAACTTGATACAAGTTGCGTAGCTGTTAAAAGAACATTACAAAGTTTGGAGGATGTTTAATGAACGACGCACTAGATTCTTGTAACTGGCACACCCACGGCATCATATTTATGAAGTAATACTGACATTAATCCTGCTATTAAGGCTAATATTTTAATTAATTTACCGCCACTAATGAATTTGTCGACCGATTACTTCTAAAGAAATGAATATGGGACTCCATTACTTCTTCTAACGTAGTTCTCTTTTACATGAAAATAAATGTATAGCGTAAACGTCTTCATGTGCCTCTTCCTCTAGAAAAGTTTTAAGCTACTGGCGGACTTTTATGAAACTTGCAGTAAACATGATACCACTAAAAACCCTCCTAATTTCGTGTTATCAATGATACGAGTACATTTCCACAATCCCTTATCCGCAATTCCGAAATACGAAAAATTACGGAAACCGAAAGTTTCGACCGACGCCACTCATGATGCAGGTGTGAGGCGTCGGGTGTCTCAACACTCCAACGGGTCATATTTTCCTCTGGTGTTCGCTGATTTTTTCTTTATTTTGTGACTTTGGGTTTAATTTCACTGTAAAAACGTCAAGCCAACAATACCTGCATGGGCAACAGTGAGTCAAAGAAAAGGAAGTACCTCCCGTTAGCAATAGCGCAGAAAGTGTAGTTATTTGTCAATGTTGATTAATCAAAATTGACAAATGTTTGGAAGAATGTCGTGTCGCTAATCAGAACAATATGATGTCAAACATCGTAACTTATGCCAAAATTTCATCAGCCGAGAGTGGAAATAATTTAGAAGAAGAAGCACTGAATATTGACAAAGCCGCACCTCTTGTCCACTCCTCTGAGTGATGGGGGAAATTGCTGAAATGGTGTTCAATACAGATAAGCATGAGCATAGTAGTAATGATGATTGTGATGATGATGATGATGATGGTGATGACATTGTGAACACCAGTGAAAAAATATCCATAGACAATACGGTGAAAATGTGTGATCAGTCCATTGTTGGCCTTGAACAACGTGCATTTATTGGCGAGCAAGAAATTGCGGCAGTTTACTCAATTAGCGAGAGACTGCAAGAAGTCTTTAAAAAGGCCGTCTGTCTGTCTGTCTGTCTTAGTGCTACTTCGTCACTTGAGAATCCTGTTCCTGGCTCAGCACCAGATGTCCAGATTCAACCTGGTTACGACGAAGATTACAACATACGCACCTTCTTCTGCTGGATCCCCAAGCAGCCAGGTGTAATGGACACTTATTGAATGTCTACGTACAGGTACTTAGCTTAGTTTGAACCCTTATATTTTTTAAGTTTTACCGGATATTTTCCTTAGCTATCAAAAGTACTAGACTATTTATTCCAATTCCATTTTTATCCCACTCTTTCACTTACCAGTTTAATACTACTGTTCATAAATCAACTCTAATATTATTCATAGTCTTTATTTATTCCACTTAATGTGAATAATCATGCGTTTCGTTACAGAAATAGTAATGTGTTTGATTAGCCTACAGGGTGCTTCCCCAGACCCCGCTGGAGATGCTACATTATATACGGTGTATGCATGGTATCACCTTTATAAAATCCGAAAAATTCTGAATTCCGAAACTCATTTGGCCCCAAGAGTTTCTCATAAGGAACTGTAGACCTGTATTGTAAACGTACCAATTTTTGATTGGAAGCAACACTGGTACTAGATAATGCCGAAATGCAATGGGAATAAAACTTCGAAAATACTGGGTTTTCGCTGAAGATTCTACATTGTGTACATTATGAAAAAAAAAAAAAAAAGCAAACTGAAGCATTCATGAAATCTATGCTTAGCTTCCCATCAGATGACGGTAACAAAAGAACCGTTAGAACTGCGCACGTAAAACAGTCTATGAGGATGTATTACCAACGTACAGTCAGTGATGGTCGTCTTGGGGTTCTTCCACTGTGTGGTTTACTTGGTTTGTGCCGGTGTTTCTTTCGAGCGTAATGCCTCCATTTCAGGATAAATTATTTTGGTTACTGCTGATGCTGAAGTGTAGATGGAGGCATTACATACGTCGGAACAAACTAAACAAGAGGGTTTAATGTGTTCCATGTCCGTGAACTATATTACACAAAAAGCACTAATCACCAACAAATGCACAAAGAGAGTTTCATCATCAATCGTAACGCACTCCTACATGTTTCGACCCTGCTGGGTCATCTTCAGGGAGAACTTTTTTGTTATCCTTACACTAAGGTTGACTCTTGACTGTGTACTGCGTTGTTTTTGGAGGCGTGAACTCTCTGCGGTCCGGGCCTGCAGGCCGGGACCGCAGAGAGTTCGCAGTTGTTCTGGCAGTATACTTTGCGCTGTACTGAGCTATCCCTGCTCCTTAAAAAGACGCAGATGCCAGAATTTGTCACAAAGAGCTGAGACATTTTCACTAAAACACATACATATTTATCACCTTTCTTCTGAACATTCACGCATAAAAATGTCACAGTAACATCATTTTAGATCTCCTTTTTACGTCACATCCGATAACAAGATGTGTTTCTTACGAATTTTCATTTTGGTTTTCCCAAAACAAAACAAGATCAATACAAAATAAAGCGGGAGACATTATGTGTTCCGCAGTCACATTACTGCCCTGTCACGTGGCTTTGTTCCTTTCCTTTAACCTCGATTTTCACTTGATCGTAAATGGCATTTCGATACAGTTGGCGATTCATCCAAAGAAGTGCATTCATGCGTCCAACGTAGTAACCTTGTATTGACTGTGCTAGCAACTGGGAAACGTGCCCTTTTCTTGCAATGACACAGGCTTTACAATGGTATGGATTCCAAGAAATTCTACGGCTGACATAAGAAACTTTATTAATGCTCTACAAATAATTAAAGCTTTCAAGCACATGACACTGTGAAAATATTTTTGTATCAAATTCTCCCACAACATGTGAAAGAGCACTGCACTCTTTCTTTTGAATTTCCCAGGCTTCCTCCACTTGTTTTTCTTGTCAGAATAATACTAATATGAAGATGAGTGCGGAGCATTGGCAGAATAATAATGACAGGAGAAAACGGAAGAATAATTTTCCTAGTGTCACATTGTCCACTACAAATTGTACATGTAATGGGTCATCACCGAACCCGAGCCTCTGAGGTGAGAAACCGGCAACTAACCGCCTGAGCCACGTACGGCCGTTGTAAGCATGAAAACAACTATTTTATGTCCAATGGTCCCTGACATCCGAGAAAACATTTATCTTGAATCTCCCAAAATTCGCCCGCTTGTCCTTCTGGTATTCAAAGAAAGCTAAATGTGGTGCACTGTTATAATACTGACAGGAACTACTTAAAAGAAAAATCTGTCCTAATGCCACTTTTGGAAGCATGAAATTGTCTGAAATCTGCTACTACGGCACAGCAGACACCTTGCATTTCCATTATACTCGTAAATGCTAGCGGTGAATGCTCTTTTATACACTATGAGTAATAAATGTCTATGCAGGATTCAGTTACAAATCGTGTATGAAGAGCTGAACTACTGGGTACGTAGTGGTTGAGGATTACCACTTACTCTAATGGGTTTGGGAGTTCCCAGGTTTTTTAAAGCAGGTGTTTCTCAAATTATGGCATTGACTTTTACACCGTGTTTGTAATGAGTTTAACCGACGCAAGGGAATTCCATCACCCTGATTGGCTAGACATAAATAATGAAAGGAAACAAATTTCCCGAAGCATCAATATTGAACAAAGCGATCATTGTAACTTAAGAGGAAACAATTGACTCTAGAATTGCAGAGATTTCGAAAAAAGAAATCCTCGTTATGCGCATGAAAAAAAAATGCTTGCCTCCGTACCAACCGAAGTTATTGTCTACAGTATGAGATAATCTCTTACTCATCTCGTAACAATGTCGCCGCAAGCCCCGGCCATATAAACAGCTAACGCTGAATTTGTGGAGTTCGCAATTCAAAGCGCGTTTCCTTCCATGTTGCATGAAAAACTACGGGATCTAGTTTCAGACAGTGTCTTGCCTTCATTGTCCTGTGTTTTATGGCGACGTCCGCTTGTTGGAGGACTCACGGTTGGGTTCAAAACATTGGACAGGTCAGTTCAGACTTGAATTTCTCTAACTGTTTACGAGTTTACTTTATTCTTATGTAGAAGGTAAAGTATTTATGGCAAAAGACCTTCAAACATTTATTGCTTTCTTGTATTCCCTTGCACTTCGTGCAGTTGAAGGGGGTTTCCTTTGAAGGAGTAATTCAATTCAGAAACCGAATTTCAGACCGATGTTAGCCTAACACTGGGGCATGGAGAGAACAGTGAGGAGTAAGAAAGATCGAACTGCCCCGTGTAGCAGCATGGCATATTTTCTGCCTTTTCTCACCGTCAAGCGTGCAAAAGTTGGTACTTGTACGTCATCACAGATGATGCATATTCAGATCTGTTACCAACCTTGTAACAAGACACAACATTTTATTTGTTTTTCGCGTAATTAAGTTTGTGGATTCAGTGGTATAAATTTGTATGCGACATCTCTCAGGGGCAGGTTGAAATTTGCTTCAACAATTTTTGTATTTACTTCCTCGCTGCTACAGACTGCCAGACTGCAACCAATATGATGTTACACTCGTATTTAAAGAGCGAAATAACATTTATAAAGTGAATCACATGAACTGTCAGCATGTCTTCAATAAATGTATTTAAGTTATGAAAGAAACAACAATAATCTTTTGTCTTCCCATCTACTATCTGGAAAAGCATTAAAATACACAAAAATTTTGCCTCCGGTTTTATACCGATGGGAAACTCAGTCTGTGACATTAAGGAAAGAAAGCAGGCTGAAGGTGTCCGAGAGTGGGGTGCCGAGGGAAATATTTGGAACTAAGGAGATAAAAGTAAGGGAATAATAAAATACATTGTTGAATGGGGATCTTCATGGCCTGCACTGTCATCAAATATACGGAGAATAAAGAACGCTTAGGGGAGAAGAAAAATGCGTACAGAGTTTTGGTGGATAAACCTGGAAGAGACGACCTAGAAACCCTCCGTCTAGTTGGAAGGTAACATTAAAACTGACGTCGAAGAAATGGGATGCAGAGTCCGACCCAGGATAAGGAGAAGTAATGGGTTCTTGTAAACACGGCAACGAACCTTCAGGTTCCATAAAACGCAGGAACATTTCTGACTAGTTCAGGAACTACTGACTTCTCAGAAAGGATTCCGCTCGATAGAGTTAATTAATTAGCTATGAAAGTCTCCTGCTCTAAAGTAACTGATCGCCTTGAACCTTGGAGCAGAATCTTACTTCAGAGATAACGGTCTATCAGTTGTTGAAGAAATTCCCACCGTTTTAACGGGCCAGGAAGTTTCACCCCCGTGTTCACAACAGCAAACAACTGGATCTTCTCTTAACCCACATGAATCCAGCTTAAATCCTCATGCGTCATTTTCTTGACATAATTTTTATATTATCCTCAGCTCTATAACTAAGTCATGGTTAAACAGTACCATATAATCTTTCGACAGTGGTTTAACACGTGAAACAACAGTATTATGTCCTAGGACTGTTTCCATTGTCATTGAACAAAAACACACATACAACGTTCTGAGAGAAGTCTGCTTTCGAAATGTTGGGTTTGTGCTCAGTGACAATGGAAAAAGTTCTGGTACTTATTAGTTATGTTTCGTAAGTCACTGTTAGTCAAGTCACCATACTTATAACATGACGCACAACAAATACTTCTATGGACGTCAAAGCAGGAAGTCTAAAACATTTCATCAATTAAAGAAGAAATGAAAACCACATTCTCCGGAACTTAATTTGTACATTTACAGGGAATTTTGTATAAAACTTCTCACCTTTGCTCATTGGCGTAGCCAGGACTTTTGTATAAAACTGCTCGCCTTTGCCCAGTGGCGTAGCCAGAACTTTTGTATAAAACTGTTCGCCTTTGCCCAGTGGCGTAGCCAGGACTTTTGTATAAAACTGCTCGCCTTTGCCCAGTGGCGTAGCCAGGACTTTTGTATAAAACTGCTCGCCTTTGCACAGTCGCGTAGCCAGGATTTTTCAGAACCTTAGCAAGGCCTAACGATGGTACCTTTCATACGGCCACTTTTTATGAGTCAAAACTAGATCTGGGTTTTAAATAATACTGTTTATTTAAATTTGAAAACGTAATAAAGAAAGCTTCAGGGTCGATTCACCAGCTCTGGAGAACTCCTAAATGTGCGATAAATTACCGAAAACTAGCTCCCCCATTATACTAATCAGAGGGACAGGAAACTCGTACAATATACAAGTATTTTAATTTCTTGAGATTGTAATACCTCGCAACTTCCTATTTTCCTTGATATCTTCCTTTCTTTCTCTTTGTTTCCTATTTTGATTTGCCTCCTTCTTAGTTCCGGGTTAATGAGACAGACATAAGGGTGATAATAACGAAACGCCGCTCACACTCCTTAGACCAGACCCGAACGTCTGATTTGTGAAGCATAAGCACTAGTTAGAAGAAATCGGTTTCAGCACCGCACCACTACTTGCGCGACTTTTTCAGATACTCACCGCTCCACGTGTTCACTGTGGCCGGACATGGTAATTCCATTACCAGTTCCTGTCACACGTAAAGGACTAGATGTTTTATGCGCAGTACTGTAGCAGGAAAAAATAACTAACACAGACTGTTGCTACATTTCAGGGGCTCGCCATTTTATATACAGTGCAGTAGCGAAAAGAATAACGCTAACGTAGACTGTTACTATAAGTGAGGAACTCACTCTATAGTACCGTAGCCGAACAGGATAATTCTACCACCAATTTTTGCTACATTTTAAGACCCACTGTATTATGTGCAGTACTGTAGCCAGCAGGATAGCTCTAATATACATTGTTGCCATAATTCAGGAACTCGCCTTTTTGTGTACAGTAGCTTACTGTAAACGAACAGGATAATTCTACCACAAATTTTTGTTACATTTCAGGACTCACTGTATTATGTGCTACATTTTAGGACTGCCTGTATTAAGTGTAGTAGAGTAGACAACAGGATAACTCTACCGCCAATTCGACCCGACTGACTGACACTCGACCCCTGGCTTAAAAGCTCACTGCCCCCCTGTTCAGCTGCTCCCAACCTCATCTGAAATTATCAAGTGACGCGTAGCACCCCGTCTCTCAGAAAATCCTCCTGGCACCCTGAACACATGCTACACACTACCTCCTGCAATACATCTCTCCTTTTTGTGTACTTTTCCACGATTTTAGTTCCCTTTACCAATGCCATCATTCATCCCTCCCAGCGTCTACCTCCTTTTCACTTCAAATCATTCCCCATCAATCCAAGGTCTATTTACAGTGGTTTCATATTTGATGGCTTCTGGGTTTTATGCTGTGCCACTTGAGATAGTTGTAATGCCACATTTTGGGGGTCAAGTTTTGTAGCAGCCTGTGTGACTTCAAACAGGTGACTGCAGTAAACAATAGCGCGCCAAATTCCACGTGTTCTCGATATAAGGAGCTTATATGTGTAACTGTTATTTCTGTAGCTTCTGGAGGTTTACGAAGAATAATTTCCGTAGTAATGTACATTCATGGTAAAAAATTCTGCAGATTCTGTGTTTATGTAAGTTAAAAGGTTTGCTTTTAATAAATAATTGTTTAGTAACTGTTGTAATGACATAAAAGACCCTATCGGAAAGAACTCACGAACAGGGAGAAGTTTGAAAACATCACCATTGCACCGGCTGTCTTGCGAGAGGTCAATAGACTCTTCCAAAGCGACTTCACCACAGGTCGCCCATTAGTGCTTCCTCTTTCCAAAGTGCATTTTTCTTTCTTTAAGGTCATCCCATCTGCTTACGTCTTCTTCCTCTTCTTCCTGTCCCTCCTAAATTTTCTTCAATAACGTATTTAGAAGGCAGTTCCTATGCAAGATGTGACCAGCTGAAATAACTTTTCTTCGTTTTATCGTATGATGTACTTTCCTTTCCTCCTTGACTCTAAGAAACGTAAGGAAAATAAACACGAATGACATCTGGAAGCAACAAATATATCTGAAAAACGTGGCCGCTGACGACTCCTCTTCAAAGCGCCACCCAGGCTTTGATTTGCACGAAGCAGCTACGATGCTGTTTGAATTTCCTTGCTTGCAAACAAGAGTTGGGCCCATGATGTTGAAGTCCGTAGACAGACGGTGCTTGAGCCAACAGGCCTATGTGCGGTCTTGCACCATTGTAACAGTTAGAAGAGGCATGGCGCTGTTTGAACACGACACACAATTAAGTGTAAGTGATCAAAGGGAAGCCTGTATGCTTGTGGCACTCTGACGAAACGTAACGTCACGCTCTGTCCCTCTAGGCGAAACTCCGAGTCAGGTGTGAGTTATTACTTTGTGTTGCCGGTGTTTCAAGAACCTACGTAGAAGCGTGTCCTTTGTTCGGATAGACGATCGTAGGTTTCATATTAGGCGATATGTACACTGGACGTGCTAAAGACACGTGGGGTACGTGCTACGGAACTATGGAAGGGGGAAATTACTCTATACGAGATCGCCTTTGACATCAGGTATCTCATCTGTGTAACAGCCATCGATTTCGGAAAATACCTTTTCATTTTCACTCTCCGTGCTAATTCTGTTCGTAGTCATATATGGGTTGTACAATCACTCAAAACACAAGAAGCTTAAAAATCGAGCATACTGCTAAAATCATCATGTTTGGCCGATTCAAGCGGATTACATTCCAGATAGTGGGAAAGTAAGGACGCAAGGAGGGAGAAGTAAAGAATGTTGGCGAAAGCCGAAAAAAAAAGCAAGAAATACGGATACGATTTTAAGTTACAGAAGCACTCCCAGGAAATGACCCGCGCGGTGAGAAGGCTCAAATCACATGCATTTTGCGAGATTTAAATTTATAAAGGGTTAAATATGAAGATGACTTGCGTTCTGGAACATGGCGCTGTAGAGATTGGTAAATTTTACCGATTGTTATAGGAACATCCTGTCTCTGAAACAAAGTACATTTATTCACGGTTACATCTTCGTATACTACAAAATTAAACACCCTGTAAATTAGCCGTACCAGACTTACCCAAGCGACAAGGAAGCATCCGGCTTCTCAGCTTAAAAATGCACATGCATTCCTTCTGGGAGAGCACGCAGACGGACATTTAAACTGAAGCCGGAAAGAACTCCATGCTTCGTACCTCAAGCACGTAAATAATTTTAAGTTTTGACTATGCTGTACGACGCTGCTGATTAACCGGTGAACCTAATCAGTGGGTGGGCTGTGAGGTCTCGAAAATGAGAACCACCAGTGAATAATCAAGTTCTAAATGTGCTTAATTAAACACCAAGCCATTAAGGCTTATGGCGCCGTTGAGGATAGCTCCATTTATACTCACCATCGGGCACCAGATAACAGTCGTGAGTTTCACGCCTGACCGCTTTACCCATTGTACAAGAGACTGGGTGGAACCCAGAAACAGTCTGAACATTCTGCAGAAAACCCTCTTTCCCATGTCAGAGATCTAACACCGATTCGTCGTTCTTTAGCCCTTAGCCTAGTCAGCACACCAACCGAGCTGTATCCGTACTCTACGCCCAGTCTCTCCGATCGTTTCAAATACATTGTGTGCATGTAGGAAAGGCCCTATGGTGAACACGAGAGCGGAAATCTTTCTTTGCTAATGATATTGAAATAACAGATTAGATTTTATGTAAAACAAAACGCAATGTCTTGGTAGACTTAGAGTGAAATGAGATACAAATATCCTTGTCCTTATTTATTGCACAGTATCGAAAAAAGCACAGGCGCACAGAGTCGAAAAACAGGCGACAGCGTCTATCGTCTGCAAAGAAGGGGATGTAGATAGACATGCCAATGGGCTACGTGAGTATATAAAGGCCCAATACTGATTTCAAAAGAGACGATGCTTCCCAGTTTGATACAGTTTAGTAACGAATGACAGTAATAATATCAGTCGCGAATTATCAGAAGTTACTTGCATTGTAAATTGTAACTGAAAAAAGTTATACATAAAAGTCGAAAACATTTGCAGACGTTTTATGCCAAGGATAATTCCTATTTGCATCTGTCCTTATGTTACCCTTTAGATATGATCGGGAAGGCAACTGGATACTGGTTTCTCATTACCCACGTATCTGGACCACAGTTCTGACTTACTGTTAGAGTGGCACTCCAAGTGGATTTTATCCATTATTTGATTAGAACAATAAAACTGACAGCTTCACCTTATGGACGTAATGGACTGTACTTTTCTCCTTTCTTTCGTAGTGACGGAGGCAGACAGTCACAGAAACATAGTGTTCTTAGAATGGTGTGCTTTCATTAAAACATAAATCAAGTCCAATAGCAATAAACAATTACACATCACTGTCGTTAATCAGTACAGGAAGCATCGTAACCACAACCTTTAATGCGTATTATAAAGTTAGGCGGCTACATGTTTCGACTCCATTTTGCAGTCATCTTCAGGCCGTTATTATAAAAATGTAAAAGAAAAAGTTTTCCTACTGATTGAGATCTCAATTTACAAAATTCTATTGAGTCATAAATAACATAAAATACAATGCTTTTACATATACTTGGATTAATTAAAGTTATAATTAAACAGTATTTATAATATATTGAAGGATGAAATACATTTGTGATAAGATACAGGTTGTAGATAAAATCGTTGAATTCTTCTTGGTGTTCTAGAAGAACCAAGAAGAAAGACAACTTTTCATTTTACACTTTTATAATAACGGCCTGAAGGTGACTGCAAAATGCAGTCGCAATATGTAGCCGCCCAATTTTATAATAAACATTAAAAGTGGTGACGGCGCTCCTTGTATTAATTAATGATCCAGTATCACAGAGGTATACATAACACAAAGCGACATCGTTGTCGTTCAATTTCAGAACAACACACCCCTGAAATTTAAAAGTGAAAATAAAGCTGTAAGTAGATGGAGGTAAATAGCCAGTTACACTGCCTGACAACTTCACCCCCCAACAAAAGGCACCACATTTATCCACTGACTTCTGAATTATTACGGCGCCCGTTAGTTATTCTGGACAGGTATTTGGAACGCACTGATTTCAATACTAGCTGCAGCTTACGTCTTTCAAGCAGAGTCCTCTCACAGTAATTAAATGATCCCAGAAGGCAGATTTTTCTTAACATGCCAGAATTTCTTAGCTAATCAAGACATCCCCGCATTTTACTGACCCCTCATTGTCATTAACTTTCTCACAATGGCCCGCCACTTTTACTATCCTGAGCCAGAAAAATCCAATCTACGCTATCCAATCATACTTAATAATTATTCTAATATTAGTCTCCACTATACATCCAGCTGTGGCATGCACACACTTCCAAAAACCTACGAGCCAACTCAAAATAGGGGTACATGAAGCAAGGTCCACGCTGAGGATACACAAACAATGGTCACAATCGCACAAAAACTATGGCGACCTGACAACCGAGGTTTGTGCACCCATGATCTAGGTCTTTCTTTTCTACAGGTTTCCTCACCAGAGTCCTGCACGCATTTCTCTTCTGCCCCACACGTGCCACGTGTCCCGTAGATCTCATCCTCCTTGACACTGTCATCCGAATTATGTTGGCGAGGAGTAAAGATTATGATGTACATCCTTACGAAATATTTCCTAGCCTGCTCTTACTTCTTACGCTAAACTGTACTGAAGTATCTAAATTACGCACTATTCATTACGAACACATTATGAACGTAGAGGATTGGGTCGGTTCCCTCCCGTTAATCGATTTCCATTACTGGCCACCCGCCGTGGGTCCGCGGTGGTCACTTGAAGCGATGACGCGGGCATGCCTATATATATTTCTTACACTACAAATCCAGTTATGGTCTTTTATATGGTGGCGCAGAGCCGGTTGACACATTTCAGAGGGTACTTTTACCCTACGAGGGTGGGGGAGTGGGGGGGGGTTAGAAGGCAAGTTTTCCATACCGATGTCATGACATGTTAAAACCTGGTCAGGGGCAATGGATCGGTGGATTATGTAGCGTGTTAATGAGCGACGAATAGCATTTCCTTGTATCGAGTATAACATGGCCTGTCGGTTCGCCGGACCTCACCGTCCCACATTTCTTCGTATTGGGATACTTGAAAGAATGCATTGCAGGAATGGCCCACATAGAGTGCCGGAGCTGAAGCGTCCTGTTTGGGATGAAACTGCGACAATAAGTCAAGAGTTGTTGTGCCCCGTATTTGTCAGTTTCGTGCACCGTTTAAAGCAAAGTGTTGCAACTGGAGTACGCCACCTTCAAGGTGTTATCTACCGCAAGTAATAGATGAATAATAAAATTGCTTGGTTTGTGTGTAAAAGTGGTTTGTCTCATCTCGTTCCTCTCTTGTGCAAAATGTTATTATGTGTGAAAAGCGTCAGTCGACTGTACGCCATCTTGTAGAAAAAAGACAGCAAAAGAAGATGTACATAACAAATGATTACGCTACAATGTAAGTAAGAAGAAAACTGCAGCTGTGCTATAAATCCTACTCGTGGAAAATTGACACTTTGTGTAATGCGTAATGCAGGTGGGACGTTCTTCGCAACATTTTGTTAAACAGTCAGCGAGTGCAAGCTGATATCAGCATTTCCCGAGCCATCAATTATCGTTATTGTTGTTATTATTATTCTGTTGAGTCAGCGTAAATAACAATTCAATTATTATTATCAGTATCGTCACCACCGTTTTGTTGTGGTCATACGTCTAGCTTGGCTAATAACATTGTGGGGGGGGGGGGGGTGGCGGCAAAATCGACCACAGGTGTTAGGAACTTTACGAAGCAGTCAGGTTAGAAAGTGGGACAAGATTCTACTGAACCAGTCCTTCACATACCTCCACCCGTTTCCCCCACCATCGCCCCAATTTTTTAATTGCCCCCTTTAACTCAGCAGAAAACAACTTTCTTAGGTAAAAAAAAATATTGGGGTACGAACTGCCCCCCACCCCCACCACGTTACGCCTACGTTTGTCTCAGCCTCACAAGTTGGGAGCAGAGTATTGTACCTTAACAAATTTAGAAGATATAATATTAACATACGTGAAGGACTTCGAAAATTGTGTGTCAAAGTGTAGTTTGCTTTGTTTCTGTACTTCAGTTTACAGCTATAAAACCTGAATGCAAAATACTGTACCTCAAGGGAGGGTATGAATTAGTAAAAGGACTACATTTTGGAGGAACTCCCAAGACAGTTAAGCGAGGAGGCAGAAGATGCACTAGATCCGTGTACGAATTCTCTAGGTTTATTCTCCCTAGCAAGAAAGCTTTCCAGTGTCTTCCGTCTGATAAATTCTGGATGGAGCTTTAAATATAGTCCTATTCCTCCGAACCGGCAGCTACAGCTCAGTCCTCTGTGGGTTTGGATTTAAGGCTTTCACAAAAAAGAAAGCCCGCTTTTGTGCACACCCTTGTCAATCCTCCTTCTCTAGAGCTTAAATACTTCAGTGTTTCTTATACACAGAATTAAGTAACTTCACGACAAGCACCCACAAATGCGGTAACCAAAATGTAATCACCTTCATCAAAAATGCCCAGAATTTTACACGAACCTGAACTGACACAATCGAGTTCACACATTCACAAGCTGTTTCAAAATACCAGCTCTAATATCATCCTTTCATATGCGCCCACGTGTCTAATGTTACCTCCTTTTTGAAGTCTTTTAACAAAATTTTTAAATCACATAGTGTTTCCCATTGAATGCTGCATATTAAATCGTCTCCGTTTTTCCCACTTAAATAAATTAATTATTTAACCAATTTAATTCTCGGGCTTTACCCGTCGTCTCGTGTTAAAACTACTCTCAGCCTTTGGGTCCATGAACTGAATGATTGCAGCTCTGATATACCATCGTCAGAATCTTATAAAATTAAACCTAAATGATGTTTGCTGAACAGCAAAACTTTTAAGGATACGCATTATGTAAATTTGTACAAACACATTCAGATAATGACTAGGTTGGAGGTTGAGCAAGTGCGGTTCGACTCCCGGCAGAAGCCAATAGCGAAACAAAGTGTTTTCCCGAAAAAAAAGCGACTGGCGCGTGAACCAGGCTACTCACTTTCACGTCAAGATGTATAGTTATGCTTTGAATCCGTCATAAAACCTCGTGGCGTAGTGGTTGATTTTGAAAAAGGCAGCTTTATCATTATCTTTTACACTCTTAGCAGTGAATGTCTTGTACAAGCAATGGACTTGTACTGGTTCGTGTAAGGAGGCAAAAAAAGCGAAAGAAAGAAAGAAAGAGAGAAAGAAAGAAAGAAAGAAAGAAAGAAAGAAAGAAAGGATATTATGTCTGATGAATTATTCGTTTATCTCTAACACTCCGAAAATTAAAATTGGATTTTGTAGGCAAGCCAGAAAAACTCCACCTGATACACTAAAAATGGAAACTGAATTCTTACCACAACGTTATGACCTTTAAGGGGAAAGATATAATTAAAGGTAAGGGCTTAAGGTAAGGATCCAGCGCCTTAAAACTGGGATAAACCCTGTAAGAGAATCTGCAGTACCAGACGGGGTACTTCGCAATGAACAGCATCTCATGCCTTAGAGCTGTTAGCCCGCTCCATAACTCGTCTATTGGTGGGACCATTTCGTGAGGTCCCGCCACACCCATGACGCAGTTTAAGGGTTTGTTGGAATGTCATCTTTCTATTCTGCAGCCGTGGATTATACAGCCAACTGAGACAGCAGTTATCCTCAGTCAGGTTTACCGTGACCTTTCTCACTTCCTCCGTGAAAAATTACAGGGTATTACATTAATATACTCGTTGTTTACGACTGCTTCCTTCCACATTCTCTCCAAAACAGCATCTACAGACATTCAGTGCCATATAAAATACATATTTGAACACCCCACTGAATGAGAAGCATTTTGCATCGAGTCTTGTAAGCGGAAAAGTCACGGGGCTTCATCCTAATGTTGAAACACAAATAATGACATGATGTCCAATATTACAGACTGAATTAGGCAGAAAGCAGCCATCTAAACCTGTTATTCTACTCTGATTTTAATAAAACTTGAATTTTCTCGACAGATTTTGGAAGAAAAGTCAAATACCAAATACAAAATACCCATATCATTACTGGCAACTTATCTTCATATACACTTACTCCAGCGTTAGTTCTTTCAAACCAACTGGGGCCTCCATTATCATTCCGCGAACTCCTCTGGGCGCCCAGGAATTACGCATTTCGCTATTCCTCAACTTTACACCAGTACTCAAAAACTAAGTTACGAGGGGCACCTACAGTGCGTCCATCACATAAAATTTCCCGGATCTCTAAAAAATTCACACATTTTCAGTACACGAATCGTTTAATTAAGCAATAAACTGAGTAACTAACCTAGTAACGGTTTCAAGTTTGCTAAGAAGTGCCTTGAACGTTCATTGCAATGAACCACTTGTTTACAACATGAGCCAGCTAAACCCTATCATTACACAGCATTCTTGTTAATAACGCCGGAAAGATGAATTTCATGCGCCTAAGACATCGATTTCTTATTCCAATAACACACAGAAGATCGCACAGTCCACAAAGTTAATGTGAGAAATCCCAGTCTCATACAGATATAATCTGTCATGTCTACGGAGCTCTGATGATTGTATGTTAGACTCCTATGTTTATGGACTTATCTGTTGTCTGATATTCTTAAAACAACAAAACCATTCCTGAAATAGATCTGTTTGCCTCGTCAGGTGAGTGTGGGATGCAGTACTGAGCTGTTTGCGGCAGAAATAACTATTATCAGTCACTGGAGAGAAGACAGAAGAAATATCAGACGATGAGCATAATTGTATAAATATCACCATTTAAACTCACTCATCAATAATAAGACTAATTATACGAAACGGTATATATATGTCACGCATGGAGGCTAAGATAAATGCTTTCAAAAATTTAAGTCTGTAAAGGAAAGCGGTAATTTCGGACACCTAAGTAACGAAGAGGTAAAATACAGAAAAGGGCATACGGGGTACATGAAATTGGCTCTGGATAAGCTCCAGTGGCAATCTATTGTGACAGGAGTAACTCATTTTCAGTACCCATAATTGTGGAGGAACTTCTATAGCAGCGCAGAAACTAGGAGCTTTGCAATAACGATTTTCTTTGCTGTAGTTAATTATATGAAGCCTAACAAAACAAGTTACACGTTTATAATTCTAAGAGTTAAAACCCGAACAACTTCATGCTTTACCGCCAAAATGTCGCTCGGCCACCAGTTGTACTCAATAGATTAATGGAATTCACCTTCTGTAGACGAATGCACTACACAGCCGGGAAATAACTTCGTTCCCAGTTGCGTAGGCGCTCGACGCCAATCAAAATCAAGAGCCACCTCCGCAAAGAAGCAGACAATAGGGACAAATACGTGGTGTCCCAATGTGCGATATTGCTGGAAGTGTCGTGTTTGGGACAACGGTCTATTATGGCACAAAAGACTTTGGTATTACAAGCTACGAATCCTCCGCATGGCGTAACACTTCTACCGGTTACAAAAAGATTCACATTCATGCACATACCTTGTTTCTCGCATTGGATGTTATGTTGTGTCTAGGTCGTCGCCGAGTGTTTCTCCGGCTCCTCTGGCTCTGTTTCATTTCTTGTGCTTGTCTCGAAAATGTATGGATATTGTATTTATTGTACTTCCGTCGTAAAAGGGCAACATATCGTGCTTCTTGCATCATCTCACAAAAGGCGAGAAGTATTTACTGCTAAATTTATTTTATATCTCTGGTAGGGAGACCTGAGGGAAGGAGACCACTTGGGAGACCCAGGAATAGATGGGAGGATAATATCAAAATGGATCTTCAAGAAGTACGATGTGGGGCATGGACTGGATTCAGCTGGCTCAGGACAGGGACACGTGGCGGACTCTTGTTGCGGTAACGAACCTACGGGTTCCACAAGATGCGGAGAATTTCTTGACTAGCTGAGGACCTGTTAGTTTTCCAAGAAGGACTCTGCTCCATGGAGTTAGTTAGTTAGTTTAGTTAGTTAGTTAGCTAAGACCAAACACAGTCTGCGGCCTCATTTTGTGCTCCAGACAGAACACTGTCTTTATTTTTATATACCAATCACAAGTGTATGTAGATCCTTATTGTTTTAGTAAAAATTCCAAGTACGAAATTTTACAATAAACCGCTAGGTGGTAGTCGAGATTTTCCATGCGGATAGATGGATGGACGGACGGACTAACAGAAAAGACGAGGCTAGTAGTGCTCACTCGCGTTGCGGACACCGCCTAAAACGGTCAGGTATTTTAAAATTCTTCAGCAATCGCAATATTTGAGAGATTTAAAATGTATGTATGCAGACATTCCAATAGCAGTCTTATGGCAGGTAGCATACGACCGGGCGTTAGAAAGAAATGAGGACCAAAGCACGGTTGCCTGTCGGGGGAATGGGGCAGCAAATATGACTGCAACTAGGTCACGTATTTCCAGTATTTGTGTTCTTACCCCTTCATTACGTCATTTCTTCAGTCGGAGTCCTGCGATGATGGAGTATTCGACACTTGCCACGAATAACAAGTCTATGATTTCCTACTTTTGACAGTGCTAGAGTTTAGTTCGACTATTACATGAAAAATGTTGTTCTTTTTTCTGGTTAATAGATGGCAAAACACAACACAGGGTGCTGTATTACTGCTTGTAAACAACCAGTCCGTCACCGTGCCTAACACCGCCTGCGGACGAGTCCAAGTAGGGTGACTCATCAGTTCTTTGCACACTGGCATGAGACTGCGATGGGACTCTGTTCTGGGATTCCGGTTTACAGAGAGTTAAGGTTGTCACGCTGTTCAAAAACCGTAACATTAAATCTTAATGGAGGAGTGCATGTGCACAACTACGCTATTTTCTTCTTGGCACTACACTGCGTACGTGGTCAGCTTCAGGATCTGACGGTTTTAATCCCAGTCCCCACTGCGGCACAGAACCGGTCTAGATAAAAACAATGGCTTTCGAATTCTGATGTTCTAGACTGGGGGTTCTTATGCTCTTTTGTGCCATGGACCCTTTTGAGAGCCTGGTGAAACGTAGAGACCCCTTCTGAGACAAAAATCTTCAGATGCATAAAATAGAGGTAGTGAAATTTATTGAATTTAACAAACATTTTTGGAGCCTAGAGGCCATAAATTACTTTGTTGCCTACATTCATTATTGAATGAAAAGTTAAATTCTAGTAGAGGTTAGTGAAAATAAAGTTGCAATTTTTACCCCATCCAAGTTCACGGACACCCTGAAACCTATCCATGAGCACCCAAGGGCTATGTGGAGCCCAGGTTAAGAAGGTCTGATCTAGACCGTAACCAGTCAACTTCCCAGCTTTGTGGATTTTCTGCCCTTATGCAACTTAGCGTAACAGAAAAGAGCTCTGGGTTGATACTGTAGTTAGGGAAATGCACAGAACACGAAAAGGTCTATATTTCTTTCTGAAAATAGAACTTAAACCCACATACAGTTAAGCCAATAATTATTCCGCTCGGAACATCATCCATAAGCCCAGAATATTACGTTATTTCAAATTTCTACTTCAGCTTTTTTACTTACCTAGAATTTCCATTAAGTTTTAGCATTCCACTCATTTTTAACAGATATCCCCATTCTATCATATCCAAATCTTCTTCAAAACGATTTAGCTGCAACTGGTGAATGGAATCTTAGTCACTCTTAGCTTTTAAATCTGTATCTGCATCTTTGACGTAAGCGGCTTGCTTCTTTCTTTCAATAAAACCGATCCAAACCTTTACGGTTCCGTTTATCGGAAGCCACGAATGAAGGCTTTTGCTTCGATCCGAAGAGTTTAATTATCGGACCGTATAATATTAACTTCCATTTATATCCCTTTAAAAAAGGGAGAAAAAATATTCAATTGAAATTGCTTTTCCGCTATATATCTGCTGAATGTGACCACAACTGCCAAGCGTCGGCATGCATCACGGATGGCTGCTTCGTTCTACACGGCCTTATTGTCCTGAATTATTCCATCGATTTTGATTTGTATTAATATTATAAAATACAGGCATTTCAAATCTATTCAATCACAAAACAATTCTTACAATAAAAATTATGGTACCAAATACCGCCATTGGTCATACAGAAACTGTTTCGTTTACCTCCCACCCCTCATTCATTTCCGTAGCATCTTCCTTACGGTCAATCATAAGAAAACCGCGTAATCACACGCCATAACGTTCTTACAAATAACGATAAAGTAATAAGATAATTAATAAGTCTGGAAATAATATTCGTCTTCAGAAACTCCTTTCCGATTATGCCACTCACCGACACACACGCGCACACACACACGCGCGCGCGCGCACGCACGCACCCTCCACTGACGGAAGACGTCGCTAAGAAGTTACAAATACATTCGTTTTCCCTTGTCATGGTGTGAATATAACGTGCATTATTCTGCGAATATCCGAAAATTCTCATGAATAATAAATATGACATGGCTCAAGGTTTCCTCCCTTCTGCCTACTGATGTGCTGCTGTTGTTGTTGTTGTTGTTGCTGCTGCTGCTGCTGCTGCCTGCAGCAGGGGGGGGGGCCGCCCCCCCAGCAAATTACAACCAAACCAAAGCGGCTGTATTTTATCTATCACGTGATTGTCACTAGCAACATTCCTGTGAAAAGAATGGCTAGGAGAATGCTGGGAATGTTGGGGTTTGCACAGTCACGGGAAGCGTGTCTGCTAGAGGAAAATGTGAAAAAGTTTGACACGCTGGAGATATGTTCTGCTGCGTACTTACTCTTGCTCACAGTTATTTAGAAACTCTACGAATTCTGAATTCAGCGTGTTGCAAACTGACAGTAGCAGTGGGAATCGATACTGACCCAATGAAATTGCTCTGCGCGTTCTACTACAGGCTCCCCACACCTCATTTCATCGACACGCTGTCCTCATTTTAAGAGATTCCTTGGGGAGTTCTTTTGAGAAGCTAATTAATAAATTTCATGTCTTTTATGAACCCCCAATATTCGTGGCGTCTTTCACGAGATCCTGCACCTGGATTCTATTATACGGCAGTACGATACACTCCACACACCCAGACTTTGTTAAAATAATAATAATTCAATCCACTTATCATCAATAATCATCACCATCACCATTTCTTACCTGAGACCAAGTCGAGTTTCTGACTTTTTTTTTATAAATTTCCAATCTGTCCCGTGATGCATATAATGTCCACCTTATCGTCCTTAAGTTGACCACCACAATACGTAGCGAATACTAAAAACTACAAAATTATCATCACGAAATTTTCTCCATTCCCTGTTCACGTATACTCTCCCCATTCAAAACATATTCCCCAGGATTGCAAACTCAGACATCCTCCATCCATGTTATATACAGGTTTATGTTATATAACTATAAAAAAGCATAATATAACCCTAAAGTCGCCAACTGATACAAATACAACGAACATCCCTGCAAATAAAATATTAAATTTCCACAAAAATATAAATTCAAAAGTTCAACATATGTTTAAATATAAGTCACCGATAAACTCTTTGTGAAACAGGAAACAGAATTCGCAGCCTCTACATTACTGGTTTACATTGAGAGATACAAGTGGGTATTCCGGGCCGGGTATACAAGCGTGAAAGAAATATTGTGCAAAGCTGATTGTGACCGATGTCTTCCGCAAAAGGAATAAAATATTCAGACTCTCTTTCTAAGCAAAATGCTGTAATACAAGCTCATTACTTTATCTGATAAACATGGTTCGTCACTTCGTGTTGGCTCACTTATCATATTAACCTTTTAAAGCCTAGCGGTAACTTTACGTACCATCAGAAGTAACATTGAAAAATTCTACGCGGTACCCACATTGCGTTTATGTGTTTTGTACGGATCTCAGAACAAACAGCAACTTTTATCTTATAAAACATTAAGAGACTGGTTTTTATAACCGAAGTGGAGAGTGTTTACAGCGCGGTACGCATTGAATCCTTATATAAAACAGATACGATTCGTCTTTAAAGGGTTAAAGCAGATCGCTCATCCGACCGCCCACACAGACGGCGAAATAGCAGCTGCCAAAGACAAAGATATTGTCAGACACAATAATGACCCTGCACGAACAGGTCGTCTAGTCGTGAAGTATATCTCGTTGCGGTTACAGTGCGCTACTTTCAGTCAACAGCAAAAGGTACAAAAAAACTTAATTCTTAATCTCCGAATCACATTAAAATTCGCCACAAAATACAGAAACATGTGCAGTGAAGTTTTATTTACGTCTGGTTCAATTAGGAATTGGAAGAAATTTTCCGTGTGCCTAAATACCGGCTCAAGAAAATATAGGAAGCACTGAAGGTTTCGTTTCGTTTCGTAGTCCTTCCCTCTTCTACCTACTCACAGTAGGTGTCGAGGTTGTTTATTTTCACTTGATCACACTCAGACACACACCACAGACGGTAGGACTCCTCTGGAAGGGGGATCGGCCCGTCGCAGAGACCTCTACCGGACAACACATACACTCACAAGAGACAAACATCCATGCCCCCCGGGGGATTCGAACCCACGATCCCAGCAAGCGCTCGGCCGCAGACCTACGCCTTAGACCGCGCGGCCACTGCGATCGGCAGCACTGATGAAACATCCTTAATATCGTCAATAAATGAAAGTGACTGGTGAGCTTCACGATGGGTCACCACCGAGGAAGCAGGCACACCTACCCTCTGCACAGGAGGCAGTAGTCACACGGTGATGAAAATAAACATTCCTGCACTTAAAGGAAATCGAAACACAGACGTCAAGCCCATTGCATTCAACGTAGTGAGTCAAAAATATAAATAGAAATGCATTCTTATTGTCTCACAATTTTAAACAAGCGAAGAAAAAATATTAAGACTGTAAATTATATGATCTTCTAATCACACACATTTAAACAAACTAACGAATTAAAACTTCAATACATTTCTTAAAGATCATTTACTCTAATATTGCTGGTCCTCATTTCTAAAACAAACGTATGTATTATTGTACTAGATATATTAGCCTTTTCCTTTAATATTCGTTTAAATCCGACAGTTTTGTAATTCACTGCGCACTTCAAACTGCGTCATAAAATATGTATATGTCTCCACCTTGACGGAAGTTGTCAATACACTACACTAGGTGCTGAAATACAAGCCATTTATTTTACGGGGTTCTGTCAAATTTTAACGGCGCAGGAACGTTCGTTGATTCCATTCTCAAAAACTTATCCGTTAGGGAGTGAGGTTCATTTTTCTGTTACCTGTCTAACAGAAGCTGAATACATGCACATTTTAGCGCGGCTGATGTATGTTTTAAGTAAATCACAAAACAAAATATTCTGCTTATAATCACAGACTGTCCGCCCAGCAGTATAAAGTTGTGCCACACTCAGTCAATTAATCTGAAGGTAGATTTAACGTTAATAACAATTTCCATACAGCTTCATATATATAATGCAACTACCTGTTAGGTTCTCGTACGCCACGTCTTCCAACATCTCTCGCGCATGCCCGAAGCCACCATAAAACCACGGGACTATATACTGTGTTGCGTACTTACTCTTTGCCTTGAGCCGGGTCCTTGGGGTAGCGCAGGCGAAGATTTCTTCTGATATCATTTGTTTCATTGGCATGACGACTGGAGCTGAGTGTGACCGGCAGGAGCATTGCAGTCTCTGCAAACAGAAATAATACGTCCATGCCTTAACGACCGTGTTATTTAAAACGCTGTCAATTACTGAGATCACATAATGTCGGTGTTTGATGACTGAATGAATATTGAACGTTGGTGGAATTATATCGAAACAGAAAAGCGAAGTATTCGCGAAAATCCAACCTTGGATTGAAACCCGGATCTCCGCTGTGAAAGGCGTTCACTCCTGGAACGCTACCAACTAGCATCGTGCCCCTCACACAACGGAGTGCTGTAGTATTCACGCACTACTGCACAACGTCCTTCACCTTACCCAACTTCATTGCTAGTTTCATATCAGTTACTAACTCGTATCGATTAGTATAGATTCTAATCGACCTGAATAAGATCCCGTGACTCAATCACTCACACCAATCGCATTAGGTACGTCTAGATGTCATAAAGACAGCATAGACCATTACACCAATGCTGAACACATTATAGAATATGTGCAGAATTCTGGGTACGTAATGTGTTGATAATGGCCACTGGAAGAACGAGAACACAGCAGGAGGGAAACACTGAAATGGATTTTAAATAAACGAATTGTGAAAATGGCAGGTAACTGGTACAAGCTCAGGATCGTGTCAAATGAAGGACTCTGAATCAGCGGTAGAGAATCCTCAAATTCGGTTGCCAAAATATTTGATTTACCCTCCAAAGACCAGCTCCAAGCAGAGGTATGTATTATTAAGGTCCCTTTTTCCTGCTACATTTTCGAATGCCACGGCATATCATAGGCAGAAAGGGAGTGGCCTCCGCGCTGTTAGGTCCCGAAGAGACGTGCCAGCCACATTATTCCAGACATAAGCATAAATAAAGTACATTAAATTTTCATGAGCGGGGATTCAAGTTGGAGTGACAGGTGTTGCGGCAGACACCGAGTATTCAATTATCGCTTTATTAATCACATGCATTACCGCTCCCTACCCTATGGTATTTCGAAGGTATTTTCTATTTATAGTAGTGCTGCCAGTCGAACAACTAACCGCAATGTGCAGAGCCTTTCTTGTGAATATAACAGACGCGCAGCTCATTCTATTACCGTGTTCACAAAAATCCGGCACTGGATCCAATCTCGATCCAGCCTACTTCATTCCACAACTTCACAATCAATTCCTTTAAGATTCTTTTAGTATTATCCAAACGCCAAACATATAGTTTGCCAGACTAAAATATAATACAAATTATGCATTCTTCGTCTCTCTGAGCAGATGGCCTATACGTATAGGGGCTGTTACACACCACATCATTTCATTTATGGACGCTGTACAATTAATTTAACTTAAAATTCAGGAAGGTACGTTACAAGCAAAAAATTACTGGGGGGGGGGGGGGATCGAGCCATAGTTCTTCGTTTCACTCTAGTGTCCCAGCCACTTTTTGCCTCAGAACAAAATCAAGGAAAAAGTCACATAGGATAAATTATTCCCACAGTCATACTTGAACACAGTAGTTTCAGCATATAAGTGTTTTGTATGTTGTTCGTTATGGTCAGTTTTTAACACAGGCCTGTACATTCAGGCATCGCAGTCGGGCTAGCGAGTGCGGTGTAACGGCTTGCCACGTGCTGAACGGCCAGGGGTTCAGTCCTTGGTTGGGGTAAGGTATTTTCTCTTCTTCAAAACCCGTCCAGACCGGCCCTGAGGTCCATTCAGCCCCTTCCAATAGGTACCGGTGACCTTCCGGGGGGCAAAGCAGTCGGAGCGTGGCGATGACCACCCACCCTCAATCCAGCGCTAAGGTTAGGACATAGTAGATCTATTCCTTTACTTCCCCTGTGTGTCTTCATGGTTATTATAGGGAAAAATCTGCCTTTCTTTGCGTTCATCTGTTCTATTTTTATTCCTAGAAAACGTTATGTTTCCTTGCAAGATGAAATACATTACAGTGCCTTTCATCAGCAATACCATCGCCTGCTTTATGCATTATGCTTATTTATTTTCTACGTAGTTAATTCTAACATCTGGTTTCAATACTTAACGTTGTATACTGTCACTAATGGACCCTGAGTTACGTTTCATTACAACGGGTAAGCCCCATAACATGGATATTTGTGAAAAGTAAACCAAAGAACACAAAAAGCCGTACTGCTGAGAGTAAAGGCTCTGAATTAGAGAGCTGTAAGCTGGGGAAGACAAAAACGCCGCACCACGAGTCACCACTTTCTCCGACGAAACTGATTATCCTCCTGAGGTTCGTTCAAACAAAAACCAAACGTTGTTGTTGCTCCGCGCAGCAGCGGGATAAAGCGCGTTTAAAATACTTTGATTTTTTCGTCTCGCACACAACTGAACGTATAAAATGGGGTTTTTGTGTTAGTAAAGCAATTCATAATCACATAATATATGTACTACATAAATAACGTCATATGAGACATCAAAATTTTACACTGTCACCATGTTCCTATACGCACTAACTAAACCATGCAGCACAGTCCTTGAGAAGCTGACAGTTCCTCAGCTAACCAAATACTCCCCGCATGTTTCAGTAGCGGAAGGTTCATTATCGTGTTTAACAAGAGCCCGCCAGCTGTCTATATCGTAAGCCAGACTAATCCAGTTCAAGACATCCCATTACCACTACTTTTAAGATCCATTACAACGTTACTCGCCAATTTGCGCCTGTATCTTCCAAATGGTCTCTTCCCTTCAGATTTCATCAGCAAAACCATGTATGTACCTCTCTTCTCCCTTTCGCTTGAGGCAATCTCCGCCCATTTCATTCTCCTAATATCATCACCCAAATAGTATTTGGTGAGGAACCCCTATCATGAAGATACTCATTACATTATTGCGCAGTAAAGAAGCGCCATCCGTGTAGAATGCAAGCTGCTGTGTTCCATTCATTTTCAGTCCTTTGTGGTTACCTTGAACTTCCTTCATGGTATATTCCTACAGGAAGGACCATGAAACTTGTTCGTGCTAAATGTATGTTTGTAATCTAATCCAAAGAAAAACATCAAGATATATAACCTACCTCATTTCCAATGCTTCTTCACTATTCCTCATAAATTGTGAGACAAGTAGGCAGTTATTACAGTAGCCATGTTGTCTTGACGCTTTAAAGTAACACAGTCATATCAGAACTTAATATCTCTAACAGGTATTACCGTAAAAAATTTCATTACACACCTACACACATTTTCGGAGAAATCACTGTCAAGTTGGTAATAAAGTTACTTAGGGGCGAAGAGAATGTCAACATTTCTGTGAAACTTGGAAACTTTGGGGAACGGAAGTAAAGAGTGCGCAATTATGCAGCCGCCACGTCAAGCAAATTCGGCTTGACAGCAAGGTGCCGCATGGGTGGCGCCTCTTCCCTTGCCCCTTTCAATAATGTGGTCCTAGACTGCAGCAGTTCCCAACTTCTGTCGTTCACAACCCGCGAAGAAACTACTGGTTATTGTTGGAGGACCGGCAGTCTATATACATCTCTCGTATATTTACGTTAAGAATTAACACTTCTACGCAGGTTCTACTCTACGCACTTCTACTCACAGGCATTAGATAACCCTTTAAAGCTTCAGGCATGCGATATATAAGGCCAGGCTTAACATGAAGTACGTTTATGTGTTGTGTAGGGTCTTCAGACCAAAAAGGATCATTTCATTACACAACGTCAAATTACAATTCATGTTTGCAAATATTCCATCCAATGCGCTACTTAAAAACTGCCGGAGTGGCATAGTTGGTACAGTGACTCAGTGACGGGCTAAGAGACCGGGGTTCGAGTCCCGCCAGGGGCAAAATTTTTCTCGTCATCGTGCGAAAGGGCTATGGGGCCCAACCACCCTCTTATTCAATGCGTACCGGTGTTATTTCCCGGATATAGAGCGATTGGGGGCGTGAGATTGACCGTTCACCTTAATTTAATTCTGAGATTAAAAATGAGTGGAGCTGTATATTTTCTTCCCCATACGCCTTCATGGTGTGGGCACGGACAATTTCAACTTATTTTGCATCGCTTAGAAACTGATAAAGCCTACTTTGAATGTGACGTAGCCTACCAATAAATTCTCATTTTCACATTTCAGTCTTTTCTTAAGAAGTGAAATAAGAACACCTTATGTAAAGGCAACGTAGTGTATTCTTTAAGAGGCAAAATAAGAACGCGTTATGTAAAGACCATGTACGCACGTAGGTACCTACGTCCGTCCGCCCGTGCACGACCAGACTCAACTGGTTGTCGGATTTTCATAAAATTCTATACAGTCCCTGTCAAAAGTTGCCGAGCAAGCATTAGTTTAATGAAAATCGGCGAAGTGACATTCACACTTTACTTAAGGCAGAAAACAAATCTCTACCTGTAACATCCATATTACGTCAACGGATCTGTGTGAAATACGGCAAAGAACATCTTCACTTAACACTACTGAGCACTTGCAAATTTCGTGAAAATTAATGCAGTGGAAACTTACATTACTTAGGGGCGTAAATGGAATTTTTTCCTCTTTTGTACTTTTCTTCTGATTTAGCTTAAACTCAGAATAGGAGACAATCATGAAAATCCACGCAATAATTATCAGTTGAGTGACAATCGGCGCAGTCGATCACACTTTACTTAATGACATAAATGAATTTATGTCCCTGCTTTCCACACTTTTCCCCTAATTTCGATAAAATTCAGCACGACGAATTTAAGGAAAAATGATGTTGCACAATTGTGATTTTCGTGAAAATCGGGGGATGTTAGGCCGTAAGTTTTTACGGATGTAAATTATATTAGAGTTACACCTGTACCGCTAAACCATGTAATATTTTTCAATAAAGAAAGTCTAGTTTAATTAAAGTCTCTGTGCTAAGTGACGGAGTACAAATTTGTTGCGTTTAGCGTAGCTTATTTTTACAGTTTCCATAAAAGTGTCTCCAGACATTACAGGGTATTTGGCACTGCTTCCTGTTACGCTTTTACATATTAATTAAAAACTAACTCCATGAAGCAGAGTCCTTCTTGAGAAGCTAACATGTGTTCAGCTAGTCAAGAAATTCCCCGTATTTTATGGAACCCAAAGGTTCATTACCGCACTTATAAGAGCCCGCCATCTGTCCCTATCCTGAGCCAGCTCAATCCAGTCCATGCCCCACCCGTCCCACTATTAAAAGATCCATTTCGATATTATCCTCCCCTTCACGCCTGGGTCTCTCAAGTCGTCTTCTTCCCTCACGTCTCCCTACCGAAGTCCTGTATGCACCTCTACTTTCCCCATACGTGCTACATGCCCCGCTCATCTCATTATTCTCGATTTGATCACACGAAATGTATTTGGTGATGAGTACAGATGATTAACGTACAGTCCCTTCTTTGTCCCACCTAACGTCCTGTACACCCACTAAATCTAATTTATACCTCGCTAATTCCCTGGCCACTGTCGTAAGTTACCCTGACTTATACAGGCTCCTAACGTTCCATGTACCAGATCTCACATCCCTTTGTGCTTTTACATATATCAAGGTTTGCTTCAGGTCGTATAAAAACACTTTAAGAGTACTTTATTTTTATCATTTTATCATGTTTTATATCATACTGGGACTGTTTCAAGTCCCTGTTGAAATATGTCTAAGAGACCACCCACAGAGAAAGTGCTGGCTGCAGAGAAGTGTTCGTTTTTATCAAATCCGGGTGGCTCACTCGCTCAATATATCACTTTTGTTACAAAAAAGGAGTTATTGTTACATTGTGATTCGATTCAACCCGTGGTGTTAATATTGTAGCAGGACAGAAGCTAATGCACAATAGAAGTCTATAGAAGGAATGGAGCACTCTGGCAGTGTAAAAGAAATACAAACACTTGGGAGTTCCCTTGCTCCTTATAAGGTACTGTGTGAACTTCATGACAGACATGGACAAATGGAACAGAGAAAGCTGGTGGTTATCAAAGCAACTCTGTGTTGTGGGCGACAGCTGAACTTTATGACGCACCCACCCTCGTCCCCCCCCCCCTGAAATAAAAACTTTTAACGGTTTCCAATTTGGCAGTTCATTTTAAAGGCAAACACCACTTGCACAAAACAATTTATAGGCGTACCTTTACTATACAACTAGTGTTTGCAACAGCTAAGAGACAAACATAATGTTGCTTTCCTTCCAGGCACTATTTTGCTACTGACACGTTCACCAAGGTCAGCTCCTGGCCCCTTGTCACTACGATGGTGATTATTTGCACCTACATCGGAATTACTGTTGGAAAGAGAAGACGTGGAAAATTACGCACGTGGAGGCGTAATATTAAAACGGATCTTAACTAAAGGCGTATTTGTCAGGTTGGTGTGAAACTTGGTCTCTCACACTGAGGGAGGAACAAAGACTGAGGGTGCTTGAGAATAGGGTGTTGAGGAGGATATTTGGGCCTAAGAGGGACGAGGCGACAGGGGAGTGGAGAAGCCTACATAAAGAGGAACTTAATGACCTCTACTCTTCGCCAAATATTCTTCGGGTAATCAAATCGAGAAGAATGAGATGGGCAGGGCATGTAGCAGTATAGGGGAAAAAAGAGGTGCATACAGGATTTTTGTGGGGAGACCTGAGGGAAGGCGACCACTTGGGAAACCCAGGCGTAGATGAGGATAATATTAAAATAGATCTTCAAGAAGTGGGATGGGGCATGGACTGGATTGAGCTGGCTCAGGATAGGCACAGGTGGCGGGCTCTTGTGAATGCGGTAATAAACCTCCGGGTTCCATAAAATGCGGGGAATTTCTTGACTAGCTGAGAAACTGTTAGATTCTCAAGAAGGTCTCTGCTCCGTGGAGTTAGTTAGTTAGTTAGTTAGTTAGTTAGTTAGTTAGTTAGTTGTGAGGTTGCGGACACAAGTCAAATGGCTCGGGGTGACAAAGTTTGTAAACACAGCAGTTAACCTGCGGATTCCATACAACTGCGGAAAACCCTGTGGCTGGCTGAGCGGCTACGGTTTTTATAGCAAGGCTGTACTCCATTCAACCAGGTGTGTCGGATTAGGATAACACAAGGCTACGCCCCATAAAGCGACTCGCTACAAGCTAGAAGGCCTGGAGATTTTCCGCACCACCTAGACCGGCCCTGGGGCCCACCCAGCCTCCTGTGCAAAGAATACCGAACCTGTTTCTTGGGGGTAAAATGGCCGGGGCTTGGCGTTGACCACCAACCCCCATTTAGAGCCGAGGTTAAAGCAAAGAGTACGGCTAATACCTCTACTCCCCTTTTGGACTTTCATGGCCTGTTCTAGGATGAGTTTTGCCTTTATATTTTACAGTTTTTTCATAACGTCTGACGACCCTGTCCGCTCTGCAGTGATCAGACCCATGTTAAAAACAGTACTCCTTGTGCTATTGGCTTTACAGGTAAGGGCCGTACTCTCCAACATTAATCAACAAATTTTGTGAAATAAGCCAATAATTATAATAAAATTATACTGACAATACCATCCATAGAAATAAATGGGACATCATAACCTCTCATAATGAAAACAGGACATATCTATCAATAGACACTGCAATTTCAGAAGGTAGAAATGTGATCAAGGAAAGACCCGAAAATATTTTAAAATATATAAAGATCTTTGAACAGAAATACAGCGCAAGTGGAATACGAAAAAGTGGCGCCAATGAAACAGGGGCAACAGGAACCATCTCAAAATCAATCAGAAAGTACCTGAGGCATATACCTGGAAAGCAAGACGTCAAGGTACTACAGAAAGCAGCCACAATGGGCACTATGCACCTACTTCATAAAACAATAATGTACAAGCACAAAAAGTTTTTCACTGGAAATAGCATCACATTTATTACCCACTCGAACAACAAAAGAGCCGCAATATTATATACAGTATATATTTTAGAAAAGCTGCTTCAGGTACGTAATTGTATATATCCTGCATAGAGGTGAAAATAATAATAATAATAATAATAATAATAATAATAATCTTCCACTTTCAGACCTTCTACTAGTGCCGACAAATTTCGTGGAAAACTGATCGACAGGCCGTACATATACCTGAAAGCCTACTGGGGGATCCGCAATTCTGGCAGCGAAATTAAATTATACATGGAGTCCTGCAGACGGCTGGCGTTTGTGTTTCTCCTTATAACATCATAAAGGAATTTAATGGCGACGACATGAGCTAGTACTTTAAAAGTCGAGAGCTGTTCTATCTCTTTATGTAAGAAGGCACAAAAAGTGCACTTTCCGGATGATGAACGACGGCTGAACATTTCGTAATTTTATGCTCAAAGCCACTCTGATGGCCGGAAATAGAGCTTCAAACACGAGGTCTTTGAGTGATATACTGTTATGGAAAATGTAGTCAAGACAAAAAACTGTTACTTTACATATAGAGAACCAAGTTGTTTTATATAATAACAGGAAACCTACCGCAGGAAATTATGAAGATGAATGTGTTCCAGAAATGTTTCCTCTGTAAGAAGTAAAAACTGACCCCTAATGAGTCTCGTACATGTCATTATTTACATAAGATAATGGTGGTATAAACACTCCTATACAGGTGTTAGAAACGGACTTAAGCAAACTGGAGGAAGAAACCTAAGGCGACGAATTATAAGATGGAGAAAATAATACCCATGAATAAGGAACAACCCAGAAAATGATGATCGTGAAATTCATGATTGTCATCAACCTTTCAGCTTTTCTTAAGGCGAGGGCTTACTTTGGCGATCTGTACCGTAGATTATCATCATCATCATCATCATCGAGGTCGTTCTGTGTCACATTTCTACCATCATCCTCTTCATCCGTTAGGTCAATATTTTTTCTTGTCTTTCTGGAAACCTTCCCTAGGGCCTAATTTTCTTAGTACAACGGACACTGGAGGCTTTCTTCCTGGAGGCAAGACAGCCAGAGCGGAAGATGACAATACATTCCCATCTTGCGCCGAGCATTCAAGTTCCCTACATCATGGGATGGCTCTTCACGCCTTCAACGTGTCTACTCATAATGTGATATTCTGGGTTACAAATGTGTACATGTTTCTAGATTGGCACCACACTCATAATGGAAGCACACTACACCACTCTTCGGGGTAGAATGTTGTTATTATTATTATTATTATTACTATTATATTTCATCTCATGTTTCTTTAGACTTTCTTTATGTCAAATTTGGCGAGAACCTGCACCCCCAGAATTCAGATGCTGTTTAAAAGCTTTCTTATCAGATGCGATATCAGAAGAAACAGATATCTTAGTGTTCACGATTCTACTGTTAATTTTACTTCAGGTTTTGTCAACCAGACTCGATGGCTAACAGCTAGGACGCATCTCACTGATACTGTCGTGTACTGTCCCATCTTTATTCAACTGCCAATTTCTCTTCATATTCAAATTCGCGTTTTCATGTTTCTTTTTCATGGAAACCCGAATATAAGAGCTACTCTAGTTTGTACATTGTTGTTGTTGTTGTTGTTGTTGTTGTTGTTGTTGTTGTTGTTGTTGTCAATTCATGGCATACGGTTACATTTTGATCTTAACTGTGACTTCGACCTTGTGTTGCGTGCGCTGCTCTTAAGTAAATTAGATATTTTGTGCTTACAAATGCCCATGACATCACGTTTTGCAGCTACCAAATTGGCATTCTTTCGCCTGCTAAAGTTTCTGATATTTTTCGGTGCCTTAAGGCAGTGTCTTGAAGCTTCTGGTTTTTAAAGTAAACTTACTTGTGATATTT
The DNA here is from genome assembly GCA_013340265.1 of Coptotermes formosanus. Lineage (NCBI taxonomy): Eukaryota > Metazoa > Arthropoda > Insecta > Blattodea > Rhinotermitidae > Coptotermes > Coptotermes formosanus. The sequence continues at coordinate 3,262,725 of BLKM01001294.1, read as the reverse complement.
TGTTTGAATTAATCGTACCAAATTCCTTTTTTCTTTTTCGCATATAATATAAAAACCTTTGGCGTTTTTAAGTCACCGGAAAGTTGTACATATACACAATCAGCATTATAGGAGGTCAGTAAGACACACAATCAAATATCTCTTCTATACAAGGTTGTTATGCTGTTATTTCACGATTCTCAGTACTAGTAAACCCGCTCTAGAAAGGCACAGCCGTAGACACTTACCTTTGATGGCACTGCGCGGGTTGTGTGGGCAACGAGATCCCTGGCAGCCTCGCTTCTGGATCAGAGATGGACAATGCTTGCCCCCATTTTCTGGCTGCTTTTCCACTGTCCTCGATCGGGTCATCATTCCCGTCCCACATTCCACATCACACTCTGACCAAGGGCCCCACGCAGACACGGCGCAATCCACCACTGCAGACACAGAAGGAAAAACAACAGTGAAGCTCAGTACTAATGCTTAATGCCTTTCTAGATACATATGATAATAGACACATAGCTACTTCTTTGTTTTTGAATATTCAAATAAACTCGTGACGAAACAGACAAAAAATTTAGAAATATAATCGACAAATAATTCATAGAACGTAACCGTGGTTAAAGGAATGCTTTGCTAGTCACATAAACTCTTTCGAAATGGACCGCATTAAGTTTATCAGTTTGTCTCTGAGCTTAAGGGAAGGAAACTGAGGTCATTTGAGAAAAATGATGGAGCAAAATATTTGGCTCTAGAAAAAAAGTGACATAAAAAAATGAAGAAAAATTCACAATGAGAAATTATAATTTGTACAATGCCTTCTTCGCCAGATATTAAACTGGTCAAAGCAAGGATGATGAGAAGGGTAGAAATCGTAGAAGGCAGCAGTTGGATACAAAACACATAAAATATTTTAGTGGGAAAATCTGAAGGCTGAATAATGTGGCAACTTACGCGCAGATGTGATGTTACCGTAATAGGGTGTAAGATTATTAACAGGACTCTACTGACTCAAGAGGGGTTATGGCCGTTAAATTTTGCTTTCGGATTGAATAAAAGGCGGAAAAATTCTTCGTAAGTACAGCCATTACTATATGTTCACGAAGGCCTTTCTTCAATGGTGTTAGCAGACGCCCTTTTTGTAACAATATTTGTTGCCCTGTGGTAGGAAATCAACAGTAAGATCTTCATGTTCTCTCCCAGGACAGTCCATGTGGAATTTCCGGTGGACAAAGTGGCACTGGGAGACGTTTCTCTGCGAGTACTAGGGGTTTCTCTGCCAGTTTTAATTCCATCAGTTACCGATACTCGTCTACCAACTGCGAGATGGACAAGGAAACATTCAGAGGCTGCAGTTTCAAGAGACGGTCTCACATCACCCAAAACGTTAACATGATGTGCTTTAAATTCAGGAATATCCATTAGCACCTACTTCCAAAATATACGTTACGGCTAACTACCACAGACCATGCAGAAGTGTGCAGTGAACGTGTAAAAGGTAAAGCAGTCCCATTACAGGCCTGAGCAGGCCCACAGGGTTCCAGGAGGCTGAGGCTCCCAGATTTCTAGACAATCGGCACTTGAAGGTGGTAAGGTTGTCGGCCCTACGCACCGGCCGCCTTTACCCCCCAGGAAAGATTCCTGGTGCTCATTTCTGTTAGAGGCTGAGTCGACCCCAGGGCCATAGTGCGACCGAAAGGATTATGCCAATGACAAATTCCAGTGGCACCATCGGGAATCGAACCCGCGACCTGCCGGTTTGTAGCGCAGTGCCTCAACCAACTGCACCGTGAACGTGTAAAATACGAGAGCTGATCACGAAAGGGTCCATAGTGATGAGCATTCCCATCTTGTAAGGTATGACGTCACGGTACTAACGCTTCAGACAGTCTTGTTGTCTCCATCTCTAGAGTATTCCAAAAGGGGGTTTGTCAGAGTCTAATGGCTATAGAAGACTACAGCAGCGTACCTCAAGTGCTGTAATGGGAGAAATATGTGGACTAACGCTGGGTGTGTTTATGTGCCACTGTATGGCTGCCTGCACATCAGAACTGGATAGATCCGTGCAATTGAAGAAAAGGTGACTAAGAGATCCTATGAAGGACCCAGCTGTCTTCTCCATCTGTGCTACGACAAAACGAATTGAGTTACCTTAATTTCAATTCCGAATACCAGATAAATTTCACGTCTAAGTTCGATTTCATAATATTACAAAAAAATAAATTGGATGCCGCTTACCCGATAAATTAATACTTAACAGACCAAATGCACCTCGAAAAGGTGAAATAATTAACTTAGATTAAAATACTAACAGACACGATTAATACCTCTGGGTACTTGTGTGAGCATCACGTGACACAATCGGAAATTGGATTTGTCTATTTACTCGCATCATGTGACATGTCGCAGAGCGCGATGCCGTTTCAAACCTGTTAATTGAAAAGCAGATCTAAACGTGTCTGCCAATTTGACACCCTTTTGCCTAGCATAATTATCCAAGCGTTAACCTACTGTAAACCTATGCAATTAAATGTACTTCACCAATAACAGACCGAAAATTTACCTTCAATCATCCCAATATTTTTACAGACATAACCTTAAAAATTTTTCATGGAGCAGGTTAGTGAAGCGGCAAAACTCTAAACATGTATTGTGACGGTGAAAGGTTCGAGTGTAGGTCAAGCTGCTGCATCTCCTACCGGGCCTTGTGAGAGTTTCCGCAGTCCCTCTACGCAAATTACTTGATATTACCTCGGTTAAGCCACAATAGCTTTCTTCAAACCCCTTTGCAATCGGCCACGTACCACTGAGCGTATTCGAGAATAGGGTGTCGAGAAAATCATTTGGGCCTAAGAGGGGGAATTAAGAGCAGACTAGAAGAAAGTGCCTAAGGAAGAGCTTCATGATTTGTACTGTTCGCCAGATATCGTTCGGGTGATCACATTAAGGAGGTTGAAATGGGAGGAACATGGGGTACGTATGGGGGATAAGAGAACAGCGTACAGGGATTTTGTAAGAAAACACGAAGGAAAGAGACAGCTAGGAAGACTTAGGCGTGAAGGGGAGCGCGTGGCGTACTGTACTGATTTGGCTCAGGATAGACCTATAGATACGACAGGGGATGTTAGACAATGTAATTAAATTATTTGTTAGAATTCAAATACATTGATTAGTTGTTATATACCTCACTATTTACAATAACCCACTTCCAAGATGTTCCGGCTTATTCTAAGCCGTCATTAGGGAAATAAATATATACGTATATATCTCTGATAATGGTTTAGTAGATGCCGAAACATCTTAGAGATAGATTAATATAAATGATGTAACTATATATAAAACTGCTGAGTGTATTTGGTTGGATTCTAATAAATAATAACAAAATACACGGAAAATTGATCAAATTAACAGTATAATGAAATTAAGGTTTCCATAAAGTGCAGGAATGTTGTGACCGGCTGTGTACTGGTACTTCCGCAAGAAGGACTCTCTTCCAATTGTCCACTTATCCAAATGTTGGCCAAATTCGACCGCATCTAGACATATCCGTATGTGCTGTAGTCAAACATTCACTAACTTGAGAATGCGAGGCTTCCGGAGCTTTACACCGTGCCGATTGGTAAATAGTTCCCGCCGCCAAGCAATTCAAGACTTCTTGGAACGCTTGACTCTGCTAGTGAAGGCACTACGCTCCTTCGAAACGTCGGTAATAAATATATACCAGTCGGCATGCCGTGACGTTCAAGAAGACATGGATTTGGTAACCTCAAAATTCGCATCTACCCACTACCAAAAATGTAGCTATATCTTCGGTAACGAAAACAGGAAGGATGAGGGGCACATAACGGAAAAATAAGATGCATTAATATTAAAACTGGCTTTACGAAAACAATGTCAGAATGCCGACTGGGTCAAGCTACCAAGGTGGGGTTCGCTGGTGGGCTGTTGTAACACACAAATATTGCATTTCGTAAGGACTAGTAAATTTTTGGTCAACTTAGCAGGTAAACTTTTATCAAAAAGAGAGCGCAATACGCTTTATGCCTGAGCTGTTAATGCTTCGACTGCCAGGAGGCGTAGAGTTTTTTCCCCCTCCCCCAGCTCCAGACCAACCCTGGGCTCATAAAAGTCGTATCCAGTGTATGCCAGAGGGCTGTTCTCTTGATGATAAATTGGCTGGAGCAGAAGGTGATCAAGTTCTACTTCAGCTGCAGACCTTACAACCATTTTCCTTGTGGCTTTATGTCGTGAGGTGGAAGCAGACAGATAAATTCACTGTTTGTGGGACGTTAATACTATTTAAGCTATTGCACACTAAGAGATATCACCGACATTTTAGATAAAGTCCGTCGCCGAAGGCTAGTGTGTCTGAAGACTCCAGTGGCACACGATACCTTCCAGTGGCAGAGGCTGGCACCTTCTAAATTTCCAACCACAGTGGTTTGTCCCTTTTCCCTTCCCACTTAAAAAGGACAGAGATCCCTTCTCCGAAACCTTGTAAGCTTTTCTAGCCTAACCTCCTGGACAATGTCCAAATTATGAGCCACGTCGATCGCAATATACCATTGTCGGACTCCTCTAAATTTGTATGTTAATATTTCAGCTACGTATTGCAGTTCCGTGTTGCCTGCGCCAACTAGTGTTTTACTTCTCTCTGGCAAGACGCAAAGGCAGGAAATCTGCTGATTTCTACCATCAGCAAATCACACATGGCGCAATTTTCCATTCCTTTTTATGATACAGTTCCAGTTTCGGTTAATTTTATTTTCATGTTCCAACAAATAACATAAAGTATTGTGCAGGTATGATTTGAAATTCCACGTGTCAGAATAACAAGCCTCAATTTGTATGCAAATGACAATTTTAAAATACGGAAGTCCAGTAGGGATCAGAAGGCAATCCACGACAAACGATAATAAAATGTAATACGGTTTGCTGACAACATGTACACACTAGTTCAACAAGATAGAAACATGACTTAATCAGCAAGGAAATGATCCTGTTTGTACTATCGGTGCTATATCTGCTATATCTGAACTGCAACATGAAGAATTTATTTTGCTCCCCAGCTGCTTCAGTTCATCAAACTGCCCAGGGAAAATGTGGCATTTTCACACTCGTCCTTTCTTTGTTATAGATTATTTATTTGGCAGGAAAACAAAATAATACACTCTCTTCAAGCGAAGGAGTTACACATGTGCCCATTCTCCAGAGTAAAGCGAAAAACGGAATGTAAAACAGGACTACACTTTCTCAAGTGTATGTTATTATTAATGTTACTACATTTGTACTTTCAGCATCACGTTACAAGCCATCCTCTCCATACATTAAGGCCAGACTTTTTACCTCGAGGGCTCACTACGTAATACCTTGATGGGAAAAGCTCTGGAAATTAGACAAAACTCACCGTGAGCATGTTCCTCAAAACCTTTTCACAGCGGCAGTCAAATACTCTTCCATGCTGCAGTGTTTACCTGGGATGTCAGGCAACTACCTCTAAAGTGGTCTTTACATGCTTCCAGTCAATCCTATATATGTTGGTATCACTTTATACGCAGCGTATTTGCCGCCGTGTTTCTCTTAAGCCCAAGAAAACCATTCAAATACAAAATTATTTATTAATTATTATTATATTATTAATGATTATTATAATTATTATTGTTATTATTATTCATATTACTACTATTAGTAGTAGTAGTACTAGTAGTAGTGGTAGTATTATATTACAAAGGGACTTCCTGATGGACATGCGATGTGCAAAGAGCAACAGAACACATTTTTCCAAACTTGCATGCGTATATTAAATAACAGTGTAAGAAATATCTTTAAATTGCTTGCACGTAAAACGTAATTAGTTACTTTGCTGTCCTGAAGATGGAGGCATCTTCAGGACAGAAAAACAAGCCTCCATGTATAAACAAGGTACAGATATAGACACAGGGGCAAAGAACATGAGTCTGCAGGCGAGCAAATGAGGGAATAAAATAAATAGCACTGAAGGGTCTGTGCCAGTGTTCTTTAGCCTTGTGCGAGGATGGTCGCAGCACTTGACTGACGTCCGCACAGGGTGCAAGGAACCCATTTATTTAGACCTGTGTAGAGTAACATTTCATTGCACAAAAACCATCTGGAAATCTTCAAACGCGGCGCGGGCCGCTAAATGACTTGATAAAGGTCGAAGTCTTACTTTAGAAGCAAAAATTTATTTTATGTTAAATGAATAACGGACTAAAATTACTATTCTCTGTTAGTAAAATTACAAGAACAAGTGACTATAATTTAATTTTTAAAAACAGTCAATTTATAAAAGGTACAGAACGTCAATAAGAAGCTTTCCCTGTCTCGTCACTCATAATTCCTTTAAGAAATATAGAGATTTCCATTCCATAAAACCATAACTGAAATATACTTGAACTAATTATTATTGGAACATATTTACAGCTATTTTTCTGAGCCTTCCCACTGTAAATGTTCCAGCATATGACACTTGCCCAAGGAATATGCACGAAACTCCTTACAACTTAAAACCCGTCAACAGAAATGAAATAAGTGCGAGGACTTTATATTATTCATTCCGTGCATTATTCTTACAATCAATCACATTCACCAACACCTGCACAGTGCTGAGCGTACAGCACCTCCTGGCACGATAACCGCCACACGCGCCACTGGGATGGGATCCTATTTGATAGCACATGATGGACTCAGATATTTGTATGCATTCACTGAACATAATGTGAACGGGCATAGACTTTGGTCTGGAAACTGTCACAATTAAGACACAAATAATTTCAACAATGTTGTAATTTTTATACTTACCATTTTATACACTTTATGATTTTAACATTTTTCAATATATTAACCCTTTTAAGACGAAATGCAAGTTGTTTTATTTAAAGACCCGGTTCGTACTGCGCAGTAAACACACTGTCTCGGTTATAAAAACCAATTAGTTAATACTGCATAGGGCAATAATTGCTGATTGTTCTGAGATCTATACGAAAGACATAAATACACTAGGTGGGCAGAACGTAGAATTCGTGAATGTTAAACCTCGTGGCACATATAGTAACCACTGGACTTTAGAGGGTTAATACTTGGCATTTTACTCTCCAGACTGATATGTTGGTCCTTGTACTCCTTTGTATTTGAGGCTCCGTAAAAATGGCGCCTCGGCACCGAAATATGTAGGAGTTATTTAAAACTCCTCTAGAGTTTGTAATCCTATCGTGTGCATTTGTTGGTGAATTTGATTGATTGCAAGTGCGACAAGTTCGCCATATCACTAATAAAGTTGCCTTTCCCTTCGATAGAATATCACAAGTTAGTGGGTTAGAAAGTTCTCGTGGGTCGCAGACATTTCGGACGACCGAGAACTTCTCATCCCTGACTTTGACGAATACACGGTATGGAATCGACCCGACGGGTCGTTGAAGATAATGATGATGCGGATCAATTGTGACCCACCACAAAATTATCAAATTACCACAACTAAAAGAAAAATAAAAAACGGCGTATCACAGACACTGTTGTGAGAAATTCACATCTCTCTAAGTTGCAGCTGTATTTCAGTTCATCCAGGATAGAGGCTGGAACACAAAACATAATACCTTCAGGCGAAATTATTTTACGTTGCTTTAAGTAATTCCCATTTCCACGTCTTTGCTACTGCCTGAACACAAGCTTGTTCCTCGTTAGAGTACGCACTGAAATACTGAACGAAGCTAATTGACTGCACGCCACTTCGTCGTCTCGCTATCACAGGGGCTACAGAAGCTGAGAATTACAAAATATTCGTATGGAATCTAACGCGACAACGGAAATAACGCACACATTTTCAGAGACAAATCAACGTAGTGTTGTAGTAAACAGCAAAGCAGAACACAGCGGTAGTGCATTACACAACTGGAGAATCGAAACTCAGAAATGAAATTACCTTTGACATACCTCTACTGCTGTTACTACTACTATTACTACTACTGCTACTACTCCTAATAATAATAATAATAATAATAATAATAATAACAACCCTGAAAGTGTTTTTTACAAATTGACACTATTACCTCTATCTAAGTGACGATTTTTTAAATCACCAATGCTAGACAAGATAGTAACAGAGTTACAGTTTGATTAAAATCGTCAGATATGTTGGCAAAATTGCGAAAAGCGACTGTTACCTTCGTCACGTCTGTCTGTCCGTCCTTCCGGCCGTACGAAACAAGTCTGCTTCTACCAGACGGATTTTTATGGAATTTGATATGAGTATTTTTCTAAAATATGTCGAGAAAATTCAAGTTTCATTAAAACGAAAATAAAGTGTACTTTACCCGAATACCTACGTCAATCTATATTTCACTGAATTATTCTTAGAATGAGAAATGCTGCAGACACAGTTGTAGAAAACATCAAAACACACAGTTCATATCCAAATTTAATGTGTTCCATGTCCGTGCACTGTATCATACGAAATATATAAACACCAACTAATGCACCAAATTATATAATCTTTCTGTGCCCTAGGGCACATTCACAGTTAACTGTGTAAGTGCAACCTGTGTATCAAGACTATTCTCCCTGAAGATGGCCCAGCAGGGTCGAAACATGTAGGAGGTCTTTAGCAGTAAAGATTTTATATTTTGGTGCATTAGTTGGTGTTTAGTTTATATTCAGTACATTTTTTCCCGAAGTTCTTGCCGTTTATGAGATAATGTGGAAAAATGTGGTACAGGCAGACAGGTCACACACGGCAATATAATGCAGCGTAAAAAAAAAAGATGCACTTTGCATGCTGGATAACTAAGGCAACTACACTATATAGAAACACACTTATGATATTTAACACTTACTGCTTCATAACTGAGGCATTACTTCTGATGTAGCAAAATGTTCGAACGCAACGATTACAAAAACTGAGACACTATGCAACGACTTACATGTCACTGCTATCTCTGTAGCCAAATTGTACGTCTAAAGAAGGCCACGAACATTCTTGTGATTCATCGCAGCGTGTATGTGTAGCGTGTGAAAAGGATGAAAATTAGTCGGGACATAATTTCATTCGAAAACTGGTACATATAAATTGCTTTGTTGCCGGTGACATAAATTTACCCTAAAAGCATTGCTGTGCAACACTCAGTATTTTTATACAGTTGACAGTGACACGTAGCTCAACAACAGCACACAGAATGCACAGTTGTACTTCCACTGCGAAATGGTTAAGCGAAAGTGCTGCAATGTTAAGTTACACATACATTGCCCATATTGCTGATTAACCCTTTAAAGACGAAGCTCATATATTTTATATAAGGACTCAGTGCGTACCGCGCTGTAAACACTCCACTTCGGTTATAAAAACCAGTCTCTTAATGTTTTATAAGGCAAAAGTTACTGTTTGTTCTGAGATCCGTACAAAACACATAAACGCAATGTGGGCACCACGTAAATTTTTTAATATTAAACCTGGTGGTATGTAAAGTTACCGCTAGGCTTTAAAAGGTTAATTCCTGAACTGTAATTATAGGGACTATATGAACTGAAATTTTGTTTTTGCAGATTTTTATTGTTTGATTTTACATATTATAAAGCGCCAAAAGTCGCACCACGTTGCTCCTCGATACAGTGCCCCAGACTACTACTACTACGAAGGCAGCTGCCGCCGCCGCCACCACCACCACCACCACCGCCGCCGCCGCCGCCGCCACCACCACCACCGCCACCACCGCCACAACTAAAAGCAACCATACGTGTTTTCTGTCAACTGGTATGGATCCCGACGCGTTAGGATAAATCGTTCAAAAACGTGACTATGAGATGAATACGAGAGTTTCTTCGTCGCAGTCTCCAAACTGGCTCTTTACAGTATGTAAAACCTTCTATCCCACACGTGCTGTACAGCAATGGAGAATTTAGAGAAAAGTGTTTTATTTAACCACTCGCTCAGTTACTAAGTTTATAATGCGTCAGTGTTACGTGATTGAAATACAACTTACGCAGCAATAGTGGAAAGATATTGACAGGGAGAAATGCGAGTAGAAATAAGTGGAGAAAAACCTCCGCAAGTGCCACTTTATATACCACAAATACCACACAGGCTAGCCAAGCATCGAACATTTTTCTCCGCCTCAGCCACGACATGACCCTGGGTCGGGGCGATGGGGTTAAAGTGACTGGAATATAAAGATGGCCTCTCGCCACTGACATAAAAGCACATGACCTTTACCTCCCCTCGCAGCATGTTTTCATGGAACTGTAATTACGGACGGGAAAAATCTTCTGCTTTTATGAAACACGGCATTATACAGTATACCCACCCAGACTCTAATCTGGAACAAAAATTCTTAAACACACTTTTTGAGACAGTGCATGAAATTTATAGAGATGACGCCCTTTCTACCAAACCATTCCATGACAAAAAATGAAATATTCCAGGCACTGCACTGTAACACCCTGTAACAGGCGAAGGCAATAAAGTAACTAATAGTACTACAGTGCAGTATCAGACCACTCTTTGCCAATTTTCCGGTTAATAGAGATTTCCGGATAACCCAATAACGGATATCGCAGGTTTTACTGTACTCACATCTACAGCAGACGTTAAAGACACATGCACCTTCAGACGCGGTGCTTAAATACGCAAAACATAAGAAATCCTTTGCTGACAATATAACCGGATAAGTTCCTGTTACAAAGAGAAACAAAGGAACAAGACAAGATTCGTGGTGAAATATTGTACTGTGTTTTAAAATCTCAACCAAATAGTCCCATCACGAAAAGAATTCTGATGCACCTGTTTTCCTTATTAAAACAGCCTATATTATAACACCATAAAACAGCAAATAGTTGCCATTAATTTCTGAGAAAATGGCCTAATTATATAGGCCATGGTTTTGCCTTCAGCAGAGGGATAACACAAAGTACAATGCCAGGCAACAAACATTTTTGGTCATCCTGTAGTGGTCTTCTCCGCCCAGTATCTAAAGCCACGTCTACTAGGTGTTTCTTGTACTAAGATATTCTCTGTGTTGCCATAGACCTCTTTTTGTGTAGCCCTCGACTTGACCTCTAATACCAGGTCTAAGATACAGATTATAATACCTTTCTTTGAAACAGATAAAATTCTTACACACAGTCTCCTTTGTATACAGCTTCAAGTGTTATCTTTCACTACAGAAGTGTTATATTCAAGCAATGAGCAAGTGGTATTTGTCACTTCTACCTTAACGATTAATGCACGTTTCCCGGAAGCGTCTACAACTTCCTGGTCTTCTCAACCGTATCACGCACCAGAGCAGTCTGCGTTATGTATTATAGACGAAGATGAAGCTGTTCCTGATGCTTAATCACCACACCATACAGGAATGTGTCGGGGTGGAGATAAAGCTCCGCCTATTGACCACGAGATTAAATGTGGATCAGTGGTGAAATTCACGCGATGGAATTCCATAAATTTAATCTGCTCTTAAGTTCTTCGTAGACATAACTTTATTTATTAATATCATTCCTAAATATCTGAATTACGCCACATTTTCGAATGACGTCCTTCTGTTGCGGCTTTTTTCTGCATTCTGATTACGAGACATAAATATAAAATGCTTGAGATTCGCTCTCTCCTGGGATAATATGAAAGGCTGAGTGGTAATTCTTTATTGGCGTTTCGGGACAACCTATCAGTCCCATATTCAAGAGCCAATAAGTCCAAGAAGACTTCAAAGATAGGACCGATAGGTTGTACCGAAACGTCGGTAAAGCATTACCAATTGAAGCTGTGTAATATACCAGGCGAGCGCAGATCTCATCAACAACGCGGAGGAGGCCTGAAATCATGAAATGATTATTTTCTGTGGGTTTAGAGCGATCCGCTAAGCTACCAAAGTTTTCCTGAAGAAATGTGATCAAGCAGTAACAAATACCACAGGATATAAAGAGACTTCGGTGCAGCAGATTTGATACTTCTGATAATTGCTATTAGAAAGTGAGACATGTTTCGTTTGCCTGCCCGGCTGTAAACATCTATCCGCTATTTTACAGGCACTGTCGGTTATTCAACAACACCGAATCAAATAGTACAGAGCATTTTACCTAGAATAAGGGGACACTGTGTGATAAAACAAAAGCGATTTGGGAGTGAATTCCTATGGTGGAGTAAAATAGAGGGACGTCAGTGCTGAGCTAGCCTGTTCCACTACAGTACTAACAACTGGAACAAGAGTGCATCTACAAAAATACTCGGCTCAATGCGTCGGGTTTAAACCCGGAAATTAAAGAGTTGAATAGCCAAGTAATTGAACAGGTAAGTAAGTACGTAACTAAGTAAAAGATCTATCGACTGAATGGAAACAAAATAAGTGACTAACTGAACGGACCAGAATTCTTTTTGAAAAATTAGTCTCTCAGTTTGGCAAGAAATTGCCCTTCTTACATGAAAACAAAATATTCACAAAATATTTTCAGTGGACATCATCCCCAGCAAACTGAAGCAAATACACAGCTCACCCTGTTATTTCTAAAAAGAAATACAGGCTAATATTATCCTCCCATTAGGGCACTTCCCTCCAGTGCTGCTTTCCTTATGAGATTTTCCAACACATGATATTTACTGAGCAGCAGAATTTCTGAACTTCCTTCATTATAAAATTTTCCGAATCATGTGATAACGTTCCACTGCTTACGTACAAATATTCTCCTCAGCCCTCTACTCATAAACAACGCTAAACCTCTAATTTTTCCTCAGGCTTCATAGGGAATTTTAAACATTCTCTAAGCGTGGTATAGAGTAAAGAACAAACGAAGCCACGGGTCAAATACAGTTCAAGGGAGCAGCTATTCTTAGTTTCTTTACGGAAGGATCTGCCTCGCACTAATTTCAGTATTCCTAAAGTTTCAAAATACTGTCGTTGGTACGGAATTGACTATAGAAAACTTCCAATGAGATTTCTGAAAACCCATTAAAGTGGTGTACTTTTGTTCGTCTGAAGTCACGTTTAATACCGTTCAATATTCTTGTCACAGAAGGGAATTAGGCGCCTATTGCTTGAACCTGAGTGCCGAGCCATTACGAACTTTGAGTTTGTTTCATTAAGAGAGGTGTAAGTCAGAGACGGAGCAGCGCACCACCTGCAGCGAGAACTCTGTAATTTTGTATGTGACAAGTGAGTCAAACTGGACTATAAAAGGCGACTCAACTGGTTTCGGCAGTTCTGTATTAGCTGACTTAGGTGCAGTCCAAAATGTATTCACTATAGAGACGACTAACTCAACCTGCAGCTCGCGGGCAAAATGCTGCCCGCGTTGGGGCGTTGTACTGCCTGCAGACATATTTTCAATGAGTAAACATCTTTTAACACATCCCTGGCAAAGCAGCCGGGGCAAATGACAAAACAATTTTAAAAAATTATGAGCCGTCTATTGGTGGAGATATATATTACGTTACTAGTTTATTTTTTAAAAATGTGTTAGCCACACCCAAGCCTACATCCTAAATTGCACTTTTTATTTTTTCTATTAAAAAGGGTAAAGGTTCACCCTATAACAAGCCCTGAGGGCCCAAGAGGGGGAGTAGAGGTATAGCTCTACCCGTTCGTCAGCCTCGGCACGAGGAGGGGATGGGGTGGCTAGCCCCTCGCCCTGGCCGCTTTAACCCCGTGAAACAGACCCGGTACCATTGTACAGGAGGCTGGGTGGGCCCCAGGGCCGGTCTGGACGGTTGCGGAAAATCTCGCTCCCACTGGGATTCGATCCCCGGACCGTCCAGGCCGTAGCGATTCGCTATACCGACTGAGCTATCCCGGCTCATTTTTTCTGTTATTATTAGTATATTTTCATCGCACATGGTGTAGAGAAAAATAAGCAGCTAAAATTACATATATATATATATATATATATATATATATGCACTTACACGTAGATGTACTTATTCGTTCTCCACTCTCTGTATTAAATTTCATGTTTTCCGCATGCAGACGAAATTTTGGCGAAGTTTCCCGCGCCACATGAACTTCTGATCAGGCCCGCTACAGGGGCATTTTGTGGTGACCGAAGTGCCACAAAACAACAACCTTCAGTGGCAATACGCCTAGTAGTAGTCGCTATGTGGACCTTGCAAAGACGCTGAATCAGACAAGTCTGTTGCCCATTCTGGGGGCGGCGCGGTCTAAGTCGTAGTTCTGCGACCCCTCAATTGCTGGCATCGCTGATTCGACTCCCACTGAAGGCACAGATGTTTGTCTTTTGAATTTGTTGTGCGTTGTATATTTAGCGGTCTCTGCGACGAATTGATCGCTCGTTCATAGGAGTCCCACTTTGTGCGTATGTCTAATTGTGTGGGTGTGTATGTGTATGTGTGTATCTAATTGTGTGTTCTAGAAACCTCAAAAAGAGAGACATAGGTCCAATTTTGACTGTAGCAGCGGAGAAAAAAGAAGAGAAATCTGTTAATTACTCACAAGAATAACGTGTTTTAATAACTATGTCAGTTAAAAAGAGCACAGATAGAAAAAAAATATCGAAAAACCCGGCAGGTCTAAGACGACAGTAAGGATCTATAAATTTTCTGAAAATCTAGAAGCCTCCTCCAAATTCTAGGCACCAGAAAGTGACAAGAAGTAAGTTCCATACTGATCATCTAGAAGTCCGGGGGATGTCTGAACCTCACCGTAATCTGACGCTATCTGCCAAGTGGAAGTGGACTGATACACATTTAGATGTGTACAAAATCAAGCCAGGCAATGTACGTACGTATAATGTAGCACTGAGGCGCATTCACCTAAGCATTGCTGCTGTGGAAAAGCAATAAGTATTGCATACTCTGTGTGTTTGTAGCTTTAGTTATCCAGCATGCCACGCGCATGCGTCATATTTTCATCTGCGGCTTGTCCGGGCCTGCCATAAATTTCCATATTATCTCACAAACGGCACGATTTTCGAAAACAAGTTACCGAACGTAAAATACGAGTGTTGGCTTTTATACAACTTTTGTCTGAAACATTTCTCGTTCTAAGAAGAAATAAGCGGGATATTATCATAACTGTGCGTAGGTCTTCATCTAAAGTAACCGTTACTCTTGTCAGATTTTACTGAAGCTTGAATTTTCTCGACAGGTTTTCGACAAATCCTCAAATACCAATTTTCATTTCCGTTCGTCCATTGGGACCCGAGCTGTACCATGCGGACTGACGGACAGACGTGACGAAGTTCATAGTCCCTTTTCGCAATTTTGCGAACGCGCTTAAAAAGAGCATTCGACATACTGAAAATATTAACCCTTTAAAGACGAAGCGTAGCTGTTTTACATAAGGACTCAGTGCGTACCGCGCTGTAAACACTCTCCACTTCGGTTATAAAAACCAGTCTCTTAATGTTTTATAAGGCAAAAGTTGCTGTTTGTTCTGAGATCCGTACAAAACACATAAACGCAATGTGGGCACCATGTAGAATTTTTTAACGTTAAACCTGGTGATAAGTAAAGTTACCGCTAGGCTTTAAAAGGTTAAAGGCCACCATATAACGCTTAGTCACCCGGCGTTTGTACACCGATGTATTAAATAATATTTATTACCGATATTACTAACATAACTACTGCTACTACTAAGAGCTACGCAATTGAATTGCAGAACGCAACTCCTTCATGAAATTCCAGTCTTGCAGGTATCCTGATGAAGGAAAATAAATAAATCTTATTGGCTTATATAAACATAAATCATACTCCTGTTACGAACATTCAGCGCCATGTACCTGGATACAGTGATATTGCTAGAGACGGATTGCTGATTGAACTGTCGAAAGAGGGTGTTCGGCTCTGGCTACCGGTAGCAAGAATAAATAAGAATACTATGAAATCAGTGATTGAGCGCGTCCTTTATAAAGGATCATCTAAATTACATATATATACATATATATGAAAATTCAATCCCTGCTTCCCAGAGAGAAATGTAGACGAGAAACTGCAAACTTGTTCTATTCTTTTTCTTTATCATAATCATTATAGGAAAGCTTTGATTTTCTTTCGAGGTCCAGGATTTATGAGTCTGCTCTTTCCATCCACTCTGTTTTGTTTCAACTTAGAAGCATATGTTTATGTTATTTCAGAAATTCTGTCTTCTTGCATTCTGCCTGCCAGTTGTTTCCAGTTTACCTTCTTTTCTTCTTTTTTGTCAGTCTTATTTGTAGACTGACTGCCAGAAGCGATCTGAAAAATCCCATGTGTACAGTTTCTAGTCTCCTTTTGTCTTGCGTTCTCATAACACACATTTCTCTTCATTCAGTTTGGACATGAAAACCTGTAGGCCGTGTTACTACTGCACCTAGCATTTCTTATTTCTTTCCAGTATTCCATAAGGCCGCTAGAGACTATCATATGTACTACCAAGACTGACAATAAAAAACCCTCTCTTTTGCCCACATAATGAACAAACGTAATTCGTATGTTTCTCAGAACAGCTACTATTTTCCTAAACAGAATCAATATATACATGCCTTTATAGTAAAGACTGTACGGTATAACTAAATCTGTAACATAACTTACATTAATTTTGGTATTCAAAAAGTTATACCTCTTACAAAGAAAAATGAATCCTCAATAAATAGGGCTGGTGGGGGGGGGGGGGGGGAGGCAAGGACGGAGGCGTGAAATGGGTTGATCTGGCTCACGGTACGGGATAAGTGGCGGGTTCTTGTGGGTGCAATGATCAACCTTCTGGTTCCATAAAACGCTGAGAGTTTCTTAATTCGCTAAGAAACTATTAGCTTTTCAAGGAAGGATCTGCTGCATCGATCTAATTTATTTTTACGGCGTACAACAATATTTCGTACATACCTTAAACTATGAATAGATATTTAAAACAATAAACCAACCACATACCCGTCAAACACAACTCAGATTTATATTAAAGTTTCAAATCCAGCTACATATTTCGCCTACATAACTAGACATCATCAGCCGGATTTACACCTTTGACAGAAATATGTGTTGTGTTCGACGGATATATGGTTGGTTTATTGTTTCAACATCTACAACACAACGGGATGAATCACTTTCAGATCACCTAAGAAGACATATTTTGAATCCAGTCGATTAAAGTACGTATCCTACTAGTACTTGTAAGTAAATTATCTTAATTCCTTGCTTTGTTTTCATTTAAAAATCGACTATTTCCGCAGTGTTCTTGGACTATTTTAAGACCACGATAAAATAGTTACATATTTCTAAGATTGCGTGATAATTATTGGCACATTATTTCTTAAAATGAGTTACTTTAGGCTAATTGCTGCGCACGATATTTGCTCAGTTGACTAGGACGTAAACAAAGTAAGCAATTTGCAGGCATTATTTTGCCATAAGCTTATTAAAGAGCAAAAGTAGACAACTGGACTAAACACCTGACAAGGATATTACGTTGTGCAAAAAATACGTAATAAAGGGAGTAGATTACATTACGAGAAAAATCAAAAACTTTTTTTCTGTTCAGAACATAAGCCGTTGGGCTAAAATCTTAGTAAGAAAGTATATTTTAGGGACTATAAACTTACAAATCCAAACTTTCTTTTAAGAATCATGAGTGTGATTTCCTGAAATATCGCAGCCTCGAAAGGTTTCATTAAGGGTTCCTAATATAAGATGAACTACTTTCAGACTACAGGCATAAACACTTCATGTTAATTCTACGACCAGCTGACGACCCAGTACAAAACAGCGCTTCACCTTCCAGTGTCGATTAAATATGTTTAGAAATATGGGAGAATATTCTGCTCTGGCGCAACAATATATGTACCTTTAAATTCTCATTAAAAATCTCACAATTATGAATGTGGGCGCATACATATTTACTGCCAAATATAAATAACTATTTGATGTTCTAATATACGATTCAGCTATTTTTACCAAATATGTTTTGCCTGTTTTTCGAACACCTTCATCTTTTAAAGTAAAATTACAAAACGTTTGATACCCTGGTCTCTGCATTGTCTCCCCATATCCATTAGCTCATTCATACTAATTTCAACACACTCCGCTACATTCCTTTCCATTGCTGTAAAGGTTGCTTAACACAGACGCATTAGCGTAACTTGGGAGGGAGCAAGGGGGGGGGCCAAATGCCCCCCAGTATTTTTTCAACCTAGGAATATTTCATTTGGTTACTGAATTGAATAATGGCAAATAAAAAATAGACGAAAAAAGAAAATGAAAAACTTGTGTTTTATCGGACAGATTTTCCCCTCTTTCAAATTTAACTCCTCTGTAAAATAAAGTTCCTAATACCCACGGTCAGTTTTACATCCCCCCCCCCCCCATTGTTACTAGCCAAGTTGCGCTTATGCAGAGATGTATCAAATGCAATAGCTTTAATCATTCTTAACATTAGAACCAAATGAAGTACGTCGTCAGCTTCAGGCCACCGCCGCTTTATCCCAGGGAAAGCACCCTGGATACGAGTCTGGATGATAAAAAGAGCCGGTCGGGCCGCTTTGCAGTACATCTTATGCCTTCTGCGCTTCTCTGGGTATCGAACCACAATGGTTCCGTTATGCATCCCTTAGCTATACTAACTAGGCAATTCCGGCTCTAACTCTTCTAAGGTATGTAGTACTACAAAAAATGGGCTATAATTTTTTGTTGTAGTTTCGGTTATTAAAAACTTTTGTAAGCAACGCAAGGTAAAATACGGCCAGATTTTTATCACTGCCATCCTTATACATGCACAGTGACATACTGGTGGGTATAAATAAAACGGCTTCATGGTAGGTAAGAGGACATTTTTTTCTGTGGAAAGTTTAAAGGTAAGAGTAATATAGGCCGAGCAGAGAGAGCAGACAATGTCCCACACGGGGAAAGCATTCCTCACGTCTGCCTTTCCTACGACTATGCATTTTACAGGCCTCAACACAAAGCTGCCAAGCGGAAAGGAAAGGAGAAGAAAAGGAAACTGATTAATTAATTCGTTATCAGTATTAATTCCTTTTTAAGGTCACCGAAGTAAAGCTGTGAAATAACTTAGACGGAGGTATAAAATTACATACTTTACCTTGCGTATCGGATCATGCTCTGCTTTGGGTCCAATAAAAACACATGGAAAGACGCGAGCGATCACATTTCTTTCCTTTTTTGCTCGGAAGGAATTTTGTAAGTTTGGGGTCCCCAAGCACTGTCGGTTCTGTGATAATTAAGTCACATTTAAACATAAGGATATATTGGCAGCCCCGGCATAGAAAAAAGACAGTAAAGGGGCCGTTTGAAAATTTACACAGCAGCAAAGGAATTTTGTATTTGTGCTGGTTATATTCACTATTCTAGGGAATGTGAAACGCTTCATAAATAAGTCTAAATGCAATCGGAGATACCGCGCTCTCTTCTACAACTTCAACACATGGACAGCAGATCGGGATGTCGGACGAGGCATGAATGTATTCCTGCTTGCTCTGCTTTGATCAGCCTTGCAATAGAACCGCAGTCTGCCGATTTCCATTTCATAAAATTCACATGAGTACCAGTTAAATTAAACACGGATCTCTTTTACAATTAGGGTGAAAATTCTTTCTCATACGGCTCCTTAATCCTTGAAGATGGAGGCACTACACTCTGTAGAAGTGTCTGCACCTATTAACCTTTTAAAGCCTAGCGGTAACTTTACATACGACCCGGTTTAACATTAAAAAATTCTACGTGGTGCCCACATTGCGTTTATGTGTTTTGTACGGATCTCAGAACAAACAGCAACTTTTGCCTTAAAAAACATTAAGAGATTGGTTTTTCTAACCGAAGCGGAGAGCGTTTACAGCGCGGTACGCACTGAGTCCTTATATAAAGCAGATACGCTTCGTCCTTAAAGGGTTAACCATGTTATACAACAGCATATCACAGAAAGCAGAGTCCTCGAGGCGTAAATCGCGTACGTAAAGAACTTCGTAGAACAAACACCCTTTCAGTAGCTGAGAGTAGCTGAGTGAGCCTACATGGAGGTGCCTCTTGCAGCATAAGGAATTCCATAATAACGTACTATTTATAAAACTTTTCTATTGGACGAGATGCTGAACCAAATGAAACACGTCACATTCCTACATTACGTTTCTATACGAACAACCGTAATACACGGCCTACGTTACGTGGTACATAGAGCAAAATAAATTTTGAGAAGCAATAGTCATTTGTGGTTACAAATTTAAGGCTGATTGTAGGAAACAAATAATCAGTAAATGCTAGAGTACGAATTTAAAAAAAAAATTGGGAGCTATCCTGTGCCACTTCAGTCCATTCGTACGTACGAACCTTCATATTCCACGTCTTTCAGACCCATGTTAATATCACTCTTCCGCACCAAATGCTTCCCAGCTGCTCTCTACCCCTCAGGGCAGTCGGCTAAATTAACGCAGTCGGTCAGAAAATAAGTTTACACAAATCATAATTTCCTAGCCACAGGTTTTGGAACATCCCGCCCAGCCCCGATCTGGTGTCGAGCGAATATTATGTTTCCAGTGCTGAAGCAAATCTCGGCGGCACAAATTTAATGACGATGTTCATGTGGAAACAGTTGTGACCCGAGGGCTGATAACACAGGACACGGACTGATATCAACAGGGAGCGCAAACTTTTGTCCCAACTTGCGACACATGCATCAGTCGTTTCGTTTCGTAGTCCTTCCGTCTTCTACCTACTCACAGTAGGTGTTGATGTTGTTTATTTTCACTTGATCACACTCAGACACACACAACAGTCGGTAGGACTCCTCTGGACGAGGGATCGGCCCGTTGCAGAGACTTCTCTACCTAACAACAACAACACACACAACAGAAAAACACCCATGTGGGATTCGAACCCACGATCCCAGCAAGCGCTCGGCCGCAGACCTAAGCCTTAGACCGCGCGGCCACTGGGATCGCATCAGTCGTGCGGGGAGTAAGGTGGGAAAGTACGGGGACAGCGGTTCAGTTAAATCTAAGAACTGCATACTAGAGTTTTACAAGACATGCAATGTACGTATGAGGTAAAACTTAGGCGCATTCGCTTAACCGGTGTTGTCGGGAAAAAGAAATAAGTATTAAACATCGTGAGTGTATTTCTTTATTCTTGCACCTGTTCAGCGCCGCATAGTAATCTGTGGTGTGTCTAGCTCTGCCATATTTTTCCACATCACCTCATGAATGGCACGGCTTTCGAAAAAAACGCTATTGAACATAAAACGTGTGTTCTGACTTTCTTTACACCTTTCTGCATAATTTATCATTCTAAACGAATTCAGCGAGATGTCATAAAACTTACCTAGGCCTTCATGGAAAGCACCCGTTATTCTTGTTAGAGTCTAATCAAACTTCAAATTTCTTGACAGCATTTAAAAAGTCTACAAGTTTCAAATTTCGTGAAAATCTGTCCAGTAGGACCCGAGTTGTTCCATGTGGACGGACAGATAGAAGGACAAACGGTGAGACGGATAGACACGACATAGCTAATAGTCGCCTTTTGCAATTTTTAGAAGACGCATAAAAATGAAGGACCAAATATACACACACCGACCCTCATATAATACCAACAAAACGTGTTGCCAGTACGCACAGCTTTTATACTTCTTTCATGTTAGACTTCAGAAGCCATGTGCTGCAGGTACTACAAACCCGACGCAGACTTTCTCTTGTTCTTCTTAAAACACACCCTCGTGTTTGGCTGAGAAGTTTGACCCCGGTGCTCCTCAGGGGGCGCCAGGCCTGGATAATGCGTAGAGCATAATTCAGTGGCGGATCTTCGGAACTCACACACGAAACATTCTCTTACCAACAGCTGATAAGCACGGCTACGTTTATTTCTCTTCCAATAATATGAGACAAGCTGTTAGTGTCCCGAGGGAACAGAAACAATTATCGTGTAAACCAGTGTAAGCATATAGTTTATCAGCATTTGTAACATTGCATCCGTCGCTTCAGTATATAATGGATTCAGTGAAAGATTTTCATGAAACTACACAAAAGTTATTTCAGTTTTATCTCTTCAACAATGTAACCGCTAAGAATTTCTGAGGTAATACCTTTGTATATACTACACAAATATTAGTCCTTGGTGACATATTTGCGATTTAGCTTGTCTTGCAAAACCGAAAATGACGCTGGTTAAAACACTAAACCAGTTCCCTCTACCCACCCCGCCCTACTTTACTAATATTCAACTCAAATGTGTCCTCACATCTCCATTTCCTTCTTCCCAGTGGTTATTTTTCATTACAGTTTTCCAGCGAAGGTTATACACGACAATGCAAGTTGCAACAGAGGGGAATATCGTAAGCCAACCACATGCACACTTTATTGTGCACTAAAATGTTCGAACTATACTCCTACATGTTTCGAACCATTAGTTGGTTCATCTTCAGAGAGAGTCAAAATTTCACAAAGCACACACACATCCAACAGTATGGTCACAAGACTTGGTTACAGATGTTTAAAATACAACAATTAAGTTGCTAAAGTCGACAAAGTTTACACCAATTAAGTTGATAAAATGTCGATAAGGCATTTTATCAACTTAATTGGTGTATTTTAAACCTCTGTAACCAAGTCTTGTGATCATACTTGTGTGTGTGTGTATGTGCGCGCGTGTGTTGTGTGTGTGTGTGTGTGTGTGTGTGTGAGATTTGTGAAATTGTGACTGTCCCTGAAGATGAACCAACTAACGGTTCGAAACACGTAGCAGTATAGTTCGAACATTTTAGTGCACAATAAAGTGTGCATGTGGTTGGTTCACGATATTTCATTCTTGCGACAATGCACGGTTTGAATAATGTAAAGTTGTAACACACCCCAAGCACGATGCCATGTAGGAGGGTGGTGATAAGGCTCCACGTATTTTTAATGACTCTGAGTGTTCAGCTTCACTCATGTCTTCCTCTACGTCTGCAGAAAGAGGTATGAGTGTTTACCACCACGGGAAAAGTCCTAAAAATATGGGTGGTGAAAACTGTGTGCAACCAACTGTCAAAAATATACATGATTCAGTTAACAGCGTAATTTGTGACGCTGGGAAATAAACGGAATTAGTTCAGTGTTCTCTTTTAGTTGCAGTTTATTTGGCGGCTTTGTCATTAAATGACCTTATGCGGGACTGAATGTTAGCATGGGAGTGCATAATGAAGTTGAAAGCATACCGCAGGAAGCGATCGCGACGCTTTTAGGCGAAATCCGAGAATTTTCACGGACAGACACAGCCAGGAGAGTCGGCATGCCAACCGAATTTCGAATCCAAAAATTCAGAAACGTGAAGGCTTGGACCAGCATGCTCGGTGGCTTAGAACCGTATGCAGCAAATGGCGTTGGTATGTGCGCTGTTAAACCTTCAGGCTTCTACTAGCAAAAAAAAATGACTTCTTTCAGTTGGTCGGCCGGTGAGTCTATAGCCGGAGAAATGGGTTCGATTCGCATTGCAGCGAAAACAAACCAGGAGGCCGTACACTGATACGAAACAGTTAAACGACTAAAAGCCATTCTCTAATAGAGGGATATCTAAGTCTGTATAGTAACTCAGACTACGAAATGGAAAACCAAGGCGTCGAGTTTCGACTCTGCAAGGGCAAGGGTCATTTCTCTTCGCCTATGTGCCTAGGGCCACTGCCCCATACACAGTGACAGTCAAGGGTCTGTGTCGCGAGTAAAGCTGACTATTCACCACCTAGTACCACGGTTATAAATATATTTATTTATACCTCCACTCCACCATACGCTTTCACGGCTTGCACAGAAACAACTTTAGCTTACACAACCAACTATGCGGGCCAGAGTCCTGCTTGAAAAACTAAGAGATTTTTCAGGTAGCTAAAGGATTAAACACATTCTATGGAATTCTAAGCTTTATTGCCACCTTCAGAACAGCACGCCACATGTCCTCATCTGGGGCAGATTAATTCAGTCTATGATATCCCATTTTATTTCTTTAAGGCCTCTTTTAACATCATACGCAAATGTGCGCCTACGTCTTGCGAGTTTTTTTTTTAAATTCATGTTTCCCCATCAAAATTCTTCTACCCCATACGTGACACAATACTCGCCCATCTCATCCTGCTTGATTTGCTCGCCCAAGAAGTGAGGAATACGAAACATGAGGCGCCTCACTATGCTGTTTTATCTAGCCTCGCGTTATTTCCACTTGGATCCAAATGTCTTCCTCAGCACCTTATAAAAAAACACCCTCAATTTGTGTTCTTTATGTGAGAGAAAATTTGCACACCGATATACAGAAATAAGTGGAATTATAATTCTGTGTTTTAGTCCTTTTATTTTTATGGGAACACACAAATTCTGAACCGAAAGGTAGCACACATTCCCCAAGCTTATTATCTTCTTAATTTATGTACATAAATTTTTGATTTGTTGCTGTCGTTCCCAAATATTTAAACTTTGCTACATTTTCAACGGATCTATTATCCATATTTCCTATTCATTTTGTTCTACTCTCCGTTCACGTGATATGAGCGTATATTTAGTCTTCGCAGCATTTCCTTCACGACCATCATCCATACAAGTCATTCGTAAAACGTCTGTATTGTTCTTTACATTATCAGCATCATTAGAAAAAGTGGGTCCTGCTCACTACGTCCTCGTGCGTCCTCAGGTTGCGGATGAAGAAGACCACACCTAGGTATAAAGGGTAGCTGAGAATAAGCGTTATCAGACAGCTGGCAAGGGTGGGGATTGGGCGAGAGACTAGCAACACTTATCGTAAAAATATCGATAGATTACGTAATGTTACACAGAGCGTCAGAGATACGCCAACACGTGAGATCTCGACATACATGCAGAAATGCCAGCAAAACAAAAAATCCGTCACTGCGATACTGCAGCCACTTGGATTTGTTTCTCGCAGACCTCCTGCACCGACAGCAGACACTTTGAACAACTGTCTTTCTGGAGGACGGAAAGCGTTGCATGCTGACCCCCAGCCGAGAGTACTTTGGAAAGAATTACGTCACTCCTATTCTCGCCATGTCAGATGGCAGGGTTGTTTATGACCCCTACCCTTGCCAGGTCACGTTTTCTCTTTGGTTAGGCTCATGGCCCCACGTCATTCAAGAAAACTGCAGTCCGTTGGTCACATCATGCATCACATTAGATATTTTCAGAATAGCTGCTCATATTAAGCAACTGCTCACCTCTAAGTTTTCGTAAGTTATTTATACCGTTAATTTGTGAGCTGGTGTAGTTTAGTCGGTACTGCAACTAGGCTATCGGCTGGACGGTCCGGGGCTCGAAACCCAGTAGAGGAAAGAGATTTTTCTCTTCTCCAAAACGTCCAGGCCAGTTCTGTGGCCCATCCAGGCTCCTACGCAAAGGGGTCCGGGGTTCTTTAAAGCGTATCAAATGGCAGAGGCGTGAAATTAAGAATACGTGGATCTAAAACCATATTCCACCTATACGCCTTAATGACGTAGACAGGGAAAGCGTTACCTGTTCAAGTATTTGTTTATTTATTTATTTATTCCTTTCCGTCTTTCGACATCCTTACAGAACATATACACAGCCGAATAAATGTACCGAAACAGTTGGCACTTCGTACTGTAATTTTTTGGGTTTTGACATCGAGGAGACTAGTAGCACAGTACCGACGTTTCGGAGGAATATGATGACTGCTTAGTCTACCCTGATGATAAAGTAAGTGTGTTACTCAGACAGTCGGTAAATACACGTCAGACTACAATGTGCCATTAAGTAAACATAAAACGCCACGAAAACCTCAAATAACAGTTTTCAATTATCTGTCTAAACCAGCGAAATCTCTGTTTGAAAGTTCAGCAAAAAATCTTGACATAGCCTATCTCTAGCCGCGGTGTCTACTGGTAACAACTCCACTGTAATATCTTTGTATATTATTTCCACTTACAGAAATTTTGCTATCACGATACGACGGAACAGGTGTACACAGAATTTTTTCAGTATTACTTACTGCGATGTCAGGGCGAATGTTCAGAATTCTATGGGTCCATACGGCCGACTTGTCATACTCTTTACCAGCCTCAAGGTGACCTGTGACTATCAGATCCATGACGTGGCTATTACATTCACTTCCAACAATCAATAGGTCCCTACACAACCCTCAAGTGCTCCATCAATCTACGAAAAGAGCAGATGTCAAGTGCATGGGTTCTTTAGTTAGGGTACATAAAACTGAATGCACACAGAAAAAACGCCGGAAAATACACCTGAACAAATAAACAGTTACACGAAGCTTTAAGTCTTCTAGTGCTGTTATGCAGTGTCGACTAGTATATACATAGTTCATATTTCGGGGGAATATGCTGCCTCCATCTTCAGGGTGAAGTAGACAGAAGGCAGCTGCGCCCCAGAGTATCGACATATTATGTGAGCTACTCCTCTTTGGTTGTTCTACCTTGAAGATGGAGGCACTGCGCTTCTACCAGTCTATATTGTGTACCATGCCAGAACACGTGAACTTTCATTAACACTGTTGTGAGAACCTTAAATCTGTTACATTTTGAAGCACGAAAGACAGAGAGACAGAAGAAGGGAATAAGCAGGAGAGGGGATGACAGATATTACATTTCACTTTAAAATTATTCACTCCGTGCACTGTCTTGATCAACATTCACCCTGAAGGTATAGGAAGTACGTTCCTGCCGAAACGTCGGAACAGAATGCAATATGCGATGGAAAAACCAGGGATGTGGAGTCGGTACACAAAACTTCCGACGACTTCTCAATTTTTAAAACTCCGACTCCTTCATAAAAGCTCAATATGCATTAATAACGGTAAACCTATAAGACACTTCATCGCCACCACGTGAATCATCAGGCTACTTTTTTGACTTATAACCTATATTTAAGTATAAGTCTAATGGTTATTGTAGCTACCAGGGCTCTGGATTTGGAGTATCTATTTTAAGATTTAAGAATGACGTCGGAGGCGGAGTCGGTACATTTTTACCGACTCCGACTCCACCTAAAATTGCTTCCGTCTCCGACTCCGATTCCGCAGCTCTCGTAAAAACCAAAGCCTTATGGTCATTTGTGCAGCAACAACTGTGAAAACCTGAAAACGCAAGCTGTGGGATAACGTTATTAGGGACTTTTAAAATTAAATTTGTACGGAGATTCCTGCAGAGACTAAAATGTTACAGGAATTACAGACCTCTCCGGAAGGGCTTATCTCAAACCACCTTTGTAATATACACCGGTTTCAATTTCCAAGCCTGGTCCACGGGTGGCCGACCCACGCACCCAGCAGGGGCAGGCAGCCAGGTCTCTCATTCACCAACAATAACGTTCCATCTCTACGGGACACATGCGTAATGTAATTACAAATATCAAGGACACAGACACGTCAGATGCGGTCCTGTATCTAAGCTATGGAAGGTCCATAGGGGACGTGAAAATAAATCTCACCCCCTCTTAATCCCAAACGACACACACCGTGTACTGCAGATACATTACTACTAGTACTGCTGGCTGGGCCAGGCTATCCCCTTGGCGGAGCGTAGACTGAGCTGCTTTTAACATTTTTGGACGGAGTTGTGAAGAGAAAAAGAAACAACTCTAAAGATTCAGCTCTGTGACCGCAGAATGTGAGGAAGCATTGCGAAAGTGTGACTTAGATAAGTCAGACTCACATTCTTTGAAGAGCTGCAGGGTTGAGTCTAGAGTTCTAACTCGGAAGGAAAAGTCCGTAGCCCTATTGAATGATACATGAGAACTTCGAAAATTAAGTTGCGTTAAATTAAACGGCACTACTGCGCCATCAAGTTTATGTTAAGTAACAAATATGTTTTCTATAAAAGGTACATGTGTGTGTGTGTGTGTGTGTGTGGAGAGTCATCGAGAGATCATGGCGTTTGGGCGACATTTGTTTGTATTCAGGCTACGCACTCAATTCTGAAGTTGGGACATAACTGAGGGACATACAATAACGTATGATGACGCAGATAGGTTATCAATCATGTCAAATATTCCCTCTTCCAAACGTTCGGAATTAAAGCCCAGGTTTAAGCGAGTTTAAGCAATGGGGGTTGCAAGGCGGTAGACCCCTCAAATTTAAACCATGAGGCACAATTCCTTTCAAAATTTGTAGTCTACATGTTGGCGATAGCGACAGTTATAATTTAAAATTTTAAAATCTTGTGTACAAAATGTCTGATAAATTTCATATCGTCGCAGTGGGTCGCAGGTTTAAAGTCATCAAACGGGGAGTTAAATAGGGCTTAGATTTTGCCTGTTCAAAATGTTGCCTTGCATTCTACAAAAATAATTTCTTTAATAGAGTGTGCGTATTATTCTCATGCTTTCTGCCAATTAAAATTTCATGCTTCCGACGCCAGTGGCGCTCCCACTTAAGAATTTCGAAATACAGACGGGCTGCTAAGAGTCTTAAGCAGTGTGCAGCATCAGTGACATGTGGTGGCATGGCGTTCGTATCTAATTAAAAGCAAATTCATCAATTGGTTCCGAAGTGATCAATGTACACACTGCCTTAATACAACCAAAGAAACAATTTATTATAATTATCCCCCGTTACGTTCTTGTTGCTGTTGTGATAATTTAAGATGACCTACAGCACACAGATGTTACAAGTAACACACCAACGTATTCGGAAACATTATAGGAAATGAACGGAAATGTAACGGACACAGTTAACGTCAAGATAACACATACAAGGTAATAAACACTAAATAATATAGAAACTGAAAAAAGTTCCTACGTTAAAATCAAAAAAAGAAACCGGACGGAAACATGAAATCAGTCGATATAAATGAAGCAGAAATAAAGTGTAAATAAAGTTTTATTTATGATTTATTTAAAAATGCTCTCCTTAATTCAAACTGTACAGCGCAGAACAGTAGGTTCGTTCGCAAGTGATAAAATGAAGACGTAGAAGGAAACTGTAAAGGTTTGACCTGAGCTACTCTACTAGCATTTATCTGGTGGACTGAGGAAAAGCAAGAAGACCTCAGAACATTCGGTGCCCCTGTCGAGATTCGAAGACTGCACCTCACGACAACTCGGAAGCGTTACCCCTTAAGTTACCTTGCTTGATAGGGAAATTATATTTTGCAAAATGGAAATGCCGTGTACAAATGTCTAAATTTAACAGCAAATTGCAAAGTGCAATTAGAATACGAAGATAAACAAATAGACGTACAAATAAAACAAGTAACTTCATGATAAAAATATGGTTATTATTAATTCCAGATTTTTATAATGAAATAAACTGTACGAAACTTTCAATAATTTCTGTCGACAGTATGAATCACCTGAATATCCCTGACAGCAATGTGTATGGCGGATATTTATAACAGAAATGAGTTACAGTCACGGAGTATACATTCTTAGCACAACACAACAGCAATTTCTTTTAATGCTGAAATATTAAGAAAAGTTTCACACCCACTCACACACACGCGCAATAAAATTTACCAAAGACGTTACATAACGGGGTACGAATAAATAACCTGGGGTCACTCTTGCGCTCCACGTCGGAAAGGCAGCACGACACGTGATTGATTGTTCACGTGTTGTCGAGGTGATGATAATTATTTCTTCTCCATACCCGGAAGGAACAAGGTAGCGTGAGAGGAAATCCAAAGGATAAGTTACGGATTGGTGTGAGAAGCATGAGCTAGCCCCTGAGACACCATGCAACCCGTGTCAGAGCGACGGTTTCCCAGGAGAGCGTAATTAGGCTTGGAAAGGCGGTGAAGTTGCCGCAGTACAGGCCAAATTCTTTATGTTTCTGTCGTGTAATTATCGAACACTTCGGTTTAGGATCTTGCATTATAGCTTCAGTGGAAGGTCTTGGGTTCAAGGCAGTATCCTGCTTAAAGTTTTTCTGTTTTCTTCCGCACTCCCAGCCAGGACGAATGAATTAACTCTGACAATGTACGAAACTGGTGGACAGCTTCCACTTGTGGCAGCTGTACCATTAGGAGTCTGGGGAAGCCCACAGCCTTTCTGGACAGAGTGATGGGGAAAAGAATGTCGCACTCGTTACCGGGAACCCAATCCCGGTCATCCTACATTTAGCCGTCACTTGCCGATTGTGCTATTTAGAATAAAGCGATACACTATCAATGTTTCTGTTGTTCTGTGTGACAGTGTTTTGAAAACCTAGGCATAAATGGGAGGAAAATATTAACCCTTTAAGGACGAAGCGTGTCTGTTTTATATAAGGACTCAGTCTGTACCGCGCTGTAAACACTCTCCACTTCGGTTATAAAAACCAGTCTCTTAATGTTGTATAAGGCAAAAGTTGCTGTTTGTTCTGAGATTCGTACAAAACACTCAAACGCAATGTGGGCACCACGTAGAATTTTTTAATGTTAAACCTGGTGGTATGCAAAGTTAGCGCTAGACTTTAAAAGGTTAAAGTGCATCTTCACGGATGGCAACGCGGGGCGAGCAGGATTTACGAGGCAGAAGTTAGGGACCCGTGGCGGGGTATTTTGAAAACTATAATGAAAATTCAGGCTCCATAAAGCGAGGAAAATTTCTGGACTGGTTGAGACCCTATTAGAAGACGGCGTAATGCAGATTGTTGGTTAGTTATGTATGGTGGTAAAACGTGATTTCTCATTGAGAAATCCGTGCTCCTGGCATATAACGCTGCGTCACTGGGTAAAGGGTTCCAGGCGGTTCGAGTTAACGCAGGGTACTCATCTTTACGGGTCAAAAATATCCTAGATTAATTGAAATGATAGAAATATACAGTACAGATCCTGAAAAATGCAGCGTTTTTTAATACTGCAGATTCTGTCATTCTGAGTACGTACAAAAATCGTCTTTGCTATTGGTTTGATGACAATATCTAAAGAATTACTAGACCTAGGTATGTAAAACAGGGATACGCGGTGGCGCAGTTGGTTCAGGCAATGCGCTACAAGCCGGAAAGATGCGGGTTCGATTCCCGATGGCGTCTTTGGGATTTTTCATTGACTTAATCCTTCCGGACGCACTATGGCCTTGGTGTCTCCTCAGCCTCTAACATAAATGAGTAACAGAGGTATCTCCTGGTTTGGTAAAGACGGCCGGTGCGTAGGGCGGACATCCTTGGTATTTTCATGGGCCGAATGTTTAGCAAGTCTGAGAGCCTTAACCTTGTGGAAACCCAAAGGCCAACTCAGGCCTGTAATGGGATAGTTAGGCACGAGACACTTCCCAGGAAGATAAATAATAAAATACCTACTTATTAACATTATTTCTATATGAGCAATTAAAACATCGTAGTTTTGCGCACACACAATTTAACTTCAGCCATTGTCCGTAATTTCCTCGCACATACATGTGTGCAATAATAAATACTCTTCACGTGTTCCGCTTGCAGCTCACTGTTATTAACCCTTTAAAGACGAAGCGTATCTGTTTTATATAAGGACTCAGTGCGTACCGCGCTGTAAACACTCTCCATTTCGGTTATAAAAACCAGTCTCTTAATGTTTTATAAGGCAAAATTGCTGTTTGTTCTGAGATCCGTACAAAACACATAAACGCAATGTGGGCACTATGTAGAATTTTTTAATGTTAAACCTGGTGGTATGAAAAGTTACCGCTAGGCTTTAAAAGGTTAATTAGAACGTATAAAATCTAGTCTCATGTGTTTTCTACTCCAGCTAAATGTTTAAATGAGAAGATATGATTGGACTGGGCAAGGTACAGGACAGGCGGGCTGTGAATCCCCTCACACCTGCACAACAAACAGATTCTGCTACTAACTGATCTACGTGTTACGGCTTTCGTCTGCATTCATCGTTAGGAGGCTTCCAACGGGAGCAAATTAAGTTGTGATTAAAGCGCGAAGGCAAGAACAAAACGCAACAGTATCATCCCTTGAAGGATCCATAGCTCACGAGTGTTTCCCACACTTTTGTGCCAGTCGAATGGCGACTGTATTAGACCTATATATATATATATATATATATGTATGTATGTATGTATGTATGTATGTCTTTATATATGTGTGTATGTATCGAAGCATTCTACGGAGCTAAGTCATTCCCAAGGATCTGAAACACTTTCAGAGAGTCAAGAAATTCATCATCCTTTTAAACACTAAAGCCCCATTACCATGATTACAAAAGACCCGCCATTTTACACTAACATTAACCATATGTATCCAGTCCGCACCAATACTGTAAAGCTCTAAGACCAAATTCAATTTTAATCTCAAATATATGCTTAAGTCTCGAAACTGCTTTCCTCCTTTTGGGATAACAGAGAGAAATTCTGTACGCCTTTCTTATGTTTCCCTGCGTGCTCCATGTCCTGTCTTTCTCATCATCACTCTAATAACACTGTGCAGACCAGGGATGAAAAAGCCCCGGGCCCCAGGTCACCGTGACAACTAAACTTTTCACGATGACGCCTAATAGTTCAGGGTCATCAGTACCGAACTTGCCTTCTGTCACCCTTTTGGTGACTAGAAATTTGAGGCGCCTACAAAATTTTTGGAAACTCTGTACACCCCTGCTCTAGAAAATAAGTTATGTAACACCTCATTATCAATGTCTTCCGAAAAACCGGCAACTTTTTTTTTTCCTTCCTTAAAGAGAATGGGCCAGATTTATATCCTCCCAAACAGCAGGAAATTACACTTGTGTATAGTTTATTACTCTTTTGTTTGACAGCGAACACACGAAGACAAACAGTGTCAACTGTGCTGCCTAATATAAACTGCAATAAAGCTGGAAATTGGGCCTATACCTTAAAGGAAACCAGCACTACAAAGTGTAATGGAATTTAGGCTGACATTTTCAGTAACGTAGTTTCCATTTTCTTACTTGTAGGTTACATACATGGAAAGGAAGCCTTATTGTTTGCCGTTGTCACACAGCTCTTTACGCGCGCCCATACATAAACCACGTGCCTTAAGATAACGCATGAAAACTTGCCGCCTTCGACAGGCATCTTTAATTAATTTTAGACTTCCTCAGAGTAATAGGCATAAAACATGTGACGTAATAACGTGCCATGGTTTTTGTACTTCATATCCTTGAAAGATCGAAAAAGGCGATATTTAGGTAAGAGTAAAACTGTTTTCTGACAACTGGCTTCAGAATCGGGGGGGGGGGGGGGTTATAGTGTCTCAGTATCTGGAGTTTCAATTTGGGCTATACCTGTCAGGGAAGAAAATATTAAATTTGGCTTTTAAAAAATACAGTGTTAAGAGTGTGGACTGGATTGTTGCAACTCAAGGAATGGTAACAGAATTTGACTCTCCTAAACTCCGAAAAAAATCTTTGGTTTCCTGAACTTAAGAATTCCAGCACAAAACGGACCCTCATCCATAGAGTTAGTTTGCTTACACTTCGGAAAACCAACCTTCTGACAGCTATCCATACTTATCGGTCAGAAAAAGCAAACTTCACCCTCACTGAAAGTACTGTGTATAATGGAAACAGATTCGTATCTGAACTACAAGACACGAACGTTTCTGTAGTCTGTGACTTTCAGGACACATGGTACAGATGTACTCAAAACTGACTGTACATGGGTACTCTAAAACTGAAGCAAACATCAGTCACCTCTAAAACATGCAGCCCCGGTGTTTGGCCGATAAAGTTAGACCTGTTTCCTGAACGTAAAATATGCTTGCACTAAACGTTGTCGCGTAGTTACAGTTACTGTAAGGAAATAAAAACAAGATTGGCAACACAGTAACCCGTCGCGCAGCGTCGTTTTGACTGCACACCGTTAGAAATAATTAAGTATAAGGGGGGGAAAAAAGTGCCGAACACTAGAAAAATGTAAATACAAGCGGATGAAGGCGGGTGATTACTCACCTAACCGTCGCGGAAGCAGACAGCATCATTTAAGCAAGCACTGTGTAAATATTTACTTCCCAAAGACGTACGTATTGTAACCGTTTGGGGGGGGG
>BLKM01001294.1:3088466-3228837 GCA_013340265.1 Coptotermes formosanus | reverse complement strand
AACAGTCCGTGTTCAAGTAACGCTGTTTCTCTAATGAGTAGTTTGTGTAAGGCCGTTTTGCCCTAAACTCTGTGAACACTCCCCCAGAATGCCGCGTTGCAGGATGTAAGGCTATGTGCAGGTTTTTAGGGCTGGTTCTTGAGGACAAAGCCCGGTTTTATCATAATTTTACTTTAGAGAGCTTAAAATACAGTCACAAACCCGCTTCAAGCAAAAATATATAAAAACGTCATTCGATGCAGCTCTTCCTTCTTCAGATCGGTACTAATATGACTTTTTCACGCTAGTTTCTGTTGTGTGAGCACGGACTGTACAGAAAATGCAAAATACCAGAGTACAAATGGCTAAAATGCGTGTGTAAAAATAAATGAGCATATTACGTTCCTTTGATACATTTAATGCAATTCATTTTTTACATTTTGTGATTACACGTTGTTTACGTGGAGCAATTCAGACATCACAGTGGCTTTGTATACAGGCACTTTCCTTTTTTCGAGGCTAAACTTGCATGAAAGGTAATAATAATAATAATAATAATAATAATAATAATAATAATAATAATAATCACAAAAACCATTACAGATTAACGCTTTTATTTTTCCAATAAATATTCGATTGAACGAATAGAAATGAAATAATTTATACGTAACATTAGACGAAATTAGATTTGGGTAATGCCGCAGCTTATGTTGTTATATACTTCTTTGATAGGAGCTACTTTTCTTAGTAATTGTCAAATAACATTTAACGAACGTAATAAAGCCCTCAAACGAGGGCTCTTTACATATGCAGATTTCTTACTCATTTACACCTGTCAGTAGTGGGAGATGGCAGACTTACGGAAAGCATAGCCGACATTCACTCATTACACCACACACTTACTTGTTCGCGCGCAAGTTTTAATTGCATAATGGTAAAACATAAACACGCGACTGATTGCACGCTTTCAACTAACGTAAGCAAACTGCCAATTCTGCACATACTCTTGGCTGAAATAACCTTTAAAATCCCAGCGATAATATAAAGACACACTGCACTGTGACTGCTCTGTACACTTGCATTTTGTATAAAGATCATAATGAATACGGACAGTGTTCCTAAACGGCATTACGCGTTTGGTCTCTAAAGTGGGCAAGGAATTTGTTCACTGCGACGTTCGAACTAAATTTTTATATGTAGTTTGTAAGAACATCAGTCTTCGTCAGAGGGTTAATATTGAGTGTTATTCTCACCATATATCATCAGAATAGTGTACAGAATTTAAAAAATTGGGAGACACGATAGAAGAGTACTTCCTCTTCTAAGGATTTTCATAAACATGGCATCAAAACTTAAAGAAATTTGTTGGGACAACAGACTCGTGAACGGAAGAATCACCCTTCAAGCTTGTTCTCGCGACAGCCCAGACGATGTTTAAACGTAAGGGCCTTTACTGCCAACGGTGTCACCCACACATACGTTACAGTAAAATGTTACTTTACTACTGTCTCACATCGGGCTGCAATGTACGTGTGCTTAACGCATTGTTGCAGCAAGATCGTAGTAAGCGCGAATCATAAAACCCTTAATGCAAAGAAAGTTACGTCGTGTACGAGTAATTCAGTTTGTTACGACGAACAGTCTGGCACAAACAGCCGTAACGTAAATTGTACTTACAGCAAATTAACCCAATAATAATAATAATAATAATAATAATAATAATAAAAGTACTGCAAATAGAAAAATATAGAAAATGCAGAATATGTCACTAGTTTGAGGAGACAGCAGACCACATTATGTCAGCGTGCCCAATACTGGCAAAAGGACAATACATCAAGCGACATGATAGAGTGTGTGCTCAACTACACTTCAACACATGTAAGGAACTAGGAGTAAAATTATACAGTGAACTGTGGTATGAACATGTAGCAAAATAATTAGAAACAAGTCAAGTGGGCAAGGTAACTGTATTATGGAATTGACAAGTGCAAGCCGACAGAACCATCCCCAACAAAAAGCGGACATCATAATCCAGGATAATGAAAAAGGAACATGTATGTTAATTGATGTAGCAATGCCTGGAGACAGAAATATGATAAAGAAAGAAGCCGAGAAGATTATTTCATAATGTGTCAGTCTGGCCTTCCGTTCCCAAGCCTGTCCTTCCGACCGGATGGAATAATTCGGGTCCCGCTGGACGGAATTTCGTTAAATTTTGTACTGGCTGAGTTTTCTTAAAATCCTTCGAGCAAGTACAAGTTTGAGCTAAGTCTGACAAAAGTAATGGATACTTAACGTGAAGAACTACGTACATTTATGAATACTTACTTCCTAGCGTCACCATGGTTGCCAACTTTAGTGACTGCTAATCAACAGCAATCAGTATTAATCTGCCTCACACATGCGAGTTGCATGATGCACAATTAAGGCAAATAAAATATGATAAAGTAATATTCACTCTTAATTAATTACGTCTAGGGAAAGAAAATCTGCAAAATATTTTAAAAAATATGATGATTTGAAGTTGTGAATTAGTCTACCAACAAATTCAACAAAATCAGCGTTGATATTTAAATAAGTACTGGAAATACATACAATAACCCACTTTCTATAACATTTACACAATTTTCAAATGTAGCACAAAGTGCGAACACAGTGTATTAAATGGTGACCATCTGAGAATGCTCCAGCAAGCAAAGACACGAACGCGCCTCATGGTTACATTATAGTACATTTCCCGTCTTGTTCCATATTATCATTATCTTCTTCGCTATTTTTAATAAGGCCCTTTTATTGCATTGGGTTTACAATCCGACTTGGTTTCGGAGAAGGAGGTTCCATTGCGGTACGAATACAAATGGCTAGTAATGGTTTTGTAAATGGTACGCACGTGGACACAGTGCTCGGGAGCAAAGAAAAAAAAACAGCTTTGCGAGCGCTTAACTAGGCTAAAAATAAAACAAAGTAAAAAATCTTCTGGAATTGCAGACAAAATGCTTGCGTTGCAGGCACCTGGACAGCCTCGGTCTGTGCAGGAAGTGCACTCGTGAAACAAACTGTAGAGTCAAATTACTTATTTCAATTTGTTTATTAACGAGCAATTCGACTGTCAGAGGCCGATAAATTTAGTAACGTCTTCTTCAAAGTATAACTGTTTATGAACCGTGCGCTTAACCTACATTCTGTACTATACATAAACGCTCCGCTTCATTTCGATTTATATTAAAACAATATGCCATAAGATCGACAATGATGTTTTCTGAATCGGACAGAAAACGGGCTGATTATGAAAAACTCGGCCGGATTTTAAACAGGGCTGTGGAGTCGGTACACAAAAGCTCCGACTCCGACTCCTCGATTTTTAAAATTTCCGACTCCGAATTCTTGATTTTTAAAACTCCGACTCCGACTCCTTCATAAAAGTTCAATATGCATTAATAACGGTAAGCCTATAAGACATTTCATCGCCACCACATGAATCATCAGGCTACTTTTTTGACTTATAGCCTATATTTAAGTATAAGTCTAATGGTTACTGTAGCTATTAGGGCTCTGGAGTTGGAATACGTAGTTAAGATTTTAGACTGAGGTCGGAGTCGGGGTCGGTACATTTTTACCGACTCCGAATCCACCCAAAAACTCCTTCCGACTCCGACTCCACCTAAAATTCCTTCCAACTCCGACTCCGACCCCCCAGCCCTGATTTTAAGCATGTGAAGGGTGCAGGACACATTTGACTTTCTGTGATGCAGTTTTCAGGCTTCTATGTTACGAATTGATATTCGTGCACAAACAAACGCACACGGTACTTACAAAGAAATACCACTAGGATCTACAAAAGTGCATCTTTCAGATAAAAAAATTAAAGAAAGAATTACATGTAGAATGTTTCTGAATTCCTGACTTCTAGTTTGCCACAACAACAAAGTAATGACACGCAATAACTTCATTATGGGAAAGAATAATTTTATTGGCCTTATATCCTTACTGCAGTATGTTTGTAGAATGAAAAAGGGTTGACAGTGTTATGCTGGTGTCTCTCGCCCCTGTTTTGTTTGAAATAATTTATATATTTTCATTAAAACTGGAAATAACTCTATTCCCTAAAAGCCATTACACCGTTATACCTTCAATAACTCCTGACTGAGGACATTCGAAAACTTTAGGTACAAATATTAAAGTCTGGCCGATAAGATGTTGTGTCTTTGGGTAAGTTTCGCAGAATCGTGGTGCCTTCATATTCAGGAGACAAACAGAACAAAAAATGTCGAATCCTTGATTTAAAACTCATCCACGCCCCTGTGAGAGTGTCAGATCGCATTTTAGGTGCATGCTTAATATAAATAAAAAGGTAAATTTGTTCCTTTGCAGGCCATGAATGTATATGGGGAAATGGAGATATAGCTCCAGTCAAACTTATTGTCGGCACTAGATAGGGGTGGTCAGATTCACGCTCCGGCCGCTTTATCCCAGGCAGTGTCTCCGGTGTCCATTGCATAAGAAGCAGGTTGGGCCTCAGAGACAGTCTAGACTCTGAAGAACAGACAGGTCTTTGCTCCTGTCGCGAACCGAAACACGTTTCCTCGGTCGTCCAATTCGTAAGCTAACCACTATGTTGATGCTAACCCGGCTCCTACAGGTTTAACACGCGATAGGTACTGTGCATATAAAGGCAACATTGAGGTGCTTTCGCTGAACCACTGTTGCCGTGGAAAAGCAATAAGTATTACGTATTCCGAGTGTGTGTGTGTATGTCTGTATGTGTGTGTGTGTGTGTGTGTGTGTGTGTGTGTGTGTGTGTGTGTGTGTGTGTGTGTGTGTGTGTGTGTGTGTGTGTGTAGCTTTAGTTATCCAGCATGCAAAGCGCTTGCGCCATATATTTTCAGCTGTGGCCTGTCTGGCTGTACAATATTTTTCCACATTATCTCATAAACTGAACAACTTTCTGAAAAACACTTACTGAACATGAAATATGTGTTTTGATTTTCTCTACGACTGCAGTCGGCAAAGTTTCTCATTCTCAGAAGAATTCATCGAGATATTATAAATGTACATACGTCTTCACTTAAAGCATCCGTTATTCTTGTCAGATTTTAATTAAACTTGAATTTTCACGACAGATTTTCGAAAAATGTTCAAATACCAAGTTTAATGAAAATCCGTCAAGTGGGAGCCGAGTTGTTACATGCGGACGGACAGAAGGACAGACAACATGAGGAAGCTAATAGTCGCCTTTCGCAATTTTGCGAACACGCCCAACAAGGTTGTTAAATTTTGTTATAATAATTACTGTGTAGAATGTAAAATAACATACAAACAGAGGAAGTTTTCATTTATCTGTTAATTTGACAGCGATGGCTAACTAAATACCGAAATTCGACAAGAGATACTTTGTATGGAGATAGTTTACAAACAAACGCACATATAACATGTAAAATATTGTTTCCATGTTAAAAAATAAAAGCAGGATCGTGCAGGATCTGAATTACATACATGACAAATTTAAGGTAGAAAAAATCTTCAAGGACGAAAGGAAATTTTGTACAGATATATGTAAATGAATTACACAATTATTAATTATAAACACATGTAACATTTCTACGTAAAAATATCGTTTACACTGTTAAATATAAATACGATAACCATGCGGATTCTTCAGGCTATGTTTAACATAACAAACAAAGACGAAAGTTTAAAGTGCAAGAAGCAAATTTAGAAATAAACATGTCACTGAATTACGCAAGCATTAATTACAGGTTTCTACCCTTACGCTTAATCTTGAGGAATCTGACGTAAAGTGTATGTCTTGAGCAAGTACTCGTAGTAATTGTCATCATTTAAACGTACTCATATTTTCTGTAGCCTGGTGGCAAGACGAATCAACGTAAAACACACTATGCAGTGTGTTACAGCTTGCAGCATCAAGCTGTAACACACTATGCAGTGTGGCCAAACACATGCAGGCTGCTGGTGTTTTGCATTCAAAACCAAGAGGGAAAGTTAAAGCCAGACATCCCTCAGACAAAAATAATTGAAATTACATGTGGAATTTTCTAACATTCTTTTAAACCCGCGGCACACGCTGTTTTATATTCAGAATGCTACTGCGCTAAAGCGGCCAGGGAGGATGTTTTTCATAGTATTAAGCACTTGGAGAAAAGAGTTAAAAACCTTCCTACATTTTAGTAGCTCCATTGTGAAAAAGGTTTAGGGTTATCTAAATAACTAACAAAACAAAGAAAAAAAATCCGAACCTACCAACCAACCAGCCAGCCAATCAAAAATCCAAGAAACTTCCCAACCAACTCACATCCCAAAAAAAAAAAAACACTCACCCAAAGAAACAAACAACAAAAGTCCAACCAACTAACCGAGTACAATAGTAGAGTCCAATTTTTAAAAAGGTAACATTCGCCCAGGCCCTTCCGCACCTCAGCGCATGTTACATGTAAAATTCGCCAAAACGTATAACATCAACTCCGTCTTCCGTCTTCAATTGAATTGAATTTTTCTTCTTGGTTCATGAATTTTTCGCCATAGTACACAGTAGACATTGTTTTGTGCATTCTACAAATTCTGATTCCCTCTGACCACAAAAATCGGAACACAGGTCGTTAATTATACGTATCTGGTGCATTCTGTCAATGTAGTAACCACGTTCGACGTGTCACAGTATTATTACAAATGAGCCCAAATAATAAAAACCAGGGATGTGCAAATGACAGAAGATTCAAGTCGGTACCTATCAACCCTTTTCAGTTCTACCAATGCTAGTTTTTAGGTAAAGCAATTTTTTTACATTTTGATTATCCCTCCTAATATAAAAGTCAACCTATATTTGGCTCTTATTTCCTGTGACCCGTTCGATAGCAGCGGCTGTCATAAGAAGGCATCAAACAATGCAGAACGTGCAGTGTTCAAGTTACTAGCGAACTGCAGAGTTCAGCGGTCAACTGAAGCAACCTGCGAAGATCAGAGACAAAGAATCCGAAAGTAACACGCCTTGATGGGCATCACTGAGGTGATCCGGCGACACGAAGTAAACGAGTAAGGAATTTCAAACAGCTTCAATCACATTTGTTGTTATGCTCCGACAGAAACAGAAAACAACAGCTGGTTGCTAAGATGGCTAATTCATACTTTTGTCTCGCAATTAAATACTTCCAGTACTTTATTCAACTTATATAAATATTACACAATAGATCGTGGAATGTCGCCATGCAAGAGCCTTTCAACTTCCACCGCTTCACTACAGTGTGAATAAAACTTTCAAGGGCATGTTTAATCTTACAACACGAGGCTTGCTATTTTATCAAGCCCACTCCCTAGGATTAAATCCAGAGGGACGTGAAGCAAACAAGTCGCTTGCAACCAGTGCAGAGGTCAAGAATCAGTAGATCTTAAATTCCACCGTAGGCCTAGTAACGTGCATTAAGTATACCGTGCAGTACGCCTGCTGCAAGCATGGAGCTGAAGATGTTTACTGAAAACTGTTCAAGGCAGGCCTTCGCTACACATAAGTGGAACAAAAAGTGTCCAAATTAATTGCTCACTGAAGGTTTAGATAAGCAAACCTCATATAAAAAAAGATAAATTACTCTTTTAAATAACGAATATTAAAAAGCCTGCACAGCCTAACACTTCTTCCGCTTTCGCTCTGTTATTCTCCTTAGATGTTAAACTCGTGAATACTTGCCAGAGAAGCACTGAGTATTGTAACAAACTCTACAAGATTCCCCTGCATTTAAAAATAGGTTTGCAAATGACCATCGATATCGTAAGCGTGACGATGTAAAATCGACTAATGTTAACCACCGATACTGGAAATTTTAAATACATCATGCTCGATGTTCAACTTTTTCTTCAGCCTCAGCCCGTACCTCATAGATAACTGTTTTACTTATAAATAAAAATCATGACGAGAGATCATAAACACACATAATTATATCACGTGTTTGCTATTTTTTCCTGCTGTAACCGAACTCGGAAACAGTCGACGAAGTTCAGTAAAAATCCCAAATACGAAGTTTCAAGAAAATCAGCTCCATTTGAGTCACTTTCGTCATGTGAACGGACAGTCAGACATGATACAGCTAACAGTAGCTTCTTTCGTTGTTTGTAAAAGCACGTCCTGTTCATGGAAGTATTAAGAGGCTTATCAATGCTAATGCACAAAACAACGTTTCTTCTGAGTAAAATCAAGCACCCGTCGTATCCGGAAGCTCCAGCTGACGCAGTTTAATACACACTATTCTGCCTTTTACGACATACTGTACATTATCCAACCAATCAATCATTATTGTTCCTTCATAACACCCATTTGCGCACTCGTTTTTATTAATTTCTTCCAAATCGATTCCCAAGAAAAGGACATTAGAATACTACGCCAAGAACATAAATCATTAAGTTGAGAGAAACAAACGGCTGAGTTATTAAGATTTTCCACGTCGGTTGTTATATATATAAAGCAAATTTAAACTCTTGGGGCAGCATTTCAGGGTAGAAAAACCGCAAGGTAAAGGTAAACTTCATCCTAGAGTAGGCCATGAAAGCCCAGATGAGGATGCAAAATATAGCTCTACTCTTTCTTTAACCTCGGTGCTAGATGGGGATCGGTGGACAACGCCACGCCTCGACCGCTTTACCCCCGGGAAGGACATACATCATCCA
Source organism: Coptotermes formosanus (assembly GCA_013340265.1). Taxonomy (NCBI): domain Eukaryota; kingdom Metazoa; phylum Arthropoda; class Insecta; order Blattodea; family Rhinotermitidae; genus Coptotermes; species Coptotermes formosanus. Next base: position 3,220,188 of record BLKM01001294.1, on the reverse strand, counting down.
CAGTACAGGAGGAAGTGTGGGCTCCAGGGCCGTTCTGGACAGTTGCGGGAAGCTTCGCCCCAACAGGGATCTGACCTCCGAACCGCCCAGCCCGTAGCCAGTCTCTATACAGACTGTGACATCCAGGCCAATTGAAAATACGTACCAAATTCAATATAAAACCAGTTCAATAATTTCGAGTGTAGCAGACACTGGGAGATAAACAGACACATATGTGCGTCACCTGTTCACTTCGTAAACCTCGTGTTAAGAAAAATAAAAAAAAAGTACCGCATTCCTTCCAGTTTCTCTAAATATTTAGCCGAAGCATGTGCCTACTCCCCTTTGCCGCGTATATTTTCGTTTTCGCTCGCAATTGTTCGACGAAATGTCGAAGTTAATTACAGAAACTGTGAGAGGTACGTGACAACATTAATTTGAGGAGCAAGTTTCTCCATCACTTTCACTTACCGCAGCGCCCCCCTCCCCCCCCACACACGTACAAACAAACTACAGCAATAACAACAAAATGACTATAGGGCACGTAATTAGAGAATCCATGTACTATCAGGAACACGGGTACAACCGCACATTTTGACATGTGTGCCACAGTAGATAAGGGCACAAATGTCGACAGGGTTCCAAGGCTAGCAGGACTGCCCAACTTCTTTTCTGCCTCTTGACAGGACCACACATGTAGCCTCGTACTGTTCATCTTACGTATAACAAAATTTCTCAGAATAATACAGAAGAATATGTTAAACAATATCATGGACTTGAGAAAGACACAGAGAAGTCTTACATTTAACGACATTGTTAATTGTTAATATTACACAAAGAAGATGGTAAATGAAATCTATGGAACACTGATGGAAAGATAAAAATGGGAAGCACAAGTAGGCCTACCAGCAGTGAGTAAAACCTGTCGCAATTCCACTACAAATCCGACACAATATTGCTTTGGATCAAGCCCGGGGCTTCTGTAGCGAATAACTGCCTGGCCCATGGCACGATTTCATGCAGCAGAATCGTCCTTGAGACGCCAATAGTTGCTCATGTGGTCAAGAAACTCCCTGCCGTTAACAAAGCCCAAAGCTCAGTACCGCGTTCACAGCAGGCTGTCACTTATCCTGAAGCTAAGACAATGACTCTGGCCCACACCAAGTTGTTTCCTTATAATCCATTTCAATAGCAACCTACAATCTAAGCTTCGGTTAATCAAGCAGTTTTTTTTTCCTTTCTGGGTTCCCGAATCAATTTTGAATATACCTCTCGTTTCCCTCATACGTACTACATGCACGGCCGATCTCATTTTCACTGAATTAGTCACCTTACAGCAACATTAACGCCACGTCTGCTAGGGCCTTCAAACTCTACGCGGTAATAGACGTTACAAGAATTCGCAACGCTTCTTACGACAGTTTTATACACGGTAGGAAAACGAAAACAGTGCAAGTGCGAAATGTGGATTTAGGCTTGTTTCACGCTCACCGTGAATCACTACAGCTGGGCAAGTCACAAGTTGTGCGGGAACATGGTTACCATACGAGGTCAAATTCTGTATGAATTTTTTATAATTAAAGAACAACCAAACGCACAAATTATAGTATATAATTTATATCAGTCCATTCTACTCCTCCGACATGTTTCGGTGTATTCACTACCATCAGGGTAGCTTACATCATATCATCCTATAATACATTCAGACATTAAAATGTGATATTCAGGTTGATCCTAAAAATCCTGTAATGAATATTGTTATCTTGAATCAAAACACACCAAAACATGTCGGAGGAGCACAATAGATTGATATAGACTATACACTATAATTCGTGAATTTGGTTGGTTTTTAATTATAAGCTATTATCAATGCAGGAGGATGAATAATATTAAGAATCTGTATGACATTTTATATAACTCTATTTTATACAACGAGGAGTTGCGAAATTTCGAACTTATATCAGACTGAGGCCTTCGCTCTTCTGCGACGTTTCGCGGCGTAGATTGGTAGTTGGTTACCGACGTTTCGGAACAACATAGCCTTCCTATCTTCAAGGGTCAAGCAGTTTGACCTTCTAAGTTGGTGCCAATAAGCTATCTCCAAAAGTTCCCAACAAACCCTTGATCCGTGCCGCCAAACAAACTGGAAGAGGGAAGACCTCAACTACACCGCGATGGAAGCCTGGAATCTCACATATATCGGGCTTATTTGACTCAGAATCCGCACTAGCCTTTATCGACCCATGATGCCATATACTGGTCCCTGTGTTTACTTGATAGCAATTTAAATACGCGTGCTAAGCCAGAAAAACTCAGGCCGTCAAGGGATACAACTGGCATTTAAAACCATCACATAAACTACCGGAAGTTACACATAGATACTGATCACGACACTTTGATAATATTAATAGACATTTTTAAAACATCATCGCTTCAAGTTTTTTGAAGGATAGTTCAACATTTCTTCAAAAAACATTTTTATCAGTGGCGAAAACAATGAACTTTTAAATGTAACTGTTAAGAACAAAATTGACAATACCTGTCTGAAGCATTACACTACAACAGCCCTCATGTTTATGGAATGTTCAGTTGAGATCCATAGGCCTAATAAGGTTTATTTCTGTCGAGGACTTGGGAGGGTTCTTTAAGAGGACGGAGTTCAGAGTGCCTTTTGATGAAACAAGTCAGCTTTCCCTCTCACCGTAATTATGAGGTATTTGCTAGGGTTTCCTTTATTAAGGCAATATGAAAACAAGTAACGACTTTTCAACGACGCTAATTAATTCTAAACGTAGGGGTAGAGACCCTTGTGTGAATTGTGGTGTATGTTTAGACAAACATTTAAAAGTAATGCGGCCCCTTGTTCTAGCACAGCTCCAGCGTGTCTTAAAATATGCAATAAACTGGTATAATGTGGGCCGCGATAGCACAGTCGGTATAGCGACTCGCTGCGGGCTGGACGCTCCGGGGATCGAATCCCGCTGGGGGCGAGATTTTCCGCAGCCGTCCAGACCGGCCCTGGGGTCCACCCAGCCTCCTGTACAGTGGGTAACGGGTCTCTTTCCGGGGATAAGGCGGCCGGGGCGTGGGGCTAGACACGCCATCCCCTCCTCGTGCCGAGGCTCACGAACGGGTAGAGCTATACCTCTACTCCCTCTCTTCGGCCCTCATGGTCTGTTACAGGATGAACCTTTACCTTTGAACTGGTATTATTTAACTTTCTTGTAACCATCTCGATGGAAAAATGTCTTTGTTGAAAACCTAATTGTCAGTCAGCTAGCTACAAAAATTCCCAGCATTTATGTTATATGCAGCTTTATTGAAATAACCAAGCATGCCCCAGATCCAGTCCACACCCTCCCATCCTATTTCCTTAAAGGTCTATTTTGACATTACTATTCCATCTGCATTCAGGTCTTCCAAATGGTCTTCTCCTACAGGTTCTCAGACACAAGTTATGTACATAGGCCTCACACCTCACATGCCTATTGCAAAGTCTGCCCATCCAGTCCCCGTTGATGTCACGAATAATATTAGTTGAGGGGTAAGTCACGAAGCTTCCCAGTACGTAATTTTTCTGCCTCCTATCTTCTCCTGGCTTACATTTAAATATTCCTCTTTTTCAAACACCCTCAATCAGTACCCTTGCCCTAATGCGAGAAAAAAATATTTACCTACCCAAAGCGATGCTTTTGTACATTAATACGTTTCTCACTCTAGTTGTTAGAAACATCGTTAAACGAAAGATTAACTAGCCGGCAATATAAAAGTGACAGAAGTATTAAAACATGGGATTATGGAGTCATACACGAGTACACATCAACAGCAAACTAGCTGGAACGCCAAGGTTTAACTTCCGACACGTTCCTGATCCAATTCGATCCAACTCATCCTTATTCACCGTAGGCATATCTCACTTTGATCCCATCTCCTAAGTCTTACCAGTAATTGGTTATTTTCCTACTTGTTTCGCCATAAAAATTGTGCACGCATTCCACGTCTCTCCATTCAATATACGTATAAAACTCACCGAAAATTCTTAATCCGCCCAATTTGGGTTTCCGTCGTAAAAGTTTCTTACACAGAGTATTCTCTTTTAGGCCGAAGGGTTGTCAATACAAAGTCCAAGCACGAAGCTGGATTACGGCCCTATGTCAGTCGGCCGTGAATGATTTGACAAATACATGCAAGGAAAAAGACCTGTCTGACGGCTCTCTTTCTCGTCCATCTGCAACCATATTCAAGTAATGGGAATTACTAAACATTCCGGAATCCCATCCTACCATCTACTTCCCACAATACTGAGCATTAGGATGCATCACGTCTCTCGTCTTATATGACTGCGACACACAGTTTCTTTCTCTGAGTGTAATGTACAGAGCATTACAGAAACATAGCGCTCAAAATATATATAGCTCCTCTGATCTAATAATGTCTAGAATTTTGTGTTACGCTGGATATGGAAGTCGACTCGGGAAACGAAAAATGGACACAGAATTTTTGTAAAATAACTGTACGGAATCTGAGGGTTTCAATTCAAGAATACGAACGGGTAATATCAAGTGGATCAAAAAATATCGGACGTGCAGGAAGTAAGATATATTTTATAAATTCAGTAAAGTTCAATGTCAACTTTTGCATTAAGAGCACTAAAGCTTCAGGAGTATTACTAGATGTTCAGAGAGTTTGTTGCATTTTCTGCTGTGATTCTCTTCTAAACATGAAAGGCGGTGTTGACAGTTTATTTCCGCACCAAGTAGCTGCCTTGCAGCATCACGATGACAAGCCTCCCTTTCAAAACCCCATGTACAATCTTATAAGATCCTTCCTACGAACTTCAAAATTCATGTGTCTGGAATATCATTTCCTTTCGCGAGGTTTAAAAACATATCTCCAAGGGAATCGCGTGATCTTCCCGCTTTCCACGGCATCGTCCACATTTCTCTATTGATGTATACTTTATTTCATCGACCTCCTACAAACATCGATTTTATTGCTTCTTTCCTCTCGACGATCTGAATCTGTGACAGTAAAAATGCGAATAAAATGCACAGAAAGAAAGATTTTACGCACTCGTATGTTACAAAATCCGACTTCCCTGTGTAGTTTTTTATGATATTTTTGTACAAAACATCCGATAAAAGTGACTGCTGGCAAAACGTGCAGCAGTAGTACATATTATAATTCTGTATTTATCCCTACAAGTTGTTACGAAATACGTCACTACAAACTGCTAACTACTCATTGCCTTTATTTTCATTAACGTGCCTTTTATAACAAAAGCCGCAATTAACTTTATGTAGCGGGAGTCCTTCTGAAAAAGCTGGCACACAAAGATCAATGCCCTCAACTTTAATCTTTTCAGTATTACATCTCTTTCATTCAAGGGTGCAAATATTCATTTCTCTGAACCACACGATCTAAGAAATATGTAATCGCGTGCAGTGTTTTATCATTCTGTTCTGTACATTATTTCTCTTAGCAATAAACCTCTGTCTGCCACAAGCCAACTGCAGATTAATGAGAAATGCAAAAAATTAAAGAAAGCATTTGAATACTTACTCCACACTAAAAGGAAATACAGATGTTACACTGTCCTCTCATTATCCTGTTTTACAACACCAAGGCGCCCACTGAGCGCAAGCATTTACCAGAAGTGAGTGACCTTCCGTTTAACCCTTTAAAGACGAAGCGTGTCTGTTTTATATAAGGATTCAGTGCGTACCGCGCTGTAAACACTCTCCACTTCGGTTATAAAAACCGATCTCTTAATGTTTTATAAGGCAAAAGTTGCTGTTTGTTCTGAGATCCGTACAAAACACATAAACGCAATGTGGGCACCACTTAGAATTTTTTAACCCTTTTAAGACGAAGCGCATCTGTTTTATATAAGGACTCAGTCTGTACCGCGCTGTAAACACTCTCCACTTCGGTTATAAAAACCAATCTCTTAATGTTTTATAAGGCAAAAGTTGCTGTTTGTTCTGAGATCCGTACAAAACACATAAACGCAATGTGGGCACCACTTAGAATTTTTTAACCCTTTTAAGACGAAGCGCATCTGTTTTATATAAGGACTCAGTGCGTACCGCGCTGTAAACACTCTCCACTTCGGTTATAAAAACCAATCTCTTAATGTTTTATAAGGGAAAAGTTGCTGTTTGTTCTGAGATCCGTACAAAACACATAAACGCAATGTGGGCACCACGTAGAATTTTTTAATCTTAAACCTGGTGGTACGTAAAGTTACCGCTAGGCTTTGAAAGGTTAATAGCGTCTTTAATTAAACTCAACACGTCGTCACTGGAAATCCTACAGGCTTGCAGCTCACGATCTCATCGCCACTGTCAACATACGTTTTCAAATAAACTTAGTCTGGAGCAGCGGTAAAGTTTCTCTCATGCAGGAAGTCTTCTCTTAGAAAGAAGTCGGAAATTGATTTTTCTCAGAATATCCAGCCAAATCTCGGTCTATAACTGCTTCCTTCCACGCCCTTCCTTATTCATACGTCGCAGTTACTGAAGCATAAGCGTTTCGTTCGGAGCTGTACGAAACAGTTGATAGCAACGCAGTAAAGAGAGTGAGAGTGACTAATTCTGACGGGTCCACCACAGGGGGTTGCCTCTAAAAACAAAGCACAGCCAACTTCTTAAGCCTAGTGCTTTACTTACAAATAAAACACATACGTAGCAAGACATTTGGACTCAACGATCTACTTTAACCCTTTAAAGACGAAGCGTATCTGTTTTATATAAGGACTCAGTGCGTACCGCGCTGTAAACACTCTCAACTTCGGTTATAAAAACCAGTCTCTTAATGTTTTATAAGGCAAAAGTTGCTGTTTGTTCTGAGATCCGTACAAAACACATAAACGCAATGTGGGCACCACGTAGAATTTTTTAATGTTAAACCTGGTGGTATGTAAAGTTACCGCTAGGCTTTAAAAGGTTAAAGACAGAAAATCTTTAGCGGTCTACCATAGCACATAACGTATTAATAAGAGGTAAATCAGGGGGAAAAAAAATTAAACAGCATAGTAACACCCAACGTAAAAAATTGCAGTTGTTTCATTTATTAAAAAATTATCTTTTCAAAATAAACTATTTACCCTAATTAAAAGCCGTTTTTCTTTAACATTCCTATTGTGAAGTTGATGCGTGACACTACATATCTTACAATAACTTACTGACAGACGGTTCATAATTATTTAGGCACCAGTAAAGGCAGTATGTAAATGTTCTTCGGTCGGACCGCTTCGGTAACTTGATTTCATTACGTTCATCTGGAAGAAGGCTTCCTCGCAGAGGTACATTGATCCAAAAAATTCTGTCAAACGAAGAGCTATTGATCGTACTGTGCGGCGAATAAATTTTGACAGAGCCCAAAAAAGCGGCGGCGATCGACAAAACAACTAGCTGCGATCGACTGTTTGGCCAATTCTGATATAGAATGAAGATGGACAAGCTACGAAGAAAGAAGAGTGCTGCTGAACCAAGCAAGAATTGTGGGGGGTCTATCTTAATTTTATACTTGCAGCTGCTTCTAGGTATCCAAAATGATTGTCTTCTAAGAATTTTCCCCGTCATAGTTTTGTATTCATATCTGGTCTCTTCTAGCCAGTCACATGTTCATCCCTTCACAGCCTCCTCAAATTGACTAACTCATTAACCTCGCTAAATTACAAATTTCTTCATTACGTAGCACCCCAAGTTGCTGAACCACTTCATCCCTCTTAGGTCCACCAAATCGTATTCACCAGGAAGCATTATTTTCAAGTACTTTCTTTTATGAAGCAACAAACCACATCCCTTAAAACAGTGCTTAAACTGAAACACTAATCACCAACAAATGCACAAAGAGTTTTACCATCAATCGTAACACACTCCTACATGTTTCGACCCTGCTGGGTCATCTTCAGGGAGAACTTTTTTGTTATCGTTACACTAAGGTCGCACTTTATAGTTGAGTGAGAATGTGCTGTTGACTGTGTACTGCGTTGTATTTGGAGGCGTGAACTCTCTGCGGTCCCGGCCTGCACTAGTGCAGTCAACAGCACATTCTCACTCAACTATAAAGTGCAACCTTAGTGTAAAGATAACAAAAATTCTCCCTGAAGATGACCCAGCAGGGTCGAAACATGTAGGAGTGTATTACAATTGATGATAAAACTCTTTGTGCATTTGTTGGTGATTAGTGTTTTTGTATAATATAGTGCAAGGACATGAAACACATTAAATTAGTGTTTAAACTGGTTTGATTGAATACTTTACAATTTGATAGTAGCAGTCACTGTATTTAAATATGAAAACATTTCCATATTCAAAAGCTATTGGTCACATTGACTTGTTTTTATTTAACGGCGCAGTCGGTATCTGGGGCTACATACTGTCGAGTTGAAGCGTGACCAATAACTAATTACACAGTACAATATGAAGAGAAGGTACCATTTTCAAATATCAGATAACCGTGCAGAATTTGCACAAACTGAAATGCGGCGCTTTAATTTTCCTTCAACATAGCCCCTTTCCAGTTAGAGATTTGAACACAAGACATACCGAATATAAAGCAGGAGTGCTAGAAAGTCGACGGGTAGGTCTAAAGCAATATTGATTTACAAAGTCATCAATATTTAATGCAACAATTTGGTTTGAACTGTATGTTGCGTAAGTTCCCATTATAGCCATGAAAATCCACGACAAAAATGTCCTTCAATTATTCAGGCCAGTACTGAAACACGTTCAGTATATAACGCATAAAACATTAAAAGTTGAATTCGCTTTCTCCAACAATAATGTGGAAACAGACAACATATTTATGCTTTAAATGCATTGGAAACAGCACAGACACACACAATTAATTGCACACAGTAGGTATCTACAACAATACAACAAAGTGTCACGTACTGTGACGCATCTAACAAAAGAGACATTTCATCCAACATAAATCACAGACAATATATTTCAGACAACGCGCTAGAGGGGTGATCAATTCAAAACATCACACGACCATTCCACAGATTCAATTTTTCCAATCCCTTTCTTTGCCTACAAAAGCAATTTAAAATCGTTACCTACACTATATCCCCTTTTACATGCACGAAAATGTCGGTTAAAGCCATGAATGGGCGAGATTATTCATTTTGCTTCGTGATGATTCGAATTTTAAATTTACAGCCATCATGCTACAACAGTTCATTTCAACGTGAAAATATCGCGTGCTTGAAAAAGTTACCCATCACGGTGCAGAAACATGTTACTAGCAGAGAGGAAACCACAAGATGTTACTAGCAGAGAGATGTTACTAGCAAGATGTTACTAGCAGAGAGGAAACCACAATAGCTGCTGAGCCCGTAGCCTAACTTAACAAGCAAGATGTTACTAGCAGAGAGGAAACCACAAGATGTTACTAGCAGAGAGATGTTACTAGCAAGATGTTACTAGCAGAGAGGAAGCCACAATAGCTGCTGAGCCCGTAGCCTAACTTAACAAGCAAGATTCAAATCTCGGCAGGGGTGTATGGATTCTGACGTCACAACCAAGTACAGACAACCTATAGGATCAAAATAGCCTCCTAGCCCACTGATAACAAGACCACTTTTCCCCATGTGGAGGCTAAGAGTGGCAGTGATCTGACCCTACCTACAGATCTCACACACCTCAAACACTGTGATTATTTTGCTCAGAGGAATCCGCTTACATTTCAAAATACTGCATGGCATTTGTAACGTTTCCACTTAAGCCCAGTTCCACTTCAGCTTCCAGGCAATGCATAAAATTTTTGAGTGCCTACGCTACTGTCAGTTTCCTTGGACACACCGTGCTTCACAGATGTGGTTGTGATATACCTATTAAATGTCCCTTAAAAATAGCCCACACAACCCTGAAGACGGGGTAACAGGTTCCTCCAAAATGCTGGTGTGGCCTAAATATATACCAAGTTACACGGCGTCACATCCCAGAAGAAAGCAATCTTTGAAATCGTTTGATCTTAACTCCTTCTATATGTCACACTGAACGGCAGTTTTTGTAATAAAGACCGCCTTTGAGATGGTAAGTTAAATTTGGTCTTTGCATAAAGTTGGGGAAAAAAATTAAATACTTGTGTTATATTTTGGAGCAAAATTGTCAAATTTTCTCGAAATTTGCAGACGGGGTTTTAAAGTTGAAACGTACGGATGGACAGGAATGAAGCCACCACTGTACTTTAAATTGTGCGCTCCGTTTAAAGTACTCGTGTAGCTACAAGTATTTGATATGCTTGTTTTCTGGCATTCCGAAACCAACTCTATCCATTTAACATTTGAACGTCAGCATTTACTGACATGTATCCCTTACTTCAAAGTTAAAAATATCTGCGTCTTCCCTACAGAGTGCATGCATGTTTTTGGCATTATTTTTAAAATAAGCATCTATTATCCCTTTTCTTCTTTGGTTTCTTAATGAAAATAACTCTACACCTCATAAAGTACGAAATGAATATTTCTGTGTTACGTAGATGATTCCGGGCTTCAAATGCTCTTACTTGTTCCAACTGAAAGAGTGTCGCCTTTTTACCCCCACTTCTCTCTCCTACTTGTTGGTATAACTTTTACTGAGCGTAAACTAATTAATAGTGTTTATAACAATGAGATTAAAACCGCTGGACAATCTCTGTTCTTGTAATATTTGCTGGTATTGTGTAATGTGTCGCATGAAAAGCGGCCGAAAGTTTTGTGTTCTGTCGCAGATAAATTCATCTGAAGTCAAATTAATTGGGCGGTTGAGCAGACCTGCAGCTGTCACATGAAAGCTGCTGCAGGCAAACAATAAATCTGGTCGCCCTCGGTGTCGTCTTTCTAGCAACGAAAGGCGCAACCGCACAGACAAAATAATGTACTGACAGGGATAACTAGTATGGTCTTAGAAATATTCGGCAAACACAACTCAGACTTCTAACGAAAGCCAAGTAAAATAAATTGTGTGACTTCCCGCCCCCGCCAATAGTACCAACTGTAATGAATTCAGAGCTGCAGCTTTAAGACAAGAACTGCTACGCAAAAGAGTCGTAGCAGGTCCTGATTATTTGGAGCAAATTCCTTTGTTCGCGGTCATTTAGCTGATCAGTAAACTCCTTACTGTTTTTGAAACCGAAAATTTTCACGTTCAACAGTCCGCCATTGAGTTATACTGAACCAGTTGAATTCAGTACATTCTTTGACCCCGTTCACTACGAGACACAGTTCCTCAACCGTAATTTTTTTGCCTGTGGTGCAACAGCAGAACTCGGGCTTAGGCCTCCTCATATCTGAGGCTTCACGATCACACTCAGACACGCCACACTCGGTAGGACTCCTCTGGACGAGTTGCCAACCAGACGCAGAGACCTCTACCTGACAACACAAAACACTCACAAGAGACACGACGTACATGCCCCAGGCAGGAATCGAACCTGCAATTGCAGCAAGCGCACGGCCGCAGACGTACGCCTTAGACCGCGCGGCCACCGGTAGCAGCCCTTAATTTTATTACCTAAGCTTCACAAGTGATCAGGTCTTCCGATTAAAACCACACATTCAAAATACATCTTTACCATGCGTGCTACATGTCTCGCCCAAACCATCCTTATCTGGTGTTTCTAACAGTATTTGATGATTAGTACAAATTATGAAACTTTACATTCTTCAGCTTTCTCGTCTCCTGTTATTTCCTCTCCTCTGACTCCAACTCTTGTCCTCCTTACGTTGATTCTAATGCTCTTTCTTCAGCATAACCAACAAAGATTCCCACCCATACAACTAAATGTTCCTATATATTAATCTTTACAAATTTAAATTAAAGCGGTAATGTTGGCGCTGTCAAAGTTACAAAGGCATATGAGGGAGTGGAGATATAGCCCTACGCATGCTTGACCTACTCACTACGTGTGAGTGATTAACTTCAGTCCCAGGAAAGCGACCTCAGTACCCCCTGAATACGAGATTCTAAAGCGAACAGCAGTAGGCATTCCCACAATTTGACATCTTTGTGAATGATGTACATATGCAAATTAATAATACTCACGGATGCATCCAGGTAACAGGAGACTTTATTGACGTATTGCCGAGAATGCGGCAGCTCTCTGAGTACAGGAGAGCAGTCTTAATTGTTAACTACAAAACGGATGACGAATGTTCTCCTCTCAAAGACTATATTCCACACTTGACTGTCTACAGTCTGTGAAAGTGTTCAGTATGAATGTATAACCTTTTCAGTTTACAACAAGAAATGTGCCCACTGAATGGGAAGAAGTTTCAAGTATCGAGGTGCAAAGCGTGAAATAATATATGTCTTCAGACTTTCACGGCAACAAAATTGTATGAACTCTTCTCGGGCTGATAGCCGTGTCAATTGTTTAAAAACCTCCGACGTTTCAGTGACACACTCCATCTCCATCCTCAGGGAAGGTGATCACTTTCCCTGAGGATAGAGGCGGAGTGTAACTCTGAAACGTCGGAGGATTTTAAACAATTGACACGGCTATCAGCCCGAGAAGAATTCGTGAAATAATTTGATAACCATTCTTCAAGCGGCCCCCAGGAAAGTAATAAAGAAATACATGTTGCAAAAATGTTCGCCCATAACCGCTGTCCAGCGGCAAACGCACGCATACACCTGTTGTAACATCAAGAATTTCTGCATTCTGTCACGTGCATTTGTTAAGCGCTTCAAACGATCTGCACAATAAACACCGACTTGTGCCCTGTACCAACAATGACAGATTGGTCTTTGTAAGGCAGAAGGAGCGTGTTTTCTGTAACATAGGAACTGACCTTTTTATAGAGTTGGATTTGGAGTACAGTAATTTTCCAAGAATATGGGCACCAACTCAAAATTCTAGGGGCCAGAAGAGTGACATGACGCACGTTTCCTACTCAGGACTTACAGACATTAGGCGCTACCGTAAGAAATTTAGTCGCCACTGCGATCAGCAAACTGGGATTTATGCACCCCTGATTTGGATGGCTTGTCTTCATGCGGTTAAACTGGATGATTATCGGAAGCGAGTTGCTGAAAATGAATAGTTACGAAACTTTTATGTAGGAGAACTTGTAAATATTAATTCATTAATAAACGTTTGCTCGTCTAGAATAAAGATCACCAGCAAAATCGTTCCAGTAGTAGTAAAAGCAGCAGCAGCAGCAGCAGCAGCAGTAGTAGTAATAGTACCAGTACCAGTATTATTGGTGGTGGTGGTGGTGGTGGTGGTGGTGGTGGTGGTGGTGGTGGTGGTGGTGGTGGTGGTGGTGGTAGGAAAATGTAAGCGTAAAATTGTCCCTGTGCCCGCCACGAAGCCGTCGTAAAAATAATCTCGGAATTAACGGCCCTGCAAGTTCTGGTGTCCACAGGACACAGGGCTATATTTACGCTTGTAATGTTAATCTTTATTTACTATATTTTCCGTAATGCCTTCGAAATTTCACTCTGTGAGACACCTGTTGGTGTACCTACAAACTTGACAAAAGTGCTCAAAATCCTGGCCGACAGGTCGCCCGAGCAAATAAAATTTGTAAGGTGGCGCCTAATAATTGTGGGTCCTCGGTGTGAGACTTGCTGCTCGCCCATTCCTGGCGCCTCGAATTTTAAGCTGGTCTTAAATTCTTGGAAAATTTGAGCTCTCCTGAAAGTAGGCTTCTCTTTAAGTTTCAAAACCTGCAACTATTTAGCAATTAACTACAGGGTTATTCAACGCGCTAACAGGTTTTGGGAGCGCCTGAACTAAAACATCGATACGAATACAGCAGTTTGTGTTATCGTTTTGGGGGCCCCAGTCTAAGATATATTTGTTGATGTATTTATGAATTTGATTGTTACTGATTCAGTGAAAACCACCACAGCTATTTAACGTTCCTTTCACGTTCTTATGCCACCTCAATCTCTTGCAACAGCAGAACTGCTACAGTGCGGTCCAGTTCCAAATATCTGCCAAATTTAGTCAAACACAGTTTCGAGTAAGTGACGGCTAATACTGGATTTGCAGCGACTCGCTGTTTCGAACCGCTGCTGCAGTACTGGATAGCATAAAAAAGCCACCACTGAATGCTTTCTCGGTACTACCAAGGCACACAATCCAGTAAGCACATACCGTACCAGTGGTTTCTAATTTTTGGTGAAAACTGCCGGGTTTTGGGTTGCAGGATGGTAAAGAAAAATGATCATTCATTACCATAACGAAATAAAACCCCAGCACTTCAAATGTGTACATACACCGGTGTAGGCAGGTTTTACGACACCTGGGGTGCTAACCACTATGGCCACCCCGAAAAGAAATAATGAATGCAAAAAAAAAAGTCACAATAATTTATTGACTTCCTTTTATTTGGCTAAATAATTTAAAATTTCTTCGGGGCAGGAAATCATTTTCTTTATTTGCGATGTACATTTTCCGCTCATTCTGCCGGCCAGGGCGGCCGCACCACTCCCCACCCGTCTATTCCTCTATATTCACAAATTATATTACACCGTTCTGAAAAATTATGCGAAGGAGTATAGCACACACATGAATATTGCTCAACCGTTCACTGCCTGTAACGACCCTAACACTAGCCTGCTCGTAGTAAAAACGTCACCCCATGCAAAATCTACTGCATCCAAATACCACAGAATACTCATAGTTTACCAAGTACACTGTAATTCTTTTAATCCAGCACCAACAGGAGCGGGAAGGTGTCGGATTAACCTTTTAAAGCCTAGCGGTAACTTTACGTACCACCAGGTTTAACATTAAAAAATTCTACGTGGTGCCCACATTGCGTTTATGTGTTTTGTACGGATCTCAGAACAAACAGCAACTTCTGCCTTATAAAACGTTAAGAGACTGGTTTTTATAACCGAAGTGCAGAGTGTTTACAGCGCGGTACGCACTGAGTCCTTACATAAAACAGATTCGCTTCGTCTTTAAAGGGTTAAAGGAATTTTACAGATACTCAGTACAAGACTTACATTCCTGACTGATATGCATTATTATGCTGACTATAGACTTATTGTCAGCATTAAGACTAGCGTACCCTTCGGCTTCATATCGGTTCGGAACAATTTCCAAAGAAAATCAGGGCATTAGAAGGGGAAATAATAGCTCTGTCGTCTATTCCTTCTTCCTAGTTACGTACTGTGTCCCACACACAGCCTATCGCACAGTCCGCATCCTATAGCGTGCGTTGATCTGTGGCTTATTGTGAAATATTGCAACGTCACGGATGGCAATAATTTCATCAGACAGCGGCTGCAGATACAAGCCTTCTAAATATGGAATGACAACCTGGGATTTTTGACACCACATCAATGTTCAGAATTTTTAAAGTAGTTTGTATGTTCTTAGAACGTCTGAACACTGGATCGCCGGTACGAAAGCCGCTATATTTGCCTTAACGCTTAGGTTACAGCCGTCTGTATCATGTTTATTAGTGTCTCTATAAGTAGACTTCTGTGCGGCTTAGTAAAGTAGTAGCCGCAGCCGCATTCACGGATAAAATCATAATTTGTTTCAAACGTCAAAGCAATGACTATTCTTGTAGGATAGCATAAATTCAATATAAACTTAATCCACAAATATTATCACTATATATATATATATCATTTTCATATTTCACAACGTGGGAATAACATATTAGAAATAACTTAATATACTTTAACCCTTTAAAGACGAAACATATCTGTTTTATATAAGGACTCAGTGCGTACCGCGCTGTAAACGCTCTCCACTTCGGTTATAAAAACCAGTCTCTTAATGTGTTATAAGGCAAAAGTTGCTGTTTGTTCTGAGATCCGTACAAAACACATAAACGCAATGTGGGCACCACGTAGAATTTTTTAATGTTAAACCTGGTGGTACGTAAAGTTACCGCTAGGCTTTAAAAGGTTAAATTAAGAAACGCGTGTAAAATATGTTCTGCAGAAAGCTCGTCCAAAGCTATAAAACCAATAGCTTTTATTCTATAAATTAATGTTGGCTAAAAATTTCAGTTAAATTTATATATTCTCTGCAGTTTAAGAAGTTACCAGCTATAATTTATCAATGACAGCACTGTCTAAGAAGAGAAAATGTTTTAGTTAGAATCCGTCAGCAAACTCGACAATACCGTTAAAAAAATGTGACGAAATATTTAATCTGCAGCTTGTTCCTGGAAATGATGTAAATTGCGCTGAGTTTCAGACAGGTACGCCGGTGCTGACTCGCGAGTCATGCAGTTGATATTGGAATGCAAAGCGGTCATACGTACACAGGCACGCAAACGTGTGCACATAGTTTAAAAAAACAAACTCAAACCCCAATTCCTGGGGTGATTACACAAAGCTTTCATCTGAAAAATAAAAGACTGGAATTAGGCCTAATACTATTTTGAGCCCATATCCACAAACTTTTCCCCAGTCCGATCTTGTGTACAATTTTTATCCTCTGTTAAAATACCGTTGCAGGTATCCGCAATCGCGCAGTTTCGACGTAGGCTTAGGACGATTCAGTTCCAAACCTAGGCCTATTTAATTGTTTAACTACAGAATTTTAGAAAAGTTTCTCAATTTTTAGGGCACCTGAGCACTGGAATCACCGGTTCAAATCCCGCTTGAAGCACGGACGTATTTCCCTTTATGCGTACTTTTTTCTGAGCAAGTAGCAAATTAATATGCACCCATCCTACGTTCGATCACTTCTATCAGCCTCTAGAGGATTTGTATTTTAAAAAGTAACTCCGAATCGAAATGGTATAAAGCAGCAGAAGGCAGGAGCGCACCCAAGAGGGGGCTGCATGGGCTGCAGCCCTCCCTAAACACCACAAAAAACGAAAATTTAAAAAACACGGATTTTGCAGACGGGATGATATTAAACGTTTTACGTGAATTACCCGTCAACCAAAATCAGCCATTGAAACAGCCTGATGACCAGTAAATTATAATTTTGAGAAATAAATTCACAGAATTAAAAAAAAGGAGATAAAACACTCTGGTTTATGGAATATGTAATTACATTTGTACGTATATAAATGCAGTTTCCAACAGTGTTATGCTATAGTTATAATTACGACCTTATTTTTATAACATAAATTTCAAAACCAAACATACATTATAGATATATATCCTCAGAGTCAGCCGCCCCCCCCCCCCCCAAAGAAAAATTCTGTGTGCGCATCTGGTAGAGCGCAGCCTGTGGCCCTCGACCCTTTCCTAAGTGGCCCGTGGAGCCTTGAATTCCTGGTGATTCTAACGAGCATCAGCCCCACATAAATTCCTTCCGGCATAGCCAAGCTATATAATTCATCGTAGTCTAACACACATACGAATAAAAGGAGTACAAATCTATGCTTCAGTACATTAATATTGTTTATAAACCCTCTGTGGCACTTCTTCAAATCACTCATGTCTGAGCGGCCCGCGTTTAAATATTTTGCCCACTTCTGGACTAGAGAGAAATCTAGTCAAATTTCTCTCTCACCGCCACATTTTGTCCGCGAGTAGCGAATAAAAGCAATTGTTCTTTGGCATAGGATATAGGCAATATAAAAGATAAAGTAAAAGGTAAATTTCACCCTACAACAGGCCAAGAAGGCCCAAAAGGGGAGTAGATGTATATACTACTTTTTCTTTAACATCGCTGTTAGACGCGGTGGTGGTTAACGCCATGTTCTGGCAGCTTTGTCCTCTGGAAAGAGACCCGGTACCCGTTTTACAGGAGGGTGGGTGGATCCCACGCCCGGTCTGGATGGGTCCCAAAAATTTGCCCCCAGCGGTATTCGATCCCCGGACCGTCCAGACCGTAGCGAGTCGCTATACAGACTACGCTATCCCGGCCAATAACCAGGTAACTAAGAAGCTACGGTTTTTATAAAATACAAAGGAGCATCGCAGAATTTACAAAAACCTGCCTTTCGACTTCATGCACAAATAATTTCAAATTATCAAAACGAATTACAAATCGAAAAACAATCTGGCCTTCAGAATGCACAACTCAGACGAAGCACGCAGTTGCAAGACCTGCAAAAACCAGTACGCGAGAGCATTTCCATGTTTGTGTCAAGTAAAGTCATTAACCGTACGGATATACTGGCAGCTATATGGCGAGGCTTTAGTTACGAGAGGTTATAATCTTAATAGTCTATCCATCTGAAAGCTTTAACTTCATAAGGACAGCAGTGAATAATAGGTCGAAGCTTCGAAATGGTCGGTCTACTTGGACGTTCCGATAAACCTAATCCCACGCTTGCAATTGTGAGTTTAGTTTTCCAGCTGTTACTGTAGTTTAATCAAACCACAATCAGTAGCAACTACAGAGGACTAACCTTTGCGAAATGCTTTAGAACTTCCAAACAGAGCAACATGAAGATAATAATTACACGACACATTCCTGAATAATTGGTTTTAAGTTACAACAGGATTACTCGCGTCTCAGCTGAGTATAACAGTGTTTCTGAATGACAAATTTGACAGGATGCAGAAGGAAAGAACCGTCCCCTGTGTTAACGCACTAATTCAGGATCTCACTGGAGGAAACAAGTACAATCACAAAAATCCTCAGCCAGAATAGCCGGTAACCCAGTCAATATCAAAACCAGGTATTTCCTGCACCTTAGCAACTTACACCTCCAGTCGGTATTTAGAAAACAACGGATCAGATAATAAACTTTGGAAAAAAAAAATATTGCATTTCCTTTACTTCAAATATTCAATATGGCGTATATACAGACGAGACTAAAACGAAAAATTAGTAACTATATAATTTACTGATTACAAATTTAAATAACCCCCCCCCCTCCTTAATAACTGAGACCGCACAGCCTGAGTAACTCAGTAACTAGGCCGTGCCATGGCTCAGGCGGTTAGCCGCCAGCCTCCCATCGCGGAGGCCCGGGTTCGATCCCGGGTCAGTCCATGTGGGATTTGTGGTGGACAAAGTGGCACTGGGACAGGTTTTTCCCCGAGTTCTTCGGTTTTCCCCTGTCAATTTCATTCCACCGGTTCTCCATTACTAGGAAAAGGACAAAAAATAATCATCATCTTCATCATCGGGTTGCACAATAAGCCTCATGGCTGCAGTGCGTCCGTAGCGTCTATTGCGGGGCCCTTCACCACTAAAAGAAAAAAAAACTGAGTAACTACAGTGCCAGGCGCAAATGGATTGCGGGATGCGGTACAGAATTTTCTCTTCTTTGCCACATCCAGACCGATTCCAACATAATTCGAGGCTCTTTCTGCGACAGTAACGCCACTGGCGTGTGAAACCGAGCCTAAGTTAGCCTGCCATGTTCCTTTCCCATACGTCGACATGAATAGGGCTTATTTAAGAATACATACGCGTAATACCTTTCCTGGTTTCAGGTATTCTCCAACGTAACCTCAACCTTTGTAACTCTTAATAAGACATACACACAAAGAATACTTTAAAATAATCAATTTCCATTCCGTGCACTAACGTTTAATTTGACAAAATATTCTTAAATCAAAGTACAATTATTCCCTTGTATGTCGATTTTATTTACATTATATTTTACTCCTGTAGGTTAAGATTGTCACGATGGTCCTCAGAGATGACCTTCGATAATAAGAAGTACCAACATATTGAAACATGTGAGAGCAATATAAGGTGTAAATAAAATAACATAAAACAAATTAGAGTAGTCTGATTGTGAATTTGTCAAATACACAAAACAGTTTCTCACAGAATGTAAAGGCATGCAGCTCCGTACCTGGCTTCAGCAGTTGATTCAGTCATCGCCACCAAACGGAAAACTAGATACAGAATAGATGAGGCCGCCAACTTATTTTTTATAACCTCAAAAAGCGAGGCAATGTAAGTATGAACATAACACTGACACGCGTTCGTGTAACCATTTTTGCCGTGGAAAAGCAATAAATATTACATATTTTGAGTGTGTCTCTATAGCCTTATTTATCCAGCATGCAAAGCGCATGCGCCGTATTGTACTGTCATCTGTGGCCTGTCTGGCTCTAACTTATTCTACGTTATCACATAAACTGCAGGATTTTAGGGAAAAAGTCAATATACATAAAATGTGTGTTTTGTTTTTCTCTATAACTTTTGTCGGAAACTTCTCACTGTAAGAAGAATTCAGCGGGATATTGTCATAAATGTACAAACATCCTATGTAAAGTACCCGTTATTCTTGTCGCATTATACTGAAACTTGAATTTTCTCAACAGATTTGTGAAAAATACCTAAATACCAAGTTTCACTAAAATCCGTCCAGTCGGAGCCAAGTTGTTCCATGCGGACAGACGGACAGATAGATGTCGAAGCGAAAAGTCATTTGTCGCGATTTTGCGAAGGCGCCCAGAATGGCAAACCGCAAATTTCTCAATTGGTCGCAGGGAAAGGGCGTTCCTCTCTTCTCCAAATAGTCCAGACAGGCGCTGGAGCCAGCCAGCCTCCTATTAAATGAGTACCAGGGCTGGTGAATGACGCTATCACTCATTTTCATCTATCACTCTTATGAATGTGTGGAGTTTTACCTCCACTCCCCATATATCTTCACAGTGTGTGCTATTCAATTAAGCACAGAGATCTTTTAATGTGTTTTTGCATATTTTTAAAGAAATGTTACTGAATAAAGTAAGTGACACTACTGTCGCTCTCCTCTGAAGTGTTCGAACGGGCGTCATGGTGAAGCTGTGTTTTATAGCAGATTTAAAAAGTACAAAGTTTGAGTGGCGTTGGAGATAAAAAGTGCAGACTGCTATCGCAGTTCCGGTGGTGTTCATACATAAAAGCGTGGCACTAGTGGTGGCACATGTGCAAGTAGCGAGATAAAAGAACACGAAACATATCCATGCAGTCATCGAAAGGGTGTGAATATGCAACCACACATCCACCCACAGTCATTCTGATGTGAAGCCATCAAAAGTCACGGAGCTGCAAACAAACACAAACCAACAGCAATGGGTCCATAAAAACCATATCCAGCGATACAGTACATTAGAGAAAGACAATGTTGCTCATCCCACAATCAAGTCTACCGCTTATAACAAACGTACGAGGTATTTTACATTCCCACTTTTGATTTTTAAATGCAGGAGTTCAGGTGTTCGTCTTTAAAATGTAGACGATATGTAGTAAAACACATAAAGACGTCCTTCATTACGCATGCCCGAAGGGCATCAGCCGGCATACTCGTTCATAATTACTATTGCGAAACGTGACGCTTGCGATGCCATCTGTAATAACGGCTGCGAGTTAGAAAAGACAACAAAAGGCTGTTATGTTTAATGTACAAATTTCCGTGCCCGTATTAACAAGACAGAAGTTGTAAAACATAAAATAAAAGGTATTTTAAAAAGTGACAGAGATGTTAAACAGGTTCGCAGCCATAACAATGTTGCATCTTTCTTTAAAAATAAAAATCTTTCACTTTTTGCGACGTCATTCCATTTAACAAAAAGCTGTACTGTTCTGCAATCGTCCTTGTTAACATTAGACGTTATGAAAAAGACCTTGCATGTATGACCAGTTTTTGTTAGGTCAGGGACTATGTGTTTTGCTTCGGACTTCAATGTTACTTGTAGTCTAGACGTTTCCGGCTATGTTACCGTAATTAAAGCACGCCCTTTAAGTTATAAATCTAAGCACAGGCTTTTATATCTCTCTCCGTGACGACATTTTGTATCAGCATGGAATAGCTGCCTGACTCGGTCAGTGTCCACTATCATTTGAGAACGGTTAATTTTAAGGCATTTTAACGGCGCTGTTTCAGACAATAAGCTTTATAACGAAATCGAATTCACAGAAAATTCGAATTCGCGAAAAATTCCAACGCATTCTCCAGGTGTTCCTCTGGACAAATAGAGTGAAACCGTGAAATATTTCAGTCAGAATTGCCGATAATTCTACAAAGAATTGAACGATATCTACATATTTAATGCTAGATAAATATATTCTGTTCATTAATATCTAAAATAGGCCTACTTGCCTCTCAAATCATTGATTGCAAAACGACTCTCTGTGTGCAACTAAGTCATCACTTTGACACACGAGTAATTAATTACGAGTCCTTAATTAAATATCCCCACGCAGAAAAATCCTCTTCTCCAAAGTTTCGGGCCTGGGGCCAAAACATACTCCTATCTAAAGGGTAAGGGAGGTTTCCTTCTCCGGCAACAAGGCCGAAGCATGACGCTGGCCACTCATCTACACCCAGTGTCGAAGTTAAAAACTAGGGGAGCTATACCTCCACCTTTGAGCACTGCGTGCAGGGCGTGGTGCTTAATCAAGGACAGGCACAAGTTTAACTTTTTTATGTCACTAAAACGATAAACTGAATAACAGCCCTAATATATTTTGTATAAATAATTATATTTCATTGAAAGTGTTTATTGCAGAAATAGAGAGGCAGATATCGTTTGGAGTAAATGAGTGGATCGAGGGAGTGCCTCAGAAAGAACGTTCCAGACGTAACGCTGAAGACCATACAGAAGTGGACGGGTTTAACTGGTTTCATTTCCTGACCGAATTGCCTCCTTGTGTAGGGTGGGAAAGTTAGTGAGAAGAAGAGGAAAATTACAGAGAAAGAAACGTTTTGATAGGATAATGAAATGCATTATCAAGAAGAGAGGTTGCACAAAGTCTCTCTAAAATTTGGGCGACAGGAAATTAAAGAGAACGTGGACGGTGGTTACTCTTTCAAAACGAAAGGCGAGAATAAGCATTAAGCTAACGGAGTGAAAACCTGGATAGAAGCACGAACCACCATAAACTATGTTTACCGTGCGTTCGTAAAACCGACAAACAACATCATGCAACGAACATTTGTCTTTACCTTAGCAGAGGTACTGACAGTGGTGAAATAAATATGACGCCGTATAGACTAGTATATAATTACCTACCTTTCTAAAGACCTTGCTACCTCAACCTTCAGACGGTTCCAAGAACCACTTATTAGACGACGCCGAAGATAAAGGCAACACGCTCCACCGAAAAGTAAAAAAATGTATATCTCTATACATGACATAATATGCGAGAAGGCTTGAATCTTCCATATTTGTTGTTAGAATCTGGAATCCTTACAAGACATCATTTTTCATTCGGCGAACTTCTATATTCGTTGTTGACACTAAGCTGTTTATAAATACTGCTATTATTAACTAATTATGTCACGCAATGCCTTGACAGCAGAGATTGTACGGTCCTAGTAAAACGGGTACGAGTTTGAGTAAACCGCCAACTCGACCCGCCTGTGTTGCGTCGTACAAAAGAGCACGTTTAAACGGTTAGTTTTACACAATGATGACAAAGACAATAGATCTTCAACTTAAAATACCGTAAAGCTTTTGCAACAGCCAAGCAAGGGAAAGAACAAAATACAGGCTTAAATATTAAATATGAATGGGCCCTGTTTTCTATAAATGAAGGAGTACGAAGAGAAGAGAATACGGAAAAGGACAGAAGAAGCAAGGAAGAATGTGTATGAACAAAACAAATGAAAGTGTAATGGAAATAACGAAAAAAGCCTCATACAAGCATAAGCGTAACTTGGCTAATAACACTGGGGGGGGGGGGGGGGCCACAAAACTAACCATGGATGTTAAAAACTGTATTTTACAAAGGAATTAAATTTCAAAGAAGGGAAACTGGCTCCATAAAACGCAAGTTTTTAGTTTTCCTTTTTCTATTTTTATTTCCCATTATTCAATTCAGTAACCAGATAAATTATTCCTAGGTTGAAAAAATATTGGGGGGCATTTGTCTCCTTGCCCCCCCCCCCCCCACAAGTTAAGCCTATGCATACAAGTGCCATATATTTTGCTAAGCTCATTCCACAACCACGTAAAATACTGACATTGAAAACTGCACAGTGGCACTCATATTATAAACGTTCCCTTTTGGACCGTGAGGAGAAACAAAAGCCCACCCCTAATCTAAGAATTACACGCTGCAGAGTATGATGAGACAAACAGGTAAACAAGAACGGGCGTAAATTTTCTCATACGTCTAGGCGTCTGGTTAAAAATATATTCTGTGACAGACGGTTAAAATGGCACGAACAGTAAAAAGAATGTGGCACAAGAAATAAAAACCACCAGCAAACTTAAAAAGCGAATTACAACTTTGTTTAAGGTAACGTAAAAACCTAAGAAGATTTCATTTCTTTCCACTTCGCTCTTTTAAAATGTTCCCTTTCTTTCCCTCTCCAGGAATGCTGCGCTTCGCTCCTTCTTCAAGTTCCTTCTTCATAAATAAACCAAGCGAATCAAAATCAGAGGGCGAACATTTCGCTTAATGCATATTAAAGACCATTAATACATTGAAAATGAAGTTTGGAAATAAATTTCTTTTTAAATAAGTCTCCACACAAGCAATAAAGAATCCCACATAAAATTTCATCTGGTAGGAAACGAGAGTAGAAACACGTTAGTAATAGATATATTAGACAAAGGACAGTGTTTCTTATTGGTTCCTTAATTTAAATTTATGTGTACATGAAATTTTGCCTGACATACAAAGAGGTAGACAGAAAGGAAACCCATGATAAAATCAGCAATTTATCTCCATTCCCACTTTAATTGAAGATACGCATCACCTGGAATATGAAGCCCTATACAGGCACAAACGTTTCTGAGGAGCTTGCTGTCTGCACGTTCCACCACAACAGCCTTTACTTTTACAGAATTTTTTCAAAGCCTGAAAAACAAGTGCCTCAGTTTGTCAAAAAATATATCGTGCTGCCATCCTAGATTTGCGAAACTTCAGCTTCTCACAGCTTTGATAACGGGCTTTCGAGCCTTGTTATATATTCTGCTGTGATGATTGGTAAAGTTGCTGATTTTTCGGGGGAGTTTGCTGCTTCCATCCTCAGGGTCTAAGTAGCGTAAGGAGTCACGACTGATTAGAACTCGGGGACAGAGGGAACAAGTTACTCCAAAACATCGGTAAATATTCACAAATCGTCAAGGCGCTATGTCTCAGGAGACTTAAATTTTAACCCTAGACTTTTCCTTCAAGGATTCAACTATGTGGGCTTTCTGGTGGAGGGCACATTCAGTAGCAAATGCCACACAGAGGAACCAGTGTCTCACTGTTACCAAAATATCGCAATGGGTAGGCGCTTGCAGTGTTAGTGTGTCTGCAACAGGTTCATTGGAATGTCCGATCTACAGAAATGACAAACATTGGACAAGGCACAGGTAATGGTTACTTTACTGTAGTTAACCGTGCCCCCTTTACACTCTATACAATGACAAACTGAACATTGGACAAGGCACGTGTAATGGTTATTTTACTGCAGTCCACTGTGTCCCCTTCACACTCTACACAAATGACAAACTGAACATTGCACAAGGCACGTGTGATGGTTATTTTACTGCAGTCCACTGTGTCCCTTTCACACTCTACACATATGACAAACTGAACATTCGACAAGGCACGTGTAATGGTTATTTTACTGCAGTCCACTGTGCCCCCTTCACACTCTACACAATGACAAACTGAACATTGGACAAGGCACGTGTAATGGTTATTTTACTGCAGTCCACTGTGCCCCCTTCACACTCTACACAATGACAAACTGAACATTGGACAAGGCACGTGTAATGGTTATTTTACTGCAGTCCACTGTGCCCCCTTCACACTCTACACAATGACAAACTGAACATTGGACAAGGCACGTGTAATGGTTATTTTACTGCAGTCCACTGTGCCCCCTTCACACTCTACACAATGACAAACTGAACATTGGACAAGGCACGTGTAATGGTTATTTTACTGCAGTCCACTGTGCCCCCTTCACACTCTACACAATGACAAACTGAACATTGGACAAGGCACGTGTAATGGTTATTTTACTGCAGTCCACTGTGCCCCCTTCACACTCTACACAATGACAAACTGAACATTGGACAAGGCACGTGTAATGGTTATTTTACTGCAGTCCACTGTGCCCCCTTCACACTCTACACAATGACAAACTGAATATTGGACAAGGCACGTGTAATGGTTATTTTACTGCAGTCCACTGTGCCCCCTTCACACTCTACACAATGACAAACTGAATACTGGACAAGGCACGTGTAATGGTTATTTTACTCTCCGCTTCAGAACATACCGCTCAGCCACAACTATCCCACGAACATGGAAGTTGTCGAGTAGAATCACAGAGGTAGAAAGGATAAATAAAAATAGACAAACATAACGGCAGGACGAATAAGAATGAAGAGACCTTGCACAATCAGAATTAGTCAGAGGTATTGATTGTTGCAAAGAATACACAACCCTGTCCACTCTACCTAACACTGTAGAAAAGAAACATGTTCCATTTCCTTCACACAAGAATGATAGAAGTTTTTGTCCTCCTCCTGAACTTACAAAGCCACGCTAAGCCAAAATCTGATTTTTCCATAAAATATGAGCGAATATCGATTTTCTGTTAGTTTTCGAGAGATTTCGGTAGAACGAGATTCTTTAACGTATAACCCTTACTAGGAAAGAATCCAACAAAGGAAACATTTCTACTTTCATCACCCTGAAATGTATGTAATAAGATGATTAATTTTCAAGCAAAGAATAACTTTGGTGTATCAACTAGCTCCAAGCTCTACCGCTCGGTGAATGTGCGCAAGACTCTTTAGAAATAAAAAGGAAGGTAAGTCTAAAAATAACAAAGAAAAATGTTAAAGAGGAGAAAAATGTGTTTCGAAATACGAATAACGTCACTAATCTGGCGCTGGTTCCTCAAAACATGTGGCGTTTCAGATACTTTGTGGTGTACCTGCATCACAGCGACAGTGCCGACACAAGGGCACTGTGAACAGCACACACAGCAAGCATGTGAATGTTCGTGGCGCAGAAATGCAGGTAAATATTCAAGTAAAGTGAGTGGTTTTCACTGCTGTCACGTACAGAACTGAACGGAAATTTAAGAAGCTGAAGGACTTCCCGTTATATTTTCCAGTATAATTAGGCGCTTCTGCAAAACTGCGAAAAGCGTCTATTAGCTCAGTTATGTCTGTCTGTCCGTCCGTCCGCATGGAACTATTCGGCTCCCACTGGACAGATTTTAATGAAAATTGATATCTGAGTATTTTTCCATACTCTGTCGAGAAAATTCAAGTTTCATTAAAATCCCACAAGACTAACGGTTACTTTACATGAAGACCTGTGTACGTTTATAATAATGTGTAACTGAATTCTTTGTAGAATGAGAAATGTTTCAGACAAAAGTCGTAAAAATATCAAAACACACATTTCATGTACAATAATTTTTTTACGTAAGTCATGTCGTTTATGAGAAAGAGTGGAAAAATATGGTACAGCCAGACGGGCCACAGGTAACAATACAGTACGGCGTATGCGCTTTGCATGCTGGATAAATAAGGCTACAGACACACACTCAGAAAATATAATGCTTATTGCTTTTCCGGGGCAACATCAGTTACGTGAACGCATCTCAATGCGCCTCCATGCGCGTTGTTCACTACGGATTTCCTCCACCGATGCGCATGTTTACTGAAACGGCCACACAGGAGTCGCTCTTGAAGGGTTCATTATGACCCTCACTCCGCCTCTGACAGGTGCTTTTGCTCAAAGACAAGACTGGAGGGTGCATATCCAGGGACTCCAGACGATATTTACACGAAGACCCAGGCTGGTCTAAAAACAGTCGAGTAAGATCTAAACACAAAGCCGATGGAAAGTTGTTTAAACAAATAACAAATATTCATAGACTGCAGTTGTTCGATTGCATTTTACGTTACCGCTTAGTTACGTCTTTACGGTTTGTTTAACAACGTTGACTTATCCCACATTGTATAGCGTCGAATGGAAGCATGAGAAGAAAACACTGAACTGGAGTGGATGTGGACGGAAATGACCGTCGTCTATTTTAGGTTCTATCCCGGCATTTGATTGGAGAAACTGAGGAACATCACGAAAAACCTGAGTCAGAATAGCCAGCACCTGTGTCGAGATTTCAAATCAGGACGTTCCGAATATGACGCAGGAGTGACACCCACTCTAGCCAACAGTTCGGTAATATCTCATTGAATTCCTTTCCTTTGGTACACGTGAAGTTTTCTTTACAAACACAATGAAGGCAAACAAGGGAGTGGCTATGTAATTCCACTGATTTTTAACTCGGCACTAGATGGGGGTAAGTTGTCAGCGTCACGCTCCTGCCGCATCCTCCTGGGGAAGGAACTGCAGGTACCCACTGGGTGTGCCCTGGAGCCGGTCTGGACGCTTTGAAGAGGAAATGTTCTTGCCTTTTCCTGGATCAGAACCCCGCATCTTTCAGCCTTTCGCCTAGTAGCCATACCAGCTGCAATATCCCAGCTCCCTGTTATACTTGATATTTTTTATTTTATAAATTGCCTCTCTGGAATACGGCGTATTCAGTTGGAAATAAGACACAGAAAGTGTAAATACCTCAGACGGATGCACGAGTGCCCAGCTTTTAATAAGGTTTCTGCAACTTTGAAAACAGTTATGAATATGGGACAATTAAACAAGGTTCCTTCGGGTATGAAGCTTAAATGAATTAACAGCAGCCAACATGCATTTTCAGACCATGATTTCGAATTAATAACCAGTATGACCTGCATATAGATAAAGTGTCCTAAGTTACAAAAAATCCAAGAACGTTGAATTTTATGGCATTTGCTTTATTTTTCTGTCCTTTGTACATAGGGTCCGTGAAAGATGTATTCATAAATTAAGAAGGAAGCAATTCTGATCAAATTAGAATATTCCTACCAATTCTAGGGCAAGTGAATTATCTGTGAAAATGAACATTTAATTTCTCTCTCTTTCTCTCTCTCTCTTTCTTTCTTTCTTTCTTTCTTTCTTTCTTTCTTTCTTTCTTATTCTGACCTCTGTCTACCTACTTACTGTAGGTGTACAGGGTTATGATGCACCTGAGCACACTCATAGATACACACACACACTCTGTAGAACTCCTCTGAACTAGAGATCGGCCCGTCGCAGAAACCTCTATCTGACAACAACCAACATTCACAAAAGACAGACAAACATGCTTCCGGTGGGATTCGAACCCGCATTCCCAACAAGCGAGCGGTCGCACTCCTATACCTTACACCGCGCGGCCACTGGGATCGGTGAACATGTAACGCCTGAATTCATACTCTCCAACACAAACCTCTTTAGTAAATAACTGTAAATAAATTCTCATTTAAACTTTAATCACTTTAGTCCCGCATAACTACCGTCCCTCTGCCTTCATGAATAAAACCAATACTCGCTTAACGACGCAGTTAAGTTTTTGCTGTACCAAAGGAGTGACCGAATGCGCATTACTAAATACTGAACAATTAATGTAAAGATAATTATCCTCTGGTGTGCGACGCCGTGTAGAATGGTAAAAGGGTAAGGTTTCGAAGCAATTTACTTTCTCCGTTTTCAGTGTTGGGCTAGGTGCAGCAAGTTCCTCTCAAATATTAGTCCATCTCTCCAGACCGCATGACGTGTTTTCTTGAGTTTAAACTTTCATCCGGAAGGATGCTTCCAAAGGCTAAATGTTTGATTGGATACAGTGTACCCATTTTGAGCCTAGATCGGTAGACCAGCTGTCGTGAGGGTTACTTGCCCTAGTTTTCAGCAGCTTGGCCAAAGAATGCACAAATTTTCCAAAAATCTAGAAGCCACCTCAAAATCTTAGGCAATACATGGGGGACCCATAAGAATTAGGCGCCCCCACACAGAATTTAGTCACCATGGCGACCTGGCAACCAGGACTTGTGCACCCCTGGGTTACCCAAGATAAGCACTACCGTACAATGTAGCTTATTACATGAAAGGAAGGAAGGAAGAAAAGAAAGAAAGAAAAGAGCACAGGTTACCTTCTCTTTTGTTTTCTAATATAATCGTCTATATGTAGACTGTACTGGCTTAGTTGGTAAATTCTTTTTCCTTTTCTACAAGAAGATGAAACGCCGGCAGCACGCCCTACGCAGGCGCGCTACACGTACGGTACCAGTCACAATGAACTGCTGAGTAAACCCGGAATATTCTATTTGCCTTTGTGTTACCTAGTCAGTAAACAAACTTTTGGGAGTAATTTGCTCCTATTGAGCTGACGTTCTCGAATGAAGGTGTAAGGGCAAACCCACTCACAGTTCCTTTAAGAATACAAGAATGCATTCTAAACATACTAATCATTAGCGGGTTTAAACTTTCAAAGTGCCAGGCCAGAGTTTACAAAAGGCAGCTTTCCTCTTGTTACCTGGTGTCTGCATTTATTCTCATTTTCGCCGCCACTATTTGCAGAACAAAAAAAGTCCGCTTCTTTAAAATTGCAGTGAAACACAGAAAATGGGGTGGAGAGGTCTAAGTAGAAAAGCAAACGAAGCAATTTTTCCCTCCTGCAAGAAGAAACAGAGGAGCCTTTTTCTAGTTCTTTCCGCCAAGACATCAGCTTGTAATGTCTCCTATATTTACAGCTTTACATAGAAACGACCTCTAAATTTAGTAGCTTATGCGGAGTCAAATATAAGGAAAATTAGAAAGCTGAATGCAAGGTATCCGGAAGGAAATTATGTAAAACACATCTCAATGGACACTAACTTAAGAACGCTGAATAAAATCATGCAATCTGTCATGAGAGTCCGTCTCAGAACAGGGTGCAAGATTTCTTAAAGCCTTAACAATTAACAGCGGCGTTCCTTTGCGTCATTTGTATTTGTTGGCACTGAGGATACAATCTCGTCGTGGCATCAAGTTACACGAATATACCTAGCTTAGACTGACAGATTGCTACTCTCCTCTATCCCACCACGGCATGGTATAGCGGTGTACCTTCACACACGTCAAGACAGCTTCGCGTCCATCGCCTTCCCACCGACATTTCACAGATATTTCTTTCCTCACTTCACTAAACAATTACGTACAGAGACAGCCGGCCCTTCTGAGCGAGATGACATTACCATGAAATATTAGGAATTCTTTGAAGACGATCAAAAAAGAAAATTATTCACGACGAAAATAAAGTAGGTAGTTCAATAAGACAACGGTAACATCAACTACCCGGGACATGAAAAGGGAAATTAACCTAGCGGTTTAATACAAAGGACAGAAAATTGAAAACATTCCGCAAAGAAACACACCAGACTAATATTCTTATTACAGCCTCAACAAGGAAGAGCAAATCTCAAAGCCCGTTATGTTGGTCACAGACTTCTTGACTGATGGCAGCCAAAGCTGGGCCTGCAGACGTCACTTGTACACTTGACCGGACCAGAAAGCAAGATCCAGTTAAGGCCTTGGAACAGTAAGTAAAAACACGAAAACAAATCTCTACAATATATGTTCGAGGCCATCTTCTTTAATACACGAACCTTAAGAGTTGCAATATCAGCAGTAAAAGGCAAAGTTGTCCCCCTCCGCGACATGAAGGCGGGGTAGCAGAGGTATAGCTCCATTCATTCTTAATCTCGACATTAGTTGAAGGTAAGTGGTCACCTTCACGCGCCGGTCGCTTTATCTCCGCAAAGAGCCATCTTATCCAGTGTAAACTAATCAAAAAAGGTGCTTCTAGTTTACTTCTGTAATTATATTAAGAAAAGCTGATAATACTTTCACATCCCTTGTCTGTCCTTCCCTAACATTTTCTGAAGAGACAGAAGAATTTTCGTAAATATCACACCACCAGGTGTCACCGCGACATTATAACACCTAATTTCCTACCGTGGGTAATATCGACATAATTGCCATAAGAACTTGGAGATGAAAACTACCCTTGAGAATGGGACAGAAAAATTGTCCCGAATCTTCGGTAACAAAATATCAACCTACACCACATAACATCTCAGAAGAGCGAAGGCCTCAGCTACCGTGCGGCGGAAGCCTGAAATCTTGACCTTAAAGCCATTTGATGTAGCGTCCCAGAAGTATGTGCTGGGCGGAGCAATTGAGATCTTGAAGAATGCGTTTTTACGTGTAAGCTGTGAATAAATGGATAAAGATCACAATTAAATCTGCGTTCAGCTTTGGCTATGACAGCGATAATTATTTTGCCACTGAAGTAAGAAACGCAAAAAGCTGTATGAAGATAGACCACTTAAATGTATACGTACCTACACACACCCGTGTACACATGCGTATATATGTTGTGTATGGAGTGTTATTTCCACAATAATAATTATAATATGGAGAGACTGACAATTGTAGGTTATGCCCGATAAAATTAACGAAGTTGGTATCATTTAAACAACGGAAATTATACACAAGTGGATCACGAAAATGGGTAGTTACTCATTTATAGGCTCTGCTAGTCTCACCATGCAGAAAGAAATACTTGAAGATAAAAACTCCCTCATGGTTGTAACATGTGAAAGCTACCTCGATAGGCACCAATGCCACAGTCTGAACATAGCCCACTCGATACGTTCCATCAGCCCATATAACCGGTTGCTTATTCGAAACTGTTTACCGCAGGCTCCATTTAATTTCGGCCCAATTACTGAAAACCAGCATCAATTTTAATAAGTTACTTAATTACCGAAATTCAGAAGCACATCGCACTGCTCTCGTGATTGAGCTCTACCTGCACGGAATGCGCAAACAAAGAATACATCAATTACCATAAACAATTAAACTTATTACTGTAGCGTCACTGGCGCGTCAAAACATCAAGGGAAAATAAAATTAGGCTGATACGTTTGTTAGAACTAATAACTGGAAAATGCATGCCTCTTACTTTCCTTTGTATGCCCCATAAGCGTAACTTGGCTAATAACACTGTGGGGTGGGTGGGGGTGGGACTGACCGTGGGTATTAAGAACTATTTTAGAAAGGAGTCAGATTTCAAAGAGGGGAGAATTCGTCCCATGAAATGCAGGTTTTTCGTTTTCTTTTTTTCTGTCTACTTTTTATTTGCCATTATTCAATTCAGTACCCAAATAAACTATTCCTAGGTTCAGAAAATATTGGGCGGGGGGGTATTTGTCCCCTTCCCCCCCAAGTTATTCCTATGTTTTTTCCCTAGCCGAAAGGAAGGCATAGCCTAAAATGAACGGAGAGTCGGAAAGTCCTTACGTCCATCCCTGCATATGGTGTACTTCAGGAAATGTAAATTCGATTTGATTGCATTTGACATGCGACGTCTCCACTTCCGATTACAAGCGGAAGGTTACTAGACTGGAGACGTGTACACAGTTTAAACCTGTTACTCCGTTACTTGAAGATGGGACTTATGCCGTGCCGACTGGCGAATCTTCAGGTTCAAGTAGGCCACTTGAACTGCGTGGCGCTGAACATGAAAGCACTCCGATCCTTCAAAATGTCCGCAACTGCTTACCAGTCGACGTGGCGTCATATCTCAGAACGCTTGAATCTTCCAAAAACACGGCAGTGACAACCTCAAACAAAGCAATCAGCTACTTTCCAAATAAGGTCCTCTGGGTTTTAACTCACAGTTCTGGCCTTGATTGCTTATGTGAATATTCTACAAGGACCTCGCTTCCCCTTTCGTACCTTTACATAAATAACTCGACTAATTACGGACAGTATGGTATACATGAGAAATGTATACAGAATTTTGTTCGAAAAACTTTGAATGAAGAAACAACTTGGAAGACTAGTACAATACTGAACTCTGCCTGGGCTCATTAAGTCCATCAGCGGACTCTGTACACACGCAAATGAGCCTTCCATTTTCTTTAAGGGTGTCGAATGTTTTTATTACCTGAGAAACCGATAGGAAGATCTTTACGTCTTCAAATTTGAGGTCATTCATCCCACAGCTACAGCAACAATAAAACCAATACTTTTCCGTCAAACACAACTGTATGTTTAAGCATCTGGTAATAAGCTGTAGGCACACGTCTCGCCTTATGATCAAGCCATCATCAGGCTGTGTGCAGGAACTAAAAGCTAAATTTGCAACGGTAATTACTGATTATCCTCTCCGGCAGCTAGAATTTTATCGTGGTGTGGACGTTTGCGTACTCCGTTATGACTCCGAGAGCTAAACTGGCGGCAGCTAAAAAAGACCTCTATACCGCAAGGTACAAGACGATCGGACTAAGTGAAGTGAAGTGAAGTGAAGTGAAGTGAAGTGAAGTGAAGTGAAAGAATTACTGGTTATTCAGGATCAGATCTCAGTCGTGTTACACAAAGTAATAATGTTATTTTCCACGTGCTTCATACGGCATTGGGCCTAAAAGCTTTTAATTCCACAAGGTCCCATGTTTAATAAGAGTTTTTCAAGATGTTGTACTTTCTACACACAGCTACATTTTTAAGCCATCAACTTAACACACACACACACACACACACACACACACACACACACACACACACACACACACACACACACACACACACACACACACACACACACGTAGTGACTTGCCGATACCCTGATGTAAGACATCACTTTGTGTAACAAGATTGTGTAACCTCAATTAATAACTACGGTGTAAACTTTACAGTTTAATTCTTACGTAGAGCCCGATGACGGTTCGGTCATCGGCCGCAACGAGTAGGCCAACATGTAGATGATTTCCAGACTTTTAAGGAAACTACTACGTATACAGTCATATTTGACGGAAGAGCAACTGGCTGTATCTACACCGTGAAATTAGTAATGTCGCGTATTTCGGACTTGCGCCTTATAAACCGAACATTCATTCCGCACATTATCCATACAATCAACCACGCTCACCAACAATCCACACAACAGCATTACAAACTGTGTATAAGTTTTAAATAACTCCTACATGTTTCGGCACCGATGCGCCATCCTCAGGGAGTTTCAAATACAAACGAGGAGAGGGAAAATATTTTCAAACAGAAAACAGGGAATGAAAACTTGAATGAAAATAATAATGATAATGGTGTTAGAGTAGTAAATTTTGCCACACTAGAAAAATCCGGTAGTTAACATCAAAATGTTTCTGCATTGAAACTTTCATAAATACACCTGGACCTCGCCTGATGGGAAGACTGACAGATTGATCATGTACTTGTAGACAAGAGACGGCATTGAAATATACCCGATGTACAATATTTCAGAGGAGCTGGCTGCCATACTGATCATTATCCGGTGACTGCAAAAGTTACAGACTGTCCGTAAGTAAAGAGCAGCACAGAGATTCAATCTCAAGAAGGTAAAACACATGAAAGTCAGGAAGAACATCATCTTAAAATCTCAAACAGGTCTGCAGTTTGGAGACCTCAAGTGACAGCGAGGACATAAGCGAGCGCTTGAGAAATGTCAGAGGGAGTATCAAAATCTAAGCTGAACAGAGTCTGGGTCTGTATGAATGGAAACTCTATAAATCACGGTTTGATCAGAAACGTTCAAAATTTGCATATCGAAGGAAGCAGGCTAAACTGCAATGGTTACACTGCCCTAGACAAATTAATGCAGAAACTCTGAACAAAAAAAGACCTGAAACTAGTAGATACTTCAGGAACAAAAGAGGGAATATTTAAAAACAAAAATTAACGAATTGAAATAAATAATAACAACAAGAAACTCAGAGACTTGTGTAGGGAACAAGGGCGCAGGCGAGGTGGGTGGAGCTGGCGGGCTGCAACCCACCAAACCCCCAGAAACTTAAATTTAAAAAACACAGATTTTGTAGATATTATGATATCAAAAACTTTACCTGATTTATCCATCAGGCGAAATCAGCCACTGAAATCGGCTGATGACTAGTACATTACAATTTTGAAAAATAAATTAATAAAATTAAAAAAAAAACAAGACGACAGGACACCGTGACTGAGTCATGGAACATGTAGTTATATTCACATGTGTATAACTGCAGTTGCAGACAGTGTTATGTTATACTTTCAACACGATTTTTACAACATAATTTTCAAAATCAAATATAAATTATGTATGGCCTCATGGTCAGAACACCCCGTCCCACCAGAAAAATTTTGGTTGAGCGTCTGATAGGGACAGCAATGAATTTAAGTAGGGTTACCACCCTAGAACTGATTTAGTAAAAACTGTTTCCACGGTACTTTGAATATCTAAAAAATCACTTCTGGCAGGTTTTGAACTTACTGTACTGTATGGAGTTGGTAGGTTGATTGTTTGATTGACTAGTTAGTTAGATAGGCTGTGGTCATTTACAGACGTGAAGTTAAATTATGAGATGAATTTTGTGTATGTAGTCATATTATTTTACCGTCTCTTCTCAATAAAACTTGAGTCAATTAAGAAATAAATTATTACTAAACCTTTAAATCATGTTGAAGACTATATGCAGCAACCTTTTTGACACTAAAAATCATGCATTTAATGCGCTCCATATAGGTTTCAAATAATCACAGATTATTTTTCCTAATCATCAACTAGTCCTTCTAAAGGAGAGATCGTGTTCTTTGTGAGTTAGAAACTAAATTCCAATACATAATTTAGCCGAATGTCAGTTTTCACAACCTTAAATGTGTAACTACCTTAAACAACAGAAAGATTCAGTGTGAACTTATTAGGCAAATTCGTTACCTCGCCTTCACGCGTATATTGTCGCAAATATAACCTGGCCACAAGACCTGTGACTTAGTACAAGCTACTTCTCCTGCATTTCGTTACATGTTGGCCACAGACCACGCTTTAAAAAATCTGTAGACCTAAAAAGACACACATCTTGTTTTATGCACGAGCACGAATTTTCTGAGAAAATCGACAAATCTCAATTTTAGACTCGTAAAAAAGATATTCTGTATCTGATTCGACAAAAAAATGTAGACAAATATTGAGGTAGATGCTAATTCCAAGTTCAATGTCGATCAGAAATTTCAAAGACGCTCTTTATTTTTCACCAAATGCTGCACTTTGTTTATACAGTCTCCAACGTGTTTCGACTGAGCTATACAGTCATCATCATCAGGGAGTCAATTGGAGATTGTATAAACGAAGTGAAATAGTTGCTGAAAAATAAAGACATATGAAAAACAACTGCACGGAAGGATGTATAACATTCGAATATCCAATACGATACAAGAGAATGCAAGGTTGCCTTATGTGTGCATTTGATGCGTTGTGCGCAAAGACCTCAAAAAAAGATGGTGTCATTTTTAATGAGATATATAATCATATATCAAATATCCTTTAATATAATTAAACCTTAACGAAATCGAAGAAAACCTGATTTCAGCTCTATGCAACGTTGCATTTCTACACTGTACCATTTCTACAACTGAAGAACACAATGTATGTAGAAACGTAACAATGACGCGCATTCGCGTAACCATAACTCCCGCGCAAAAAGCAAGAAGTAGTACTTATTCTGAGTGTGTGTCTGTAGCCTTAGTTACCCAGCATGCAGTGCGCATGCGCCGTATTACAGCGTCATCTCTGGCCTGTCTAGATCTACCATAGTTTCCCACATTACCTCATAAATGGCACGATTTTTGGAATAAAGTTTTTTAATGAAAAATGAGTCTCTTGATTTTCTCTACACATTTTGCCTAAAACAATTCCCATTTTAAGAAGAACTGAGCGAGATACTGCCATAATTGTACATAGGTCTCAACGTAATGTACCCGTTATTCTTGCCAGATTTTGATGCAAGATTTTGAAAAATATTAACATAAAAAATTTTATGGAATTCCGTCCAGTGGGAGCCGAGTTGTTGCATGCGGACAGACGGACCGACAGACAGACAGACAAATATGAAGACTGCAACATCACAGTTCTTGACAGTGGCTGACGTCACTTACTTCAAAAACTCCTTCCAAGACTTTTTCCATCGTCACTAAACTAAAACACTACGTTTCGGAACAGAATCACCTGAGGAAGGAAGAAGTCTTTTCCGAAACTCGGGGTTTTAATTTAATGACAATGGAAAAAGCCTTGGAAGGTGATTTTGAAGTAAGAAACACGAGGACGTTAACAGTCGATTTTCGCAATTTTGCGAAGCCACTTGATAAAACAAGTAAGCCTGTGTACGTCCTTTCACTAGCCTCAGTATTGCCCACTTAGGACGCTATATCCTGATTCGATGCTGGGCTTCCCCTAACCCTATCCATATTATCAGTAAAACTCTCTGAGGCGGGTTCAGTCCGTCGTAAATCCAATGCATTCACAGGACAACAGAGTCACATCCTGAACAAATACTTCTACCCCAAGTTGGCCCAGCACACGCAGCTCCAATGTCAGGTAAACAGCCGGCCAGCAAGTCACTTTCTATAATACTTTGTGCCGGATACACAATCCGCACAATAAACAGCTTTTTACCTTACTTTATTTTGGTAGTCCATATCAAGTTACAAAACGAAACTGACATTACTAGGAGCATGGGGACAAAACGTGTTTGGAAACATGAGAACACTTCGTTAGCAAGAGCACATTAAAGGGAATTCTAAATTGTGTGGTTCTTTTAAGTACAATCGGCAACGGCTTGTGAGCTGGCAGGTGCGTTTCCACTCGAAGACAACGTAGTATGTACTGCACACAGCCACAACGAGAGCCAACAGGACAAGACTGTTTGAATAGCGACGGAACAGAGTCGACGGATTTAATGTCCTGGACCAATTCTGAAGCTGCATGTGGAATCGTTGATTTTGTTTATTGATTTAGTCTTTATTTAGAGACTA
Organism: Coptotermes formosanus; assembly: GCA_013340265.1. Taxonomy (NCBI): domain Eukaryota; kingdom Metazoa; phylum Arthropoda; class Insecta; order Blattodea; family Rhinotermitidae; genus Coptotermes; species Coptotermes formosanus. The sequence continues at coordinate 3,181,689 of BLKM01001294.1, read as the reverse complement.
CGTGAACAGCTAAGCTTGCATAACCTATGTGTCGACCTAGGAACCCTGAGTAATAAACTGGGAAGTTGTGGAAAGAAATTCGTGAAAGAATTTTTGACACTCTAAAGATTTTTACCTCAAACAACTGAGAAAGAGCGCGAAAACATTAGTCAGTGATATGCGCTCTTCTGGGGTTTTACGCAGCGTAGAATGGTGGTTTCTTACCGACGTTTCGAGACAACGTTTAGGTCCTATCTTCAAGGGTCAAGCAGTCTTGAAAATTGGACCGATAACGTCCCAAAACGTCGGTAACAAATTACCATTCTACGTGGCGTAAAATCCCGTAAGAGCTCAGATCTTGTTTACTCAGCAGCGGAAGCCTGAAGACGCGCACAATAGCGAGAGATACCAGTGTGTAAGACGAGATTTGAACTCAAGATCTTCTTATCAGGGAACAGGAGTACTGCCCACTCGAATGTACTCTTCGGTACATGCAGATTCGAACCCAATGTGACACACCGATTAAACGTAGGAATATAAAAGAAAGGACCCTTGCATACGTGGAGTATCTATCCTGACCTTTCTGCAGGAAAAAAAAAAAACACCACCAATCAAGCAGATAACCGAGCAACTGGAATGGAAATTTCAGAATGTCTGCAAATAAATTTCTCTCTTAAGCTACTTGACCTATCGGAGATGAATTATGTGGAATATGAGGTCAGTCCATAACGACGAACTTCTTTACTTGTACTACAGGTATCTTGTGTTGTCATAATACGAAAACCTAGGTTGATGCACTGAAGTAGGCGTGTGGGGAGAATGGCGTGGGGGAGCAAACGAATGAGTAAAGGAGGAGAAACCTCTTCAGCAGCAGCCACTTGGAAAGTACAGAATATGACATCAAATAGATTTCACAAGTACGTTACGCGGAATAGAAGTGGATTGAACTGACCATATTTCAAAGGTGAATTTCTGTTTAACTGGCACTAAGGCATCCCATCCTTTATGGATAGATTTTAATGTAGTTAACTCCACGACAGATGGTGCTTTATGGAAGGCAGATACTAGTTCATATGATCCAGAAAGTCTCTGTATTTGTATAACAGGAATGTGACTTTAAAGGAGTCTTCCTCTGAGTCCTGTCGTGATTCAGTGCATTCCAGACCACAGTTCATTTAAATATTAATATTTTATTATATTTACTAGACCGGCTGTAGGGTTCACCTAAACTTCTATTCGATGGGTAGTTGGGTTCCTTCGCCGCAGTAAAGCGACCGGGGAAGTGAAGTTAAACGCTCACCTCCATCCAGTGCCTAGGCTAAGCATGAGTGGAGCTAAACTTGTACTCCCCAATATTCCTTCAAGGCGTGGACAGGAAACGCACTGGCTCCTTAATATACACTACGATATTTTAATATTAACAGTATTAATATCAATCTCCACGGATCCCATAAATTCCAAGTGGTCTACTTTCTTAAGATTGACCCACCAAAACCTTGTAGGCACTTCTATTCTCTTTGCATGTCACATAACCAGTCCGTGACTTCATCAGCACATATTTGGTCAGTATTACGAAACTCTTCTTTACGCAGCTTTTCCCGTAATAGATATTCTGAAATATTAAATAATGCAAACGTTAATACTAAATTTCGAAACGTGTTTTTAAAACAAACATTTCAAATGAAACTGCGTAAAGCTGCTTCGCTTTTGTATGTTTGTCCTTTTCATACACCAAAATCACCGCCGTGATACTAAGCTCGGCGGGGGGGCGGCCCAGGCTGACTTTCCTTTGTACTCCAAATGAAAGTGTAATCATTTCTCTATCCGTTCACGGCTTTCCCCCAGTACCAATAAAAGAACATACCAGCTCAAAAGTGAGTTGAAAAGTATCAGGTTGGGTTTCTGAAAAGCTTTTAACACAGCTTCAAGATCTTTATGTAGCACACAATGAGTTTCAAGTGCACAATCCTGTATCTCCTGGGCATACGCAACCCACTGTACATATAAATTCGGTACGGTGCATAACTAAATGGCGTAACGCTAAATTTAGGCATTAACCTTTTAAAGCCTAGCGGTAACTTTACGTACCACCAGGTTTAACACTAAAAAATTCTACGTGGTGCCCACATTGCGTTTATGTGTTTTGTACGGATCTCAGAACAAACAGCAACTTTTGCCTTATAAAACATTAAGAGATTGGTTTTTATAACCGAAGTGGAGAGTGTTTACAGCGCGGTACGCACTGAGTCCTTATATAAAACAGATATGCTTCGTCTTTAAAGGGTTAATGCGTTATACTAGCGAGGTTTCAGCGCTTCCGTCTGGATTTTCAACATGCATTAAAAATACAGCAACTGAGCCTCCGGCACCAAAGGCCTTCAGAAAAAAACTCCAAGGTACTGTGATGTAAAAAATCTGTAGTTGGGATTGAACCTGAAGTGATGTTTCATAAAATTACAATTCAGTTGTCTTACAGGATTCGAATAGTCCCTGCATCCTTCAAAGTCGTATGTCAATTAAAAAAATAACTCTCTCAAAGTGTTAAAGTTTATGTGTATAATATTAAAATTGTTCGTAAGTAGTAAGGATTAAGAATGTGGACTGGATTGTAAAACTAAAACGACGCTGTTTAACCATCAACTTGAGCTGACAAGAAGTTGATTAACAAATAGTTTGAAGCTGATTTATTTCGAAATATCGTAAAACCTGTGAATTTATTACAAGAAAAACTAATAGAGTTGGAGGGTGGTTGAGTGCAAAGTGATGAGATTGTTTGGGCTTAAGACAGATGAGGAGGATGGAGAAAATTAGATAAACGGCAAACCATAATTTAGCAAGCTTTATCTATGTAAGCCATAGAGACACCTGTGCGAGTTGAAGTATACGTGCAACCATTCTTAATGTCGGCACTAAAGGAAGTGAGTGGTGAGCCTCACGCAACGACAGCTTTACCCCGGCAAAAACAGCCCGTCTTGGTTGTCGAACGGTCTGAAGGCTGTGGAGAATAGGAATATTTCTTGCTCCCGCCGGGATTCAAAAATTTCCTCGGGTACATAACATAAATACTTAACCAAAATAATAAGGGTGACTTAAAGAAAACGACGAAAGATGTATACATTTTGGTCGAAAAGCATACATTGAGAGACTTATACATTGATAAGAAACATTAAAATGCATTTCTAAGAAAAGTATGCCCAGTTGAGTGCTGGAGTCATCTGTTGGGGGGGGGGGGGGGGAAGTGTTTTACGCGCTCTTCTAAACATTATACGGAAACTTTGTTTTCTTAAATTCGTGAAATTTCTTGGGTAGCTAACCGACTATCAGTGCTTCGACGATTCTGCTCCACCAGACACAATACACAATACAAGGAGCCCATCAAAATAAGTTTCATCTGCAAGCCACAAAGCCAGTGTTTAAAATATTATAGGATGATTTCAATGTGAAACCACGTAACAAAAGGCACGTAAATTATAAACTTATTTTCGTTTATTTCTTGCAGATTATTTGAAGGCGTTTTCAGTAACCCACAGTATAGGCCTCCAGAGCCGAATGTGAGTGGAAGGCAGGAAATAGTGAAGAAGCCGTGTTGAGGTAATTTAAGGTACTGTCCAGGTATTTACGTCGAGATACTGAGCAAAATGTGGGCTGGAATAGCTCAGTCAGTTTAGCAACTCGCCACGGGCTGGACGGTCCGGGGATCGCCCCCAGGTAGAGGGCCAGCTTTTCTGCACCTGTCCAGACCGGCCCTGGAGCCCACCCAGCATCCTGTACAACGGGTGCCGGGCCTTTCCGGGGGTAAAGTGGCCAGGGATTGGAGCTGGCCACCCCACCCCTTTCTAGTGCCGAGGCTAACGAAAGGGTACAGCTATACCTCTACCCTCCTTTGGGCCTAGCGGTCTATATAGGGATCCCTTTACCTTTCTTTACTAAACAAAATGAAGTAAGAACTAATTTAAGATAGTCGGTGGTCCCGCCGAGATTTGAACAGGGCACCTCACAAGCAAAAGCGGGAAGCATTATCGATTGAGCTAACTTGGTACATAAACTATAAAGCCTGAGAAAATATTTCGACATGTAACAATTCTGTTTCGAATGGCGCAGAGCCCCTAGGCGACAAGGGACCCCTCATCATCGAGGACTCACAGTCACACTCAATTAGTCACACCACACTCGATACGATTCCTCTGGACCAATTATCAGCCCATCGCAGAGACCTCCACCTCACAAAACACAACAGTCGAAACAGACAGACATTCATGCCCCCGGCGGGATTCGAACCCGCAATCCCCGCAACCGAAAGGCCGCAGACCCACTCCTTATACCGCGCGGCCACCGGGATCGGCGTACTTAAGGATACATAAGGAAGTATTTAACCCCTTCCAGTAGACTGAAAATTTTGTTAACAGTTTCTATTAATCAGTCGAGTAATGCACTCAAGACGACACTTCTTGTCGAGCAAAGAGTAACTGACTTAAATCTAGTGATGTATGAAAAACACGGATAATTTTAACGTGAAACTAAAGAAGACGTTCACCATGCTTTTGAATTATACAATATAGAGTCAGCTGAAGATAACGGTGGGCGTTCAGTGTAAACGTTCAGAAATGTAAAAGCCCCAACAGATGTGAACTACAGAGCGGAACACAATTTCAAATGTTCGGAGATTAGGCTTCTATCATAAAGTTAAATAAAAGAAGTACTGCCATTACACTAATCCTCTTAACTGGACAACAGGCGACTAAAAACTCAACGGCATGTACACTGATATGCATCCGGCCATATGATTGGGGATTAGAGAATGTAAGGTTAATATTTTGAGCTAATTTTTCTAAACATTGCAATGTTAGTTTAGAGGCGTATTCAGAAATTACCATTAATTGAGTCGTTTGAAGCAATACGGTTATTCTGATATTAGGCCTGTACCAGTTATATGCTTTAACTTTCAAAAAGTACCGTTGCTTTTATTGTCGAGAGCATCAGTAAATTTCGCTGCGGCCCTCAACAAAAATACAAAGAACACACGTATCTCCTGTTAGCGATAGAGTGGCCGACACCTGGCTTCATGCATTAACCGTGATGCCCAGGAAAAAGGATGCACCCTCCAGTATTTTCATCACGATAGGTAGTGTTCACTCAGTATATGTACTCCTCACACTATTTAACCACTGAATTGAGTTTTGGTCCCCCTTATTGATCTTATGAAGGCCGTGCCCCTGTCTGCAGTACCATATTCCTATCAAATTTATATTCAGCAGGCTTAGTTAAAATTGTAAGATTTCCTCGTTCGGACAATTTTATCGTTGTTAGACATGAGATTTTTAAATACTCACGCGTGTGTTTCTAAGAGTTTGCTGGAAGGTCGCGTTTCCGCAAGTCGAGAGCTTACCTGAAAGAAAAATAAACCAACATTTAACTTTCTCATAGTCCTTGAGTTCTGGATAGTGAGATTTAAAAGCATCAAAACTTGTATATGTAGTACAAAGTTTATCTAAGGGAAGAACAGGGATTGATGGTTTTGCGAACAAAGTTCTGAGAAGTGCATCTGGACCAAAGAAACGCGGAGAATTTTATGGAGAGAGCAGAAGACGCTTGATAGCGTACACTCCGCCCTAAATATTATTCGGATATAAATATCACATAGCATGCGTAAGATATGTGAAATGCGTAATTTGTCTTAAAACCTCCAGAGAAGAGGAAATTACGTAGGTCTTGGCGAAGATGTGATCAATCTCGGAGACGCATGTTGTGAATTGGATTCAACTGGCTTAGGTAGGGTTAAATTCCAGACATCTGTGAACAAGCTAACGAAACTTCGGATTCCGTAACGTGCGGGAAAATCTTTATCAGGTGAAATGTTATAAGCTATTCAAACAATAAAGAAATGGAGGAAAGTTAAAAAATGTGATAGTGAAATAAACAAATACTGTACATATAATGATATGCATAAATTGACTTCTAAATGTAACAAAGATTATTTAAATATGCCCGGCTACAGTATAATTTTCCTGACTTTAAGTGTTCAACACACAGGCTTCCGAGTTCTTCTGCTGAGGCAACAGCGAAATTACCCACGTCTGTAGGTAACGCAATATTGTGTACAGTCGCGAAGTGAATAATACCAAGCCTTCAACGTGAACAAGTATTACCCAAAGACACAAACACCACAACTTAACTGAAAGTGTAAACGTTCCTTTGTTTTGAAGTACAAAACAATTTCCTCAGTTCCTTAAACAGATTATGCTGACGTCTTCTAAGAATGTGCAGGTGCAGGAGTGGCACCATTTTGAAGTCTGGCTGAGAAATAATTAACACGACCTTCCTCAGGAGCTGTTTGTTTAATGAATACCAATTCACTGCTGTGCCACTAAGCACTGAAGGTTGAGAAGCTTGTGCGACGAAACTAATTATAATCAATTATCAGGCCCCTCTTGCAATGAATTAACTAAGTGCATTATTGACAGGGTAAAAGCAGTTAACTGCTGAATAAATTCCCCGCCCTGTGTGGAACAGGAAATTCCATTTACTGCGTTCACAAGAAAATACCATTGAACTTTCCCTGAGGCTGAAGAAGGAAGTCTTGACCTAAAAATATATTTTTAATATCAATCTTGCTATTATACCTCCTTCATGCCTAGATTTTCAAATAGGCATCCCTTTCAAATCTACTAACTTAAAATGTTATATATATATATGCTAGGTACCCTGAACATCTCGTCGTCCTTGATTTGATCGCCCTGAAATAGCTAGCTAGCGCTTGGTATAAATTACGATGGTGCTTGCTATGCCGTATTTTCCATCTTCCTGTTTATATCCCGAAACAGACGTGCAGATAGATACTGCAACACGTCGTTGCGACGCCAAGACAATAAGCATCAGTATGAGCTGTTTATACAGTACCATGTCAAGGCGGCGCTTAGACAATGTATCAACTTACAGCGATGTCACTATATACGTCTATCAATTACAGTTCTCAGGCACCGCAATTCTTCTACGCCTTTTCTTCTCAGGTCTTCCCATTGCACTGCCCCTTTTCCGCTGCTATGACATGGTACTGCCATTAACCCTTTCAAGACGAAGCGTGTCTGTTTTATATAAGGACTCAGTGCGTACCGCGCTGTAAACACTCTCCACTTCGGTTATAAAAACCAGTCTCTTAATGTGTTATAAGGCAAAAGTTGCTGTTTGTTCTGAGATCCGTACAAAACACATAAACGCAATGTGGGCACCACGTTGAATTTTTTAATGTTAAACCTGGTGGTACGTAAAGTTACCGCTAGTCTTCAAAAGGTTAATTAGTAAAATTTGCGCATTACTACTTTTTTTACTTCCTTACGCCATATTTGTTTAACCCTTTGTCGACTGAAACAATATTAAAGTATTTTTCCGTCTAATGCTCCCCAATAACCAAGAAATATTTGCTTGGCCTGAAAGTTTCCGGTTTCAGCCCACTCGTCCTTCTGGTAAGAGACGTATTAAAGTGATGGGTGTGGAACATTAGTAGAACAGTATTAAACGAAGGAAAACCACTCCAAGCTCTATTCTGACCAAACCAAATCCCATAAGAACTGGCCGGGAATCGAACCACGGCCTCCGCAGTGAAAGGCAGGCCGCTCAGAGCTTGAGCCATGGCATGGCTCTTGTTGGCTGAAATTATCTAAATTACATACACATCGTGTATAAATTCGGCTCCTACTTCACAAAGAATACAATTACATCTCTTTGTTAAAGAACAATAGGTTAATTCTATTAGAAAAATAATCGCTGTTCATTCGAAGACTCTTACAAAACACACAAATACAATGTGTGGGCAAGATTTATAATTGCCTAATATTACAGCAAATCGTATATATATTTACCAATGCGGTCTACACTTGTTAAAATGTTCACAGAAATGGATTCAATTTGTATTCACAAGTTTACTTTCCAGGCAAGAGACCTTACAGTTTAAACACCTAAAATTAATGAAACTAATTAAATTAATTAAATCTTTGTCTACAAAGGCCAACATAATGATAAGTTCTAAAGAGATTATCATACTAAATTCCATTATGCTGAAAACCTGCTTTCTGAAATTCATTTTCATTTTGGGCTTTTACCTCCTTTTCGTTTCAAAGATGTGATACCTTACAGTTAACCCTCTTTCTTTAACAGAAGCTTCTCTGAGGTACGTCTATTCATATTTTAATGATTCTGTCAATTTACAATGTAAACAGAAATGCAAGAAGGCGGGTCGTCTTTATTTGTGTCAATATCCTTACTTAAACGCAGAAACTTGTAATTCCTCTAATTAAATGACGAAGAACTCCTTTATTTTCAAAAAACACTTACGGCCAGTTTTGATTTGCCTCATAAAACTCCTTTCCATATTCTATCAGGGCACAAAAAAGTATTAAATTAAATTCATTCAGCTTTTCAATTATTTGGATTCGTATACACACGTAGCCTGTTGGTGATGTACCTTTACTGCTACAAACATAACAAATTTTCAGAATAAAGCTCAATGCCAGCGACTTCCTTTCTTTAATTTGCTTTGAAATAACACTGGAACACAAAAATAACATTTCGTACATCCTTCGCCTACAAATCTGCCGTACCCTGAAGGTAATGCAACCCGTACTTTTGAAAACAGAGATTTGAAAATACAAGAGGTGAAAAGAGAAACAGCGGGTTGCGAAAACACGGAGTTTTTAAAATATGGGCAAGTTTCGGTCAGTTACAAGAAGACTTATGCAAAATGCTTTGTGATAAGAACTGCAATAAGGGAGCATAATACTGAAAAGTACTTTCTTAGTTAATACATATTTATGTGCACATACGTATATACATATAGAGAGAGAAACACCACTTAAATTCACACAAACCTCCAATCATCGGCCAAGTCTGTAACTACCCACTTCAACGTTATTCAATCATCATATTCCCCTATCCCGACAAGTTTAGGGCGTAAAACCTCGCCAAGTCCCCATATTACGCGATTTAGTCCTATTGATTGCAGAGAGATTTAGGTCATAATTCCACCTACGGCTGTACAATTTACCTGCCCTTAATTATACTATAATTTGGAATATGATTTCACTCTTTGCGTAGTAATTCGAATTACCCCTTATTTGAGGGAGATGACGATGAATAGGGGTTGTGATGTCGCTTGTTCCGCAGTTCACTACGGAAAATAATACAGGCCACTGGTAAAGGCTCTGTTTTCTGCTGTAGAATGAGTACAACCTGCCGCCCGTTTTGAACATTTTCATTAAACAGACTGAGCGAAAGCTGAGAAAGGGAATACAAAGAGGGTAGATACGGAATAAGATTTACAGCATGGGACACTGGACTTGAATAGTGAAGGCACTGCAATTATTTCTGAAGACTGTCGTGTTTCCTCTTCCTTGTTTATAAGCAGTCATTTCAAAACTGAGGAACTGATAATTACGTGTGGAAAGAATCAGACGTATATATGATTATAGCCTATAAAATAGAAACGCTGTCATTAAGAGATATCTTAATTGTCTCCTCAATAGAGGAGGGAGTCATTTATTGTTTGTTTCTGATTTAAATTAGGAAGTTCTCTGTGTTTCTCAATGGTCGACAGTAAATTATTGGCGAGTGATGAGTTGGCCACGATGTGGAAGAAATGACCCAGGCGTGACCGAATTACCATCCTGTTATTTACCGGAGTTGTAATTTGGGAAACAGGAAAAGATCCCTCAGTAGAGCCGATAATTTTGTTTCCATGACGTAACAGCCCCTATTGGGCCACGGCCTCCTCATTATACAGACTTCAGGATCGCACTCGGAAGGACTTCTCTGGACCAGTGGTCATCCAGACGCAGAGACGTCTACCTGACAGCATACAAAACTTACAAGAGACAAATATCCATGCCGCCGGCAGGATTCGAAACCCAACCCCAGCAAGCTAGCGGCTGCAGACCCACGGCTTAGACGGCCCGGCCACGGCGATCGGCTGGACAGTTGGTACGCCAGCCACAAATCGAACTCTGCACCTCCAAGAACAAATATAGAGAATACCCTCTGCACCAGAAGTCATTAATTACTTGGCAGGAATTTTGTAATTTAATTAGAGTAAATCATTCATGTTATTGCATCTTGATTGGCTGATCACTGTTATCTAACTACACTATTTCCACTTCAACGATTACACACAGTCGAGTGGTACCAAGTGTAGCCGATGAACTGGGTATGGTGCGTACACTAATGAAACATCCTGACGGACAACCATGCCAGTGAGCGTGCCACAGCTGCGGACAACACTATAGAAAAAAAAACAGCCTAGAAGGCTCTGGGCCTGGCATGCTCCGACCTCCCACACTTCTCGTCTACGCTCGGTCTCTCTCTTTAACCCTTTGAAGGACTAACATCACTTTCCCGAAGTCTTGAACTCTTCCTTCGACCTGAAAAACCCGTCAGGGCAGTGGTGTGCTGCAGCAGCTCTCACCAAACCAGTAGACTAGGTTCTAACTAAAAATTCAAAACACGTGAAAGAGATTCCCCATAACCAAGACGGCCCTCCTTAGATGCCATATATTGTCCTTCACACAGCAAAAAAGTCTGAAACGTAAAAGCTCAGTTTACGTAGTGACCAGGCCACGGGCCGAAAGACCGAGCAATCGGGGTCAAACTCCCAGAAGTCTAAGGACGCCTTTCTCCTCCCCAAAACTTGCAGATCGGCTCTGGACCCACTCAGCTTCCTGTCCCGTGTGTTTTGGGGACTCTTTCTCTGTGATAAAGCAGGTTGTGGGTGTAGTTAACCACTCACCTCTACCCAGTATCAGAGTTACGCCTGCACGGAGATATATTTCCACTCTTTCATATGCACTAATGGGATGGCGCAAAAAATGGCAGTTTTCCTTTATAGCAAGAAGAAAACACAAGCTGTATAGTTTCCGACGCTTCGAAGGAACTTGATGCCTTTATGCGGTCTAAGGAACCGCCATTAAAATGTGGACATACTAACCGGCGGTATCAGAGCGCCGTTCCGTCTACCATTTAATTTGCCATGGTCTCCCACTTGCGTCACCAGCTTCTAACGGAAGTCGTTACTTGTTTACCACTTTATTTATTCAAAAAGTGACATTTAATAAATATTCTTCATGTTTTGATTAAGCTGTCAACTGCAAGGCAATACTGCTTATAAAGAACTCTGAAAATACAAAAACATATCAGATGCGTATAAAGAAGACAGGCAAATGCACGCGTAACATAATATTGAGGTACCTTCACGTAAGCACGGTTACGGTAGAAAAGCAATAAATATTACATATACTGACTGTGTGTCTGTAGCCTTAGTTATTCAACATGCAAAGAGCATGAGCACCATTATATTGTCATCTGTGGCCTGCCCGGCTTTACCATGTTTTTCCACATTATCTCATAAAGGGCACGATTTAAAAAACTTATTGAAAACAAAATGTCTGCTTTGTCTCCAAAAATTTGTCTGAAAATTTTATCATTCTTAAGGAATTCAACGGGTAGACCTATCATACATGTACATAGGTCTTCATGTAAAGTGTCCGTTATTCTTCTCAGGTTTTCATGAAACTTGAATTTTCCCCGCAGATTTTCAAAAAAATGTTCAAATATTAATTTTCATGAAAATCCGTCCTGTGGGAGCAGAGTTGCTCCTTGCAGACAGACGGACAGACATGACGAAGCTAATAGCCGCCTTTCGCAATTTTGCGAACGCGCCCAAAAACTGCATCAATAAAAGCTTCTACGGACCACCCACAAAAGAGTCCAGCACCACAGATTGGGAATCGTCGCTCTTCTTACGTTATAAATAATAATCACTTAACATTAGTTCAGTTTGTAGAGGGACAGAAACTCAATCCTGTGGCAAAAATTGTAGAAGTTTCAGAATAAGAACTCCAGCAGAAAACTTCAACAGGTAACACATAAAGCACCGTTAAGCCTCTAGGGATCTTGTTCAACTACACTTTCGCGACGTAATTTGAAAAGTCTATGAGAATGGCGGGCTGCGTCTTGCCGCCTGAATGGAACTTCCTGTGACCGAGGACGGCAGTACCTAACAAAAAAGAAAGCCCTTTAACTGTAAATTTGTTACAGAGCTGTCAATTGTTCTCACCGACTGAATATAATTTATACACATACAAGACACGAAGCAGCATTAAGTAAATAATGTCTGCCTGATATGGATAGAAGTGACGGGAAGATGAGCAAGAAGACGTACGCAGCTACTGGATGATGTTAAGGAGACGAGAGGATACTGAAAGTTGAAAGAGATAGCACTAGACCGAACTACGCTGAGAATTCGCTTTGGGAAAGGCTATGGACCTGTCCTGAGCCTGACTGCAGAATGAATGAATCCTAAAATTTGTTCGGAGTTCTAAACGTAAAAAGACAGAAAATACACCAAATCTTAAATAATAAGCACTAGAATGTTCATAGCCAGTTTTCCGCTTTCGTATTTAAATACAGTGGGGACCCCAGAACTCACATAAGCTGTGTACACATATGCACACGCGCGACACTTGATCGGGGAATGAATTTACGTGGCGCGTAACTTCGTACGTCGTTAAAGAATCTACATTAATCTGGTTGCATCGGAGGAATCTGTCGCCCAGCGATTATCATCTTTATCCTGGGTTAAGAAAGGAAAATCCTGGCGCTCACAGACCGGAAGATGATCGCGAGGTGGCAACAGTTGTGACACGACTGCTGATAACAAAGTACACGGACAGATATTAACAGAGAAAGAAAAGTTTTTTTTCTACAAAATATAAGCGCGTCAGTTTTGGCGAAGACGATATGGAAAGTAGTGGGAAGAGCAGTGACATTAACCCTAAACTGCCCTTATTACTGCTGAAAATAACTAACTCCATGGAGCAGAGTCCTGCTTGAGAAGCCAACAGGTCCTCAGCTAGTCAAGAAATTCCCCGCTTTTTATGGAACCCGAAGGTTCATTACTGAATTCACAAGAGAGTCGCAGTTTTCGTGACTACGAATACAGTCAAGCCGCTTGCTTGTTCTGTCCAGTTTAGCACGTAAGGTTAGTACAGATGTCTGTCCAGGATTTTACATTATTCATCTCCGTGCATTAACCATAATTTACAATTACAATTTGAGTCTGCTGCCCGATGGTGTACCGTACACAAGACTCTAATATAAGCGAGGTGCTCAAACATCCACATAGTTTCATCATCCAATCTATATTGCCAACATACTTGCCATATCGCTATCCATTCAAGGCAACAAGATGTATCACATGATTTTTAAGACCAATACTCTAAATATACTTAAATGCTTTTCACGTATTATATAACGATATGATGTGTACGTCCCTGATGAAGGCGACTACACCGAAACATGTCGGAGGAGTAGACTAAATTGATATAGATGGCACACTGTAATTTGTGAATTTGGTTGGTTTTAACTCTAAATCTGTCCAGGATATTGCAAATTCACACGATGCACTTTCACTATAAAAGTGTTTTCTAGATTTTGATATAATGATTAGGCTACGGGCTGGGCAACCGAGTAGTAGCGTGATTTCGTTCTTCTCCAAAAGTTCCAGTTAGGCTTTATGTCCCACGCGGCCACCTATTTAAGGGATACCAACTTCTCTGTAAGAGTAAAGCTGTCGGGGTGTGAATGGGACCAGTCACCTTCATCTAGTGCCTAGGTTAACGAGCGTCATATGAAGCTCATAGGGACAACTTTACGTTTATATTTAGCTTACCCTTAAATGCCATAGCTAATATAAAAGAGTGGACCGCAAAAAATAAAAATACATAAAAAGATCGAAAGGGGAGAACAGGTAAATGGAACGTGAGGAACATCAGTCTAGGATAACTACAGTCTGTTAAAGGTCCTGGGGACACCACAACGCAGGAACATGCCGTTATGTCTGTTTGTATAAAACCGAAGTAGAATACTGAATAACAAATGTTTTCATTTTCCGGCAACCATAACGCAAACAACACTCCATTCCGAGAAGCGACGCTTCGCAGACTGGCACAAATTTAGCAACGCTTCGTTAAAACCTACTGCCTCAACCTTCAGGGGAGAAGATCGGGCTAAAAGGTATTTCTGGAATGCCTGAAAATTTCAAACAGACTACAGGGTGTCACATTTCAGAAGACAGTAATCGTAACGGACACCAGGGGAAGGCAACGCCTGGCAACAGTAACATTCAATATCAATTTTTGTTAAGTTTCTGAAAGATGATTTCCATTCGTACAACACCAGGTTGAATCTGGTGCTGCTGGTCGTAAAAGACAATGAGATTTCCTGTTTCACAGCTTGAAAGAAATGAAACTGAAGCTTTAAGCTTTTGAAAGGCCTCAGCTGTGTACTCCTCCCGGCAGGTTATTTTATACGTGGGTCTGTATTTGTGAAAACAGTAGACATCCGCTGGGTTGTGATGCCCATTGTGTGACACACCACGGCCCTCTCAGTACCATATCGTTTTAAAACTCAGCATTCCACACTACCAGGAATGTCCTCCCTTCCATTAACACTGCAGAATGCAGGAACTACCTGTTTCAGGTAAAAATATTTTATTTTGCAACCACAAACCTGTAATTTTCAACACACAGTCTTCACCAGTTTTGTTGTATCATTTAGAAAAGTCTATTGATAACGTAAAAAAAAGTTCGTTTTTCGTAATTTGCTTTACTAAAAGAAAACAACTGAAACAAGGCGCACACTTCAAACACAAGCTAAATGATACATATAACTCAGATGAAAATGCTTGAGCCTTATCTTGTCGGAACAACGGGGTTTGTTTTGCGTATCGCACAATTCAAGAGCTGTACACAATACAATAATAATTACTCTACTTTAATTGGCTGTACACTGTAAGACATCTTTCAACCTCTGCAGGTCATCTTCAGATGCACTGTTTTTATTCTAGATAAAATAATAACAATTATTATTACATTGTATAAAACGATTTAAATACAATAAAATATTGTAGTGCTAACAAGATAACACCCAAGCATTTTCAATTGGAGTTGTATTATATAGCACAACGGGACGCCAAAAAGGAAGGAACAGGCGTATAGTTAACATTTATTTATTTATCGTTTATTTAATGACAATGACTGAAGATCCCACTACAGCCAACAGCATTTAATGATAACACAATTAGTGAGTAATGAATTAGAAAAGAAACAGAAGCACGCGTCCGTGGCACAAGTTGAGTTGTCTTTTCGATATTGGCCCCAGTGTGCTGAGGAGAACCACGATACACTTCACTCAGGGCAGTCGAGCTGTAATTGCTGCACTGTTATCCTTACGCTTAATTAAGGAACACGACATACAAATACACAGCGAGGTGAGACATGGCTCCAGGAATTCTCAGCACTCTGCAGTAATGAAGATGAAGTGTCAGCTTTACGCTCTTAAGCCCAAGACTAGCTGGGAGACGGGATGCATCTCAGCGGGCATGAAAAACTGACGAAGGGAATAGTGCCTATGGAAGCTTTGAGTTTCAGGTGGCATTAATCTCACGAGACATGTATTTTCTTGTCGGAAATCGAAACCTGATCGCTCAGACCCTTTGTCAGTATAGTGGCTATGCTTTCAGGTTCATTAGAATTAAAGGAAAATAAATAACTTTAGATGCGACGGAACCTAAGGAAATGTACATCAGTTATAATGTTACATTTAATTACAGGCATAATTAATTAATTGTTAACGCTTCACAGATTAGTCCACTTTCTTTGTTCTGAATCAGAATTAATTTAACACACCGAATCTTGCAGGCTCTCCTTTAAGACAAGGGCCCATATTTTCCGAAAATTTTGGACACACCTTAAAATTCTAGACACCACAAGTCGAGAAAGAGAAATTTCCATACTGAGGACCCACAAATATTAGGCGCCACCGTAAAAAATTTAGTCGTCCCGGCGACCTGGTACCCAGGATTAGTGCATCCCTACTTTAAGGATTTTTTGTAATACATTTCGCCCCATTGGAACAAAACAAAAAAAGAGTATATTAGTCCGTGCACCAAGTGATCATCGAACCCTAGCTCCTAGCGTTAGGTTCTGTTAATTTTAAGCGCGTTAGCAAAAATTTGAAAAACACTCTTAGCTTCGTCATATCTCTTTCTCCGTCCGCATGGAAAAACTCGGGTCCTATTGAGCGGATTTTTATTAAATTTGATATTTGAGCATTTTTCGAAAATCTGTCAAGAACATTCAAGTTTCATTAAAATCCGAAAAAAAGAGCGGGCACTTTAGGTGAAGACGTATGTACATTTATGATGATATCTCGCTGAATTTTTCTTAGGATGAGAAAGTTTGCAGAAAAATTTGTAGAAAAAATCAAAGCACGCACTTTATGTTAAATAACTTTTTTTTTCTAACATTGTACCCTTAAGAGATAATGTGGAAATATTTTGTACATAGGGAATAGGCCGCAGACGATAACATCAGGCTTATAATATGGCGCATGCGCTTTGCATGCGGGCTAAGGTTACAAAAACACACTCAGAATATGTAAAAACAACAGCCGACGCACGAATCCGTAATTGGAATAATACTAACAGGGGAAACTGAAGTACTCGAAGAAAAACCTAAGTAGCTCTTTGTCTACCAAAAATCCCACATTTACTGGCTTGGGAGCGTACACGGGCCTCATCGACGACAGGCCTGACATATGGCAGAGCCCTCGCTTGTTACTTAATACGGAGCAAATGTCAACCGTGCTCTGCATTATTCAGGGCATGTACAATGATAACAAAAGAGAACGTCCCTTAGGGAACGGATGTCTTTGAGCAGGCTACGTACACCATGTTTATGTATGGACTTCATCTAACCAATTTGGAGGTTCCGCCATGAAATTGTTCGAAAATAAATTTAGACTTCCTGAGACATGGTTCAGATATTTGAGCAGCTTCGGTGAATTCTGGAAAACCAATCTGAGGTAGGGAAAAGAGAGAGAGAGAAAGACAGCAGACATATAAATTTAAAAATTGTGACACCGCCTGCCATTCGTGAGGCAGAAGAGAGAACAAGTTTTTCTTCCGGTGAAGATCCAGCTAATGTGTCGCTGTTCGTCAATAAGACAAGCGATGATGGTTCTTTGCGGCGAACGTCAAGTGCTATGCCTTCGATTGCTCCTAGTCCCCTTTAATTCTAAATGTCCAAGCATCACACAGGACTGAAATCATATTCTTTGCATCTTACGAAATTCGTAGGTTCATTACCGTATTCACAACAGCCCCCGACAGGTGCCTATCCGGAATCAGATGAACTCAGTCCACATTATCGCATCCTGTTTCTTGAATAAGCACATTTTAGGTTTCTCGGCTAGAGCACTGCACGCTTTTATCACGTCTAAAAGCGCTACATGTCTACATGTCCTAGTCATCTTGTTCTCCTTAATACGAGGAACTTCGTAATCTTTGGTCAAGAACACAAGGGAAATATCCTTATTATGTAATTCTCGCAATCTTCGTGTTACTTCCCCTCTCACGAATCCAAATATTCTCCTCAGCAATTTCTACTCACAACTCAATCTTGTTCTTGCTTTCACTTAGATGATCGAGTTTCAGGACAGTACAAAGGAACTGATGACAGTACAGCCTACCACACACGACAGATTCTGTACATAAGCGTAAAGGAGAGGATAATATAACAAGACAGGCAGCGTACGTATAAACGTAACATGCAGGCGCGTTCACGAAATCATTTTTGGGAGAGGGAAAGAAATAAGCATTACATATTCTGAGCGTGTGTCTATAGTCATACTTATGCAGCATGCAAAGCGCATGCGTCGTATTTTATTGTCATCTGAAGCCTCTTCCACGTTATCTCATAAACGGCGCAAGTTTAGAAAAAAAAAATATTGACTTTTAAATGCTTTTTTATTTTCTCTACAAATTTGTCTAAAACATTTCTCATTCTAGAAATTCAGTGAAATATTATCATAAATGTGCATAGGTCTTCATGTAAAGTACCCGTTATTCTTGACATATTTTAATGAAAATTCATTTTTCGCTATAG
Organism: Coptotermes formosanus; assembly: GCA_013340265.1. Lineage (NCBI taxonomy): Eukaryota > Metazoa > Arthropoda > Insecta > Blattodea > Rhinotermitidae > Coptotermes > Coptotermes formosanus. The sequence goes on along the minus strand of BLKM01001294.1, from coordinate 3,163,723 downwards.
ATTTTCGAAAAATACTCAAAAAACAAATTTCACGAAAATCGGTCCAGTAGGAGAAGAGCTGTAGGGACAGACAGATATGGCGAAGTTAATAGTCACTTCTCGCAATTTTTAGAACGCGCCTAAAAATGAATCACAATGAAATAGGATGGGAGATTTTTGTGTTTATGTGGCTGAAGGCAGGGACCGGTGATAAGCTTTTCAGCAAACGGTAATAAAATTTGTGTTCCATAAAATGCGGGGGATTTCTTAAGTAGCCTAGGAATTACTAGCTTCTCAAGAAGAATTCTGGTCCACGATTTCATTACTCAGGTAGTCAGCTAGCTAATCGAATGGTTGTGTCACGGATGTAAATTCGATTTACCCTCTTAGTTTGCAACTACTTGAACTTTATCTTTCTGAATTAATTACTTTCGGACTGCAAATATACAAACATGTGCGGGTCTACTACTCTTTGTGTAGGCTACACAAACATGTGACTTTTCTGCTTCCTGCCTCTCACCGCATACCTTACAGAGAACACTCAAACCTGCTATACAATTGTGTGGTGATGGTTTTATGGACTTTATCCATCGTCAGAAGAGTAAAATATTAAAAATTAAAAAATTAAAAATTAAAATCACGGCGTGTCGGAAGTTGGCTCTGCTTCCGAAACGTCGTGATTTTAATTTTTAATATTTTACTCTTCGGACGATGGATAAAGTCCATAAAACCATCACCACACAGTGTTATACACCATCGTCAAAACATTTTAGAATTCATCTGTCATACAATACACTGCATCTTGCCGGGTTGTGCGGTGTCCTGCAGCGTTATGGTGACGTGCAAGTATTGTGATCAATTTCCGGATGCGCATACAAACTCAATTCCCAAAATACAGTACTTGATAATAGTTTGAGGATGACCACAAATTCATGTCTTCCCGTTTTTATACGATATACTAATACTCACTTTTATTTAATTCCAGCCTTAAAGGGAAAATCAGGCTCGTAGGATCGCCATATTACGTGTATGTGTCCAACAAAGCTTTTGAATCAAAGGGCCGAATTTCACAAAATTTAGTACGAGTGAACATTATTTCATACAAGCCCAATCGAACGCCGGTATTTTAATGATAATAACGATAATGCTAATGCTACTACTACTACTACTACTACTACTACTAATAATAATAATAATAATAATAATACTTCAGAAAATACTTGATCAGCATACCAGGAAAGCACGGTATCGAGGAACTACAGAAAAGAGTTTATTTGGCACAGCACACACACTGCGGAAAGTGCTAATGTAGAAGCACAGAAGAGTTTAATATTGAAGACAGCGTTTTATGCACCATGAACAGTAAGCGCGGAATAGCTGCGATACTGTATACGCTAGAAACATGGTTTGTTTCAGGTATATAAGTGTGAATACCCTGCACAAAGGAGATGATGATGATGATGATGATGATGATGATGATGATGATGATGATAATTGTGGACGCATAGAATTGTGAAACTGAAAGTAGGGTATATGAGTTCTGTTCAGGGAAAACCAAACGCCCTTCGCAAGGACATAAGGAGAACAAGTGCAGAGAGTTACAAGGCTGGGGGAAGTCCCTTCGCTGCTAGGGTATGTTGAAAACACGACGGACAGAATGCAGATTTTTCTGCACAACCACGTTAATGTCAAATTGAGTTGCCTTTTGTTCCAAATATTCCACGTAAATTTCTAATATAACTACACTTTATTCCGTCTAACACAGCACTTTTTACTTTTCTTCTAAAGCTACGTGTTTCGATTGATATCGATCATCATTACGCGTTCTTATAAATCCTTAAAAAATTAAAAATTAAAAATCAAAACAACAATGAAATAAGCGGCCAGCTAACTACTCTACTCAACATACAAATTTTTAGCTATAAAATATTTTACTTAATTTTTAACTCAATTTTCAAACGTCACTTGGAAAGCAGCACCCTAAAAAATCATAAAATACTAGTCACTGGCACAACTTATTATGCAAAACTTTAACTTGCTTTTAAGGATTTGTAAAAAGGCCTAGTGATGATCGATGTATGTCGAAATGTGTTGCATTGAAAAGAAATAGAAAAGTTTTGTGTTAGGCGGAATAGTGTGCAGTTATATAACTGGCTGAACATAACAGAATGGATACCATTACATTAAATTTCTAATGTTTATTTCTTTCAGTAGGAAGGCGTGTTTCGTGAGTTCATTCCCGAAACCCGTTTTTAAGTTACGTGTCTAGCCCTTACTGCACTCCCTGTGCTGGAACTGTTTTTCACCGCTTATTTGCTACCTGTCGTTTCTTTATTCATTTACTTTTGTAATATATTCGACACTTTCCGTAATGGACACTATAGTGTAGATACATAGACTGTAATACTGATTACGGAAGCAGCTGCATTCTATGCTATGAACAGACACGTCTGGTGACTTGATAAAAATTTGTAAAAAATAATTCCAGAAAAGAACGTGTTCATACTTTCCATACCTACAAAAAAGCGTCTCTCGCTCGTGAATTTCTACTGGTTGTTGCAAGTGAATTTACGTAAGCTTTTTCATTTGTTTTATATATTTTTCCACCCTCGAAGGGCGAACAGCGGGGACGTTGTGGGGCATTAAAACAAAATCATACAAATTCAATGGAAATTATTATTATTATTATTATTATTATTGTTGTTGTTGTTGTTGTTGTTGTTGTTGCAGACTGCATTCCTGTTGTACTCGCATATTTACCGCACTCATACATACGCCCAAAGCCTTCCGTGTTAACACGAACACCGACAGCACAACAGGGGACAGGCGCAACATATCAGATTGAGACAGTTCCGTCCTGTTCCCTAGCAGGACATGTAAATAGTACATCCAGTACAAACATCGCAGAAAGTACTTCTTTTCTGCCAAACAAAATACTCCACATAGCTCAAGGCTATACACGGGCCTATATTGCTTTTCCGTGCCGTACTCCTCTCCTATTTTGTATACTTCCTTGCTTTCCACTGATTTTTTTTTTTTCCACACGTTCCTTCGCTTTTCTCTTCTTTCCCCACCTTCTGGAGACTTCCAATAAGAATCTTCATGTATATACTGGTGTAGTTCCCAGGCTTCGACGTTGTTTGAATCCGAAATGTCTCACTGCATAAACAGCAGAAACCGACAGATATTCCAGATGGGAAAAGTGGGTAATAGTATTTTTTGTTATTCCTTTCATCTCCACATTTTCGCGGAAATGTTGTACTGGCTTTAGAGCGGATAATCGTTACGCTAAGCCGACAATAAATCATAAACTTCGAGATTAGTTTCAAAACGATTGTATGTAAAACAAATCCTAGTTCAGCTATTTACACACACAATGAACACGAACACATATAGGAGACCTTCTGGGTTACGACATCGTGTCATCTCTGTACGAACATTTCGGAAGACTATACTACGGCAATATTTGCGATGTCTCTACGCATTGTCGCAGTCACAAAAAAAAGATCAAATTTCACAGCCGCGAAAACTCAACTCAGGCAAAGTTATTTTACGACAGAAGATCAGAAAGTAAGGTCACAGCATTCGTAAATAAAAGGCAAGACTTTAATAGAGGATACTGACAATACACAGTGCAGCAGTCAACGTTACGCTGTTTTTCAACATAGTCCCCTTGAAAGTTATCCCTCATCAAAGAGTGAGGTAAGCCAGTCCATCTCGGACGCATAGAACTTATATACTTCTCGTGCCAGCCACATGTCGGTAAAAAGTAGATGTTTCCATCGCAGGTGCAAATATGTCCTGATAAATGCTCCTTCAAGGCAGGAAACAGACAAAAATATCTTCATATGTTGTGTGCCGTGCATATTTACAAGTTAATTAGAACAAAACAATTATGCACAAAATTCACAAAGTGTGAATTTTGTGCATAACTGAATTGTTCTAATTAACTAATTAAAAATAGCTGAGTTCCAAATTCGGATTATGGGGGACAGTCTAACGTTCGCAACCGACATTTTGTAACACGTTCCAAGCTGGACCATGTGAGTTGGTGCGTTGAAAATCACACCTTCGCTAGGGAGATGGGAAAAATTTCCCTTAACGGACTTTGCAAGCTTTTCAGCGTGCTGCAATACCTGTCAGCGTTAACTCTGCGTCCACGTTCAAGGACGTCAAGAAGAGTCCAAGAAGGCGGCGGCCAGCACCTTGCAAGCAGATCCTGTCACTTTAAACGTCTGCCTCCTGGGTGAACCCGGCTGGCCCATCTCCGTGATTGACCGCTTACTGGTGTGAGTGAAATGATGGATCCGTCTTATCACCAGTAACGACTCGACAGAGTTGTCTCGCTTCTCTGTATAACGTTACAAGAAACAGAGACAGGCAACGTTCCTTCTCATTTTTTACGGCTGCGCGGACCTGCTACTGGTTTGAGCAGAAAATTTTTACACGACCTGACGACTGCGCGGCACTTTGAACATTTTTTTGTAATATGCATTATACGAATAGTTACAATAAAAATTGAACAATTACAGCTGCGCGGCAACAATTCGTTGTGCGCGGGGGCATTTCAGTTAGTGCGCGTCCGCGCACCCGCGCATCTTAGAGGAAACATTGGAGACAGGTCATAATTCTTGCCACTTTGATACTCAACACATCTATCATCAAATGCTGCACAGTGTTTTACTACAAAACGAGGGCAGATGCCACATGCCGCCAAAAGTTACACATCTGTCCGTCTAAATGAGTTCTTCGACGCGTGCAGTGTTCATTTGTTTCGCGAAGGATCTTCGTAGTCCACTTCGATAGCGCCCGTTACGTTGTGCCAGATAGATGCAAACGTGCGGCACAATTTGAGAACCTGGTGCCCGGACACCAAATCATTGCCGTAAAGCTACAAGAGCTGTAGATGCGTGTGGGCTAATGACAGTTTCCGTGCTCAGGAGAGTCTTATAATTCCTCGGACTTCGAAGCGCGACCAGTTTTCCAGGTGGGTCATCATGTTGATCTACCACAGCTGTGCTCCGTCTGTTCATATGCTTCGAATCCCATGACCGCGAACAATTGATCCCTCTGTCGCATTTATCAAAAGCATGTGAAATACTGACGATTTCGGTTTCAGGAATAATAAAAAAGGCAAAGCAGTCCCATTACAGGCCTGGACAGGCCCTTAGGGTTCCAGGAGGTCGAGGCTCCCAGATTTCTGGACAATCGGCACATGAAGGTGACAAGACTGTCAGCCCAAAGCACCGGCCGCCTTTACCCCCTAGGAAATATTCCTGGTACTCATTTCTGTTAGAGGCTGAGTCGACCCCAGGACCATAGTGCGACCGACAGGATTATGTCAATGAAAAATCCACTGACACCATCGGGAATCGAACCCGCGACCTGACGGTTTGTAACGCAGTGCCTCAACCAACTGCGCCACCGCGGCCCCCTTCAGGAATAATATAATTTGTGAAATTTTTTAGCCACCCTCATCAATTTCAATTTATAGCACGATAATCATTACCCAGATGCAGACTTCCAAATAATTAATTGTAATGATATTAAAGCCAAGAATTACCCCCAGAATTGCACCTTCTATTTCTATAAAATTTTATATACGCGCACTAACATTTGTGTCAAAAGTGTCACAAGTACTTTATTAGACAATATTTCTGCCGTTTGACTTACCGAGTTTCGAAGAGAGTTGAGTAGGATAATTAGAAATAAAGAATTAGATGGAATGTGATGGGATGGTCACGGTCTACTTTAAAACAATATTCCGTCCGTCCATGTTACTAATGTCTCGTGAAGATCAGCAAGCCCTAAAACACCTTACCTCTTTTCAGGTGGCAAAGAGTGTACGAACGGGCACAAGAATCCCTTTAAACTCCGCCACAAAATGCGCTTAACAGCATATTGAGACAAACAGCTCTCGGCAGTCCAGCTGAGGACGCCGTCTGCGATCAAATGCTGAGCAATACGGAAATCCACCTAACCTACACGTGCAGGGAAGTTGAGCAATTTCAGCTCGTACCCAGACTGCATGACTGAACTTGGAAGGAAGGAATTCGAGGAGGAAAAGAAGGAGAAGGAGCAGGAAGAGGAGAGGAGATTGGCAGAAAGGCGACTGCTTTTTGTAAACACAACAAAGCGTAAATGACATGCGGACTGTTGTAAAGATGTGAAACGTTTACTCCTAAGCGAATAAAACATCGAAACGTAATGTCGAGATTACGACCAAGCCAGTAGATAAAACTGAGAATAAAATAGAAGCAGCAATTAAGGTACCAGAAGATATGAAAATAACAGTAAAAAAGGAAAAAGGTACATAACAACTCCATGGAGAAATTGCTTTGTAGAAGAGCCTAAAGGCGCAAAGTTGGTAAAGATACTCCTGACATTTCATGGAAGCACATGCTCTTTAAGATGCTCACAAAATCGCAGCAACCTACCGTGCACTCATCCACCTGACGACAACTCCACACAGCAGTACTGTTTCTCTACAATTTAGCTTAATATGAACGAGTCCTGTGGACCATCAGAACCTGCACCTGATCAGCTGCGCTACAATATCGCCATACTCCTCAAGAATCGAGCTCCATAACATCAGATTTTACTTCTGTGGATTTCATGGATTAGGCCCTTTTAAATAGTAAAAAAATTTCTTTAGGCGCAGGGTCAAAGTCGATGAGACAGACTAACATAAATGGGCCTATGTATGAAGTGTTAGCCGGATAGTTCGCAAGGACCAGACGTTTGTGGCAGGAAGAATTTGAAAGGGATCTTAAAGAAACAGGGTTCCACATGTGAAATAACTGCATCTGGTTCAGGACGCGGTCAAGCTGTAGGAGACTGTTGATGCGGAAATGGACTTTGTGTTCCATAAAAGGCGGTAAAGTCTCTGGCAAATTTCTCCAGAGCGAATTAGTCCTGCTAACACCAAATTTTCTTCTCCAATAAACAGACACCCCAAACAGTAAGAGTTCCAACACTGAAATGGACCTCTCTACAAATCCAGTGTAAGGGCCTTTCCAATTTTGTAATTAGCGTTGCAGATTAAATACACTTTGAATGCTTTTTAACAGTGGCCCACAGCCATACTTGTTGGTTTTAATACATAATATGTCTGATGTGTTCCATGTCCGTGCACTATATTATACAAAAACACTAATCACCAACAAATGCATAAAGAGAGTTTTATCATCAATCGTAACACACTCCTATATGTTTCGACCCTGCTGGGTCATTTTCAGGGAGAAATTTTTGTTATTGTTACACTAAGGTTGCACTTTATAGTTGAGTGAGAATGTGCTGTTGACTGTGTACTGTGTACTGGAGGCGTGAACTATAGTTGAGTGAGAATGTGCTGTTGACTGTGTGCTGTGTACTGGAGGCGTGAACTCTCTGCGGTCCCGGCCTCGTCTCCATAAACAACGCAGTACACAGTCAACAGCACATTCTCACTCAACTATAAAGTGCAACCTTAGTGTAACGATAACAAAAAGTTCTCCGTGAAGATGACCCAGCAGGGTCGAAACATGTAGGAGTGTGTTACAATTGATGATAAAACTCTCTTTGTGCATTTGTTGGTGATTAGTGTTTTTGTACATAACATGTCCTAAATTCTGACTGAAAAGTAATATTATTTTATTGCCGCCTTTCAATTGAAACTTCAAATATGAATCCTTACTTTCTGATAAATGCAAAAAATTGATCTCCAAAGATATTAAGCTGTATAAGAGATACACCAAGTATTGAGTAATTTAAATTCCGAAACACAATTTTGATATAAAAATATAAATACAAAAAAGAAAGAATACAGTGAAGCCTTACAAGGGTATAGAAGCACAATTTGTAAATAAGCTTTTAGGAAAATCATTGTCTAAATAGAACACATTGTGCGCTTCCTGTTTGTTTTACAAACTGCTCAAAGCAGCATGCGGTTGTTTGAAATTCACTTCTGTGTTCCGATATTGACGTCTGAGACCCAGGGATGTAAACTTATGCATGAGAAGAGAGTATAGACAACTCCTGAACGTCACTGAATGGAGGACTCAGCCCAGTTAATGTATTCCGGGGAAAGAGTCTTTAAAGTGCCTTCAAACTTGGGGTTCATAACAGCAGACCTGAGTCTGATATGAAGAAGGAAAAACGTAAAACGAAAATATCTGCGACCAACTGCAGTGCCACGAAGCTGCAGGAGTGAGTGGAGTTGAAGCTCGATGCTTGCGTAATCTGACCACTACATGGGGGCGTGTTCGTTTCCAAACTTTAAACGATTTACCCCTGGAGAAGAAACCTTCTGTGCTTGACAGAAACTTGGTTGGCAGCCAGAGCCGTTATAAATGTGGAAGCGAAAAGAAAAGTTCTTGACACTGCCAGGAATTGAACCCCGGTCGTCAAGTCCACAGTAGTCACTTATGAAATGCGACAATGTCTCGTCAGACAGATGAAGTATTTTATTCCACTCACAATTATGAGTATTCCTAATTTCCTGCAGTTTCAGTGAGTTAAACCAGTAGCAATATTGTTGGCAATAAAAAAGAAAGTATAAACCAAAAAGCAGCTGCAGCCAAGCTAACCAATCATCTTCAGTCCCACAAACAACACATCTTCATAATTTGTTGACGCACAAGTCCATGAAGAAGCTAACAGTCGCTTAGCTGGCATATAAATTCCCCGCCTTTATTTGCTCGTGTTTAATAGCGCTGGCCTGCCCATCTTCAGTCAGATAAATTCCGCCAAAAACCAAGATCCTTTTCAAAGATCATCTTATATTACCGTCCCTTTCATGCAAAATCTCCAAAGCATTCTAATCTCTTAAATTTTCCTGCAATATTCAATATAGTTTTCGCCTCTCCATGTGCTGTAACATGCACTTCCGATATAATCCTCATTTCATAGCCCTAATAAGAACACAACAGTCACAGATCTCTTCATATCAAACCATGAAAGCACTGGGGGGGGGGGGGGCGGAGATTACAGTTTTAACTCTACTCATTCTTCACCTCGGCACTAGATGGGGGGCGGGTGGTCAAGGCCACGTCCGTTCTGCTTTGCCCCTGCGAAAGGTCCGCGTTACCCATTTTACACGAAGCAAAGTGGGCCCCAGGGCTGGTCTGGATGGGTGTGGAGAAGTAAAATTCTCTTGTTCCTACAAGGGTTCGAACACCCAACCATCCAGCCTGTAGCTAGTCGCTATACCGATGACGCTAGACACCCCCCCCCCCCCAATAGAGAAATTCCTCACTAGGAAGTTTTCCTTTTTTTATGTTTTTTCCCCCCTAATTAGGTAGAAACACTCGCCTCGGCACTTTGCCGTCAGAAGTCCCATAACATCACAACCCTCTTCATAAGAGAAACAGGGGTAATTACAGGCTCGTTGCTGCTCAAGACATGAAGCTTACTTGCACCACACACACTGACAGTGCAGAGACACCTGTAATGCACAGGGAATACTCGAGAACTAGTTTTGTAATTCCACTGAAATATTCTCTAAGTGGCGATCAGTACTGTATTGATAGGGCTTTTCTGAGGTGCAAATGATGGAGTTCAGATGCGTTAAAACCACAATACCTGAACAGCCATTAGAGTAATGAGTTAATGCATCATCATAAGCGAAGAAAAATTACGAAATAGGTTGTAAAGTGGCGCATGAATATTGTGGTCGCCCATCATTAGGCAAGCAGGTGGCTAGTAATTAATAATTACACAGACCAGTACTTAATTACCAATATATTTCTATTAACATAACCGTGCACCCTAATTTACGTAAAAGTTGTCGGATATAATCTCAAATTTACACTGTACAGCCACAACTGTAACCTGTGACACATACGAAACACTAATATAAAATATGTGATTTATCTAGCTCTCGTAGATCGCTATCAAAGACAAAAACACATACTGTTCTTGCACCGTGACTTCTCTGCTCCAGTGCACACGATGTCAGCACATATTCGTATCAGTTGCTGCATACAGTTTGGGTGGCTTTGACTCTTAATGCCATGACAAACACATTTATTGCAGAAGAGGGCAGATGGTTCAGCGTTCATTAGATGGCACACCCACAGAGATGGGATTATAAGCCCAGTATATCTCCTTACACGTAATACCCTTGTGTGACTGAGTGAGTCACACCCTGGTGTCCGTGGTGACGATAGACCGTTCTCGTAACGTAAGTGCTGAAGCCGAAGAATCAGTTTTCATAATCGAGACAGTATGTTCTCTGTGAAGTACGAGTCGATGCTGAACAAACACTTGAGTATCAAACATGTAACGTAACAAAACCACATGGCAGCACTATGAAAGATAGGAGTAACTCTTGGTTTGCTCTACGAACGATGAAACAACGGATGAAAGATGCCGTGGAGGATCGTGTATATAACGGTAGCCCGTGATGTGACGAAATGTGGCTAGTTTTTCTTACGAAATAAGTTGCACTTTATTTGGCGAGTCATTCTGCTGTCTGCTTGCTAACTAATTTTAACCTCTTCCAGCTTAAGCAATGAGACACGTCTTGTTGCTGGTCTGAATTCACTTGATGCAAGACAGCAGTAAAAGAAATGTGGCCCGCCATCTCTCCAAATTTGAAACCGACTATTCGTGGATTTAAAATTACGCCAACATGACAATACACACAGTAAGAAAACAAGACTTCTTTGGACAAAAACATGCATGAAAAGAACAATTAATCGCAGTAAAAATATTGCTTAATAAAAACGTCCTTAAGTTCCCTTGAGGTTACTGATTTACTCGGGTTTAAAGAACAATTCTTGGTCCTTGTAAACGGTTTCTCCTGTGTTGGCGTAAATTTAATCCGTTTTAACGAACTGCTCTTTATGACGCGCCAAGAGCCTCAGATAATACGATATTACCCCAAAGGCGTCTACCATTTAACAATAAATGGAACTTTAAACATTAGCCCTTTGAATTAAACGACCGCCATCCAGACACTCTACACTCGAGAGCCAAACGCCACAAAAACAAGACCGGTCAGCAGAGATTTGTGAGCACGACAACTGGACGAACAGTGAGAAAACACATGTACAACAGTAATGCAAATACTGTATTATGAAGAGCAACCCTCAAGGGAAAATGAACTTACTCATAAAACTCTCTTTTCCTTTGCTATTCAGGATATGAGAAACGAAAATTGTCCACAGCATTTCAAATCTATTCTACTGGCAGGTAGAAGGTACTATTATTCTGAGAAATAAATGCGACCTTGTAGAATAATTACACGGGTTGTTTCAAAGTGTACAGAAGCTGTAGCGGAGGTCACGTGCAACTGTAAATATAAGTAAATGTATGTCCAATTCGTAACTTTATTCAGTTAAACCTAAAAACTGGAAGCATGAACATTACAGATTGAATCATTAAACAAAATAATTATTCTTCAGTTATCACACCTTGTCTAAAAAGAGAAGCAACTGATAATAAAAGGCACATTTCTTAAAGAAAATATCAGTCATCCATAACCAACTTAAAAACTGTCGCCCCATTTCACTATATATCGGGGGAACGCGGTGGCGCTGATGGTTGAGGCACTGCGCTACAAGCCGGAAAGTTCGATTCCGGATGAGGCCATTCAGCTTTTTCATTGACTTAATCCTTCCGGCCGCACTATGGCGCTGGAGTCGACTCAGCCTCTAAGAGAAAAGGGAGATAAAGGCGGCCGGTGCGTAGGGCTGACAACCTTGCCACCTTCATGTGCCGACTGTCTAGAAGTCATGGGAGCCTCAAACTCTTGCAGCCCTCAGGGCCTGTAGAGGGATAGATTTACCTTTACCTTTACTTCATTATTTATTACGGGTAACAAATTGGTTGCATAATATATTTTCGTACTAATAAATACCTCGTAGAAAGAGAATTGCCCATTATGTGGCCATCTCTGTCGCCTGACCTCACTTCTCATACTCTGTCCCACAAGCATTAATTTTGCTACTGCCGTCATTGCAGAAACATACATGTGGTTTCAGCCTTAGATTCCTTTCCTGAGATTTTATGAAGGAAACAGGAGATTCCACACAAATTCAAAACCGCGGTGACCTCATTAAAACATCCAGAAAGCGGGTAAAAATATCCGCTGCTGAATACTCGTCCGCCTAAGCTCAAAGCAACAATTACGAACAAAATCTGCAGGTGAGTTCAGGAGTTAACAAAAAGTATTAAAAATCTGCTTTACTATGGGTACATTCCATTGGTCCAGAAGACTCCTACCGGAGTGTGGCGCGTCTCACTGAGTGTGATCGCGAAGCCCCGATAATGAGGAGGCCCTGGCCCACTAGAGGCTGTTGTGCTATGGGAGAGGGGGGATTGGTACATTCCGCTGGTCTTTGCTTTAATTAACGGTTAGGTTCTGGTAAACTTTTCCTCACATTTTAGCGAAGTTAGAGTAAATTAAGCTCACTGTATCCTAATTCAAATATTATAATTAAGGCAGTTCATCCGCAGACTCTTACTTATAAGGTCGTATAAATTAACAAATGTGGATTTGAAATTATTTCCAGAATAAGCGTAATGTTATGATATGTGAGGCCGTGCAGTCTGGTAGAAATTTACAAATGTTTCGAAGAAACTTGCTTCCTCTATCTTCTACCATGAAAATCGATGCAAGAAATTCTTCCGAAACGTCAGTAAATTCTACGACTCTGCAATGCGTCACATCACAGAGTAGAGTATCTATTCAAAGACACAACCATACAAATCTAAATTATGTATTCATATTTCATATCCAAAATTAACACACCAACAACGTCTGGAAATTATGAGCATACATTTGAAACATGCTGTACTTTAAAAAATTACCCTCGCATTTACAGACCATTAATGCTTTTACTCTGATTGATAAACACGTAATTAAATCAGGGGCGCATACACTCACAGCTCACACAGAAAACATCGACCACACAACCAACAAACATGACATGCCAGGTACGCCGTGTTATTTGAAACACTCCTGCAGAAATGTCAGCACCCACGTGTAAACAAAATTGTACTAGTCATAGTGTGACAATATGTAGAAGACGTTACAATTACACTGAACAACTTCAGTGCCGGTAAAAACTGTCACTTCTGGTGGCTCGTAATGGGCACACCACTGCTACAGGAAAATGAAAAATTTTAGGTAGCTTTTAGGGGCTTTGCTTTCATCAATGCCGGAGCTGTTTTACGATGCGTGGAGATCGACGCGGAATTTGGAAATGACTGATTAGGCCTGCTGATAACAAACTCGAAACATGCTGAGTCTTCTCTTGAAAAGTTGTGAAGTCGCTAAACTAATCAATAAACACTCCGCTTCGTAAAAAATCGGAAGGTTCATCAACGTGTTCCTGAATCAGCTAAATGTAATCCACCTTCTTAAACTTTATTTCATTAACCTTTTAAAGCCTAGCGGTAACTTTACGTACCACCCGGTTTAACATTAAAAAATTCTACGTGGTGCCCACATTGCGTTTATGTGTTTTGTACGGATCTCAGAGCAAACAGCAACTTTTGCCTTATAAAACATTAAAGAGACTGGTTTTTATAACCGAAGTGGAGAGTGTTTACAGCGCGGTACGCACTGAGTCCTTATATACGCTTCGTCTTTAAAGGGTTAATATCTGTCTGCACCTAGGTAGTGTTCGTCATGATAACTCACGACTAAAGTTTTGCATGCAGTTATCATTTCCACATGCGTGCTATATGCCCATCTAAAGTCCTGCTCTTTAGATTATTACTGAGCCCCAAAAACCGGAAGAGTGTAAGGCAGTGATTTACCGCGCGGGTAGGCACAATGGTAATGAACCTGGCTTTTATTCGGGAGTCACCCGATCTAAAACCTGCCTTTCACACATTTCGTAGTTTTAGTCACGCAAATTCTGGGATCTCCTAAGACATGTCATATCCACTTCCTTCACCAGAGTCAGCACTGACAGACGCTGTATAATATCAACAGTTCTTACAGAGCCAGGAGGCTGCGAGCACGCGCCGTGAAGCTGCCGGACACACAGTCTGCTTTCGTTGTCTCCAAAGCGAATTTTAAAAGCCCAGCCAGTAGTACCAGACCCTGAACAGCGTCTGCTGTCACACTTGGTCGTTTACCAGTAGGTATGGACAGTATTCAGTAACTTTTTCTTACATTTATATGTTATATTTGAAGACACGATTAGTGGCTCAGATTATATGGCACTGGATGGTATGGTTACTAGTGAAAAGAATAACTGAAAAGATGTAGACATGATCTGCTGAGGCTCGATTTTTTTATCCCTACATTTTCATACAGAGGCAGGAAAACCACGAAAAACCTAAGTCATGGTAGCAGGCCATCTGTGCCAAATTTGCACCAACAGCATCGCGAATACAACGAAATTGTGACCTCTGGACATCGATGTGACGTTGGTACCTATCAACACGTCGTAGAACTCGTATTAACATTGCCTTATATTATAGATTCAGACTTCATTTTCTTTTTTTTCCTTGCCTTATCTTCGCGTTTTTCTTGTCAATAAATACAGTCATAGGATAACATTAATATGAATCTTAAGGATAATAATTGTGAGTACGAGAGTTGAAAGGAAGTGTATCAGGGACGTATCTAATGATGGGCTGTGGTGTAAGTGGTGCTTAAACTTCCGATACTCCTACAACGGAATTAAGAGCTAGAGTTTCCTTATGGAACTCTTAGTTTTCCCTTTCTTTGATAGAAATTTAACTAATATAATTTGTTCAGTAGGTAGAACTCTCATATGGAAAACCGGCACAAAGCATGGCTTCTGGTGTTTTACAACTCAGATAAAAGCCAACATAAATCATACTCTAAACGGAATTCGAACTCAAGGCCTTAAACTGCGTATGCGCTGAGGTACTCCGTTTTTATTTCAATGACACAAGTAAATATAATGTCATCTGCTTTTATTAAAGTCTGTCAAATCAAAACAAATCCAGATGATACTTAACATGTTATAACTTATTTCTAGCAAATCTTTAAACTTTGTCCATTGTGCCGTGTTCACAACAAAAGTTGCAACAGAAAGTTTCAGGGACAGAATCCGTCCCCGTCCTCGGGCAAACGAGTTTTTCTGCCAGTTGGTTTGATGCTCAGGAACTTGGCACTTTCCCTAAATATTGCACTTACGGTTTTCTTTCCTTCTCGAAAGCAACGGAAAATGGGGCAATGAGGTCTATAATCTGAAAGGTCACGAGTCTCTGTAGGCCAGCAGTTGAACGAGTATTAGAGCACTTTTGGTGAAACATATGAAGGAAAGAGGCCACTCGGAAGACCAAGGTACAGGAGGGAGGATCATAAGAAAAAAGATATTCACGATACACGATGTGAAGTGTGGAATGGATTCATCCGGTTTAAGATAGGTACCAGTGGCGGATTGTTATAAAGACTGTAGTAAAGGTTTGGGTTCCACAAAATGCAAGAAATTTTCTTAAACTAGAGGAGAATACATGGTTTCTCAAGAATGGTTTTGCTCCATCTAGTTAATTAGTTACACTGTTAGTAACTTTAATAATTAAAGAATTAACTTCATACTTAATATCACCTCCTGTTGTTGTTGTTGTTGTTGTTGTTGTTGTTCGTTACGATTAGTAACTGTTCGCTGCCTCCTTATACGGTTCTAGCTTACGCTGGGATTTTCCACACAAGAAACACCTTATAATGATTCAAGCACGGATAAAATTTTCCTCCCGTATTTGCAATTCAGTACCGTATTACGAGTAAGTCTTTCTTCTGACAGTGATACAGGTGATGAGATAGGGCTGGAAAGGGAATACAGAAAGTCATAATGTGCGAGCAGAAAGTATAAATAAAGCAACTAGTTTAAAAAAAGGAGCCCTATATATCTGTGGGATTAAGATGGTGCTGGTTGCAGACAGGCAAAGCAGGGGATATAATAACAGGTAGCTTACGCAGATAGAATGGAAATTAACAGTACTGCTTCAGATTCAATTTATGTTAATGGGAAGTTATAATCCCCAAATTCAGAGAGAATCTTTTCAAGACTCAATTAAAGAACATAATGCAGCTGCGTCACTTGTCAAACGACGGTACTTTTAGATTACGTTAGTACCAGGCCAAGAGTGTTGAGCCTTCAGACTATCCGTTCAGCGTCACGCAAGGCGCACGCCTTTCGAAACAGCTTCACACTAGAAAAGCAAGCACGAGTATTCCTTTTCCGGAACAATTTATCACTAACTGAATATAAGCAATTTGGGAGACGCGATAAACAGATGGATTTAATAAATACGCTACAAGCTGGACGACCGAGAAATCGTGGTTTCACTCCCAGGAAGCATAAAATGTTGCTCTCTTCTTCGAACTGTAGTGTGGAGACCGGTTCTGAGGCACACCCAGCATTATACTCAATTGACGCCAGAGAGACATTCCCCAGGGGTAAACCGGCCGAGGCGTGATGCTGACCACTGACCTCAACATAGCACCAAGGTTAAGAATAAATTAATATACACCTCCATGCCCCGTATGCCTTCATGGAGTGGCCAGGGAAAATTTTCATTTATTTTTATACACGCAATTTTAATTAGAGCCGTCATCGTCGTGGTTTCGTTACGCCCATTATTATTATTATTATTATTATTATTATTACTATTACTATTATCATCTCCTTTATGCAGGGTATTCACACTTATATACCTGACACAACCCATGTTTCTAGCGTATACAGTATCGCAGCTATTCCGCGCTTACTGTTCATGGTGCATATAACGCTGTCTTCAATATTAAACTCTTTAGTGCTTCTACATTAGCACTTTCCGCAGTATGTGTGCTGTGCCCAGTACAGCTGTTTTCTGTAGTTCCTTGATATTGCTTTCCCGGTATGCTGCTCAAGTATTTTCTGAAGGATTTTTAAATGGTTCCAGTTGCTCCTATTATTACTGGTGTCACCTTTGTTTTTACATTCCACACGCCCTGTGTTATTATTATAAGGTCTTTATATTTTAGAATCTTCTCGGCCTCTTTCTTTATCGCATTTCTGTCCCTGGGATAGCTACATCAAATAGCATACATGTTCCTTTTTCATTATCCCGGATTATGATGTTCGGTTTATTGTTGGGAATGGTTCTGTCGGCACTTCGGCAACTGACGCAATCAGTACGGACAGTGGTATGAGTATTGGGACCTGTCTCAGTTCCACGAACTGTGAGGTGTAGATATTTCCACCAAGTAGATCAGTACACTTAACAGATTTCACGCTGTAGTTCGGTCACTGAAGTTTCATGTGAATTGTGGCTTTAATTTAGATAAGTTGATTGTAATTAATTTGGTTATATCTTGTATCTTCTATCTCGTTTGACTTCCTGTGTCAAGTAACTGTGCAGTATCTGTGCATTTACGCACTGATGCATTCAGTGTTCATCTAGCCACTGCCGTCGCGCTGCCAAGCCCGCCTTTCAAGAAACTCAATCGAACGGAACGGTGCTACCAATGTACCCATGAAAAAATAAACTCTCGTATCATTTTTTACTTTAAGAATTAGAATATTATTAATGCAATAATCAGACGTGATTTCTTACTACGTCTTTTCTACATGTTTTCACTTTTGTTTGTCCTTTGTATTTTTCCTCATGTTCGTGTACTCTCCCTGTAACTGGACTTACGGCTGTTGTGTCAGCGCATTAATAATAAAGAATTGTTGTTATTATTATTATTATTATTATTATTAATTACCTTTATGCAAGTTATTTACAATTACATACCTGAAACAAGCCATGTTTCTGGGGTATATAATGTTGCAGGTATTCCATGGTTAAAATTGATGGAACAAGTAATGCTATTTCCTATGACAAGCTTTTTGTACTTTTACTTTCGTACTTTCCGAAGTATGTGTAATGCGACTGCTTTCTGTTGTTGCTATTATTATTATTATTATTATTATTATTATTATTATTTTCATCATCATCAGCAGCAGCATCAATATTTTTCGAAACGTTGAAAGCTAGTCAGAAAACTTGCGAACTTTTGAGGAAATAAAATTCGTTACTCCGTTTTCAGGCTTCCGTCGCGATGTTGATGTGATCTGCGTTCTTCTGGGATATTACACGGCGTCATGTGGTAGTTGTTTACAATTGTAAGAAATACCACGTCACGCCGGCTAATATGCCAGAAGAAGGCAGATTACCAAATTCACTACCTTGCTCAGAAAAAAGCTCGTCACTAGTCTCTTCGCTAATAACACAATCCACGCTTTCGTATCGTACATTTTTACGGACCCATAAGAATATTATCCCTATTTATGTCACCATCACACCGTGTTACATCCCCGCCCATCGCCGTGTCCTTTGATCACATTCTCCTTCTTCTTTCCTTATTCTTATTATTATTATCGCAGTAATGTTGCCAGCAGTCATTCGCGAGACCGGAATTAGACTGAAATGAAATTAATTAAACAGTTTCACTTCTCGACAAGTTTCCTTCGCGAAAAGCAAACACAATTTCCTTTGTCCAAATTCTCTCACTCTTCCCATCTCCACACAAATTTATAGATCTCGGGACTTATCTTTGGAATTCTCCAAGATTCAAATTTGGGTTAGTTTGCATGAAATATGAGACAAGTGGAGACAGAAGGAGCACTTGGATCTGTGCTTACATGTCTTACTTTGTGGAAGAAAACTGAAGGACCGGTATCGATTTGAATAGAAAAGCTCTTTGTTTTCCGAATGTTTGGAGATACTTTTGTGGGTTTGAACCAATGTTTAAGTTACGTGCACGGATAAGAGAGAACATGAAAAGGAGAGACAGATGACAACAGCAGGAAGCAACAAAGAAAGACATCTGCTAAAGTCAAACATAGAGAACACGACCATTCCAAGCTGAGTAGTCTGCAAACAGGTCAACCGCTTATCGACAGAAGTTGATCATCTTGTAAAATAACATTACGTCCATACCTTTAACTTTATCCGAATTACTTAATATTTTACACCAGTCACAATATCATCCTGTCTTTCATTACACGTATCCACAAAAGCAGATTACAATGCGTCCAGATTTCATCGTCCTCGGGTCATTAAAATAGCTGGCGTGAGCTAGGGAGTTCTAGGGGTGGGTGGGTCTGTGTGTGAAATGGGGAGAGACTATGTATGTGACATCTGCCGGCAGAGGGCGTGAGTTGGCACTGTGCCTGAGTGCCAGTTTAGCTATAATCCTAGCAAGCAGAAATTCCTACTCACACTATGCAGGGAGATGAGGTTACAAATTAAAAAGAGACCGGAGTGGAGTGTGATAGGAAAGGGCGTAAACTCCGAAGATAGACGGTACTCAGCAAGTGTTTTGTGGTAATGACCAGGATTATACTCGTTTGTCAAAAGAAAAAGAAACAGTCTTTAGGTAGAAATGTAATATGACTGTTGTCGGAGGATGGGAGAGGACTCAACGAAAGGAATTGAAATATAAATGACTTCCAGGTAACAGAATGTAGGAACTAGATAGCCCAGATATTTTGTGACCAAGAAAGAGGCTCATGTTGATTGACATAATTAAGTTACTGTTAACGGATAGAATAAACTCGAAGCTGTAACAGCAGACGGATAGACGAACGGATGAATTGACGCAGCTAAACATAAAAGCCTGATCGGATTAAAACACTGGAGTGTGTTTTGTTCCAGCAAATTCAAACTTTCTCTGAGGACATACAGTTTCCTTTTGAATTCAAACTATTCATTGGAATTCTTGACCCTTGAATATGGAACCGATACGATGTCTGAAACGTCGGTAAAGGATTGCCACTCGACGGTGCGTAGCACCCCAGAAGAGCGCAGATCTCATCAGCATCGCGGCGGAAGCCTGAAATCTCGGGTACTGAAGTGTTCTTAATCTTATCAAAAAGCTTCTTTTAGGAGATTCAGTCTTCAAACCCATATGCAGAGACTGCGTTGCTTATGTTTCAAGCGCAAGGAACCGGTACCGCAAAACGCACTGTCACCACCCAAGTAAAGAAAAGAAAATAAAATGCTGGTATTTAAAAAGATCTCAGCAGTTGTTAACAGCTAAGATGCAGAAATTAAGAGTATAACAGACAAAAGTATGTAAAGTGGAGCTTCATAATTTGTACTTTTCATAAAACATTATTATGCTGAGTTATTAAAGTCGCTGAGAATGACTTAAATTTTATACTGCGTGGGCGTGAAACAGTACGTCTCTTTCGTCGTTTCCCAAAGCACGGGAGACGTCACGGGATATGCCGGCAGATGCATGCTCTGTAGGCGATTAAGATGTCGTGTTCGGGGAAATAAAAAAGGAAACGTCCTGTATAAGGACGTACAAAATTTAAGTCTATTAACTTGATTTCAAGAGTAACGTAGCGGTAAATAATACGAAAATATATTTCACAAAAATAGAGCGCGAGCTTCTGGAGAGAAATCAGCTGCTTCAGAATAAGATCGAATGAAGACTTTTTTTTAGAATATGATGATAAGCCTCTGGGTCCCGCGAATGTGGAAATATTTTGTCGACCAGTTAAAATTTTCAAGAAAGACCAAGCAAATGTATTCAATTACTGAACCAGTACAGGACACTACTGTCTATCTCCCCTGTGGAACATTTGCCCGACTAGGGAACAGTCCATGAATCCTTCAGCTGACATACTGGGCACAAGGATGCTACATCTCTCATATGAGGATACAGAACAACGCCGGTGTGTCCGTAACCAAAATACATGACACTGCGCAAGTCCTTAATTTTAAATCGCGGTGTGTAAATTTCTACAGCATATTAACATATGGTAAATAATTAGTTACTGATGATCCGATTACGAGAGTTTTGTACTTCCGTCTAATTCTTGAAGTAAGCCCAGCTTAAAAACATAATATTCCCTCAATCAAAGAAAACGTAGATAAAAACTTAACCAGGAGAAGAACGGATGATTTGACGTTTCTACAAGTATAAAGTGAAACAGTCAATTGAATAAATACATTCAAAAAAGCAATTAGGCTAAATTACATAATATTCAGTACCAGTCATAATATTCAGTACCATAATATTCAGTGAATTTCTGCGGGCTGGACGGTCCGGGATTCGAAACCCGGTGGAGGCGATATTCTCCCTAGCCGTCCAGACCGGAACCAAAGACCAACCAACCTCGTGTACAGTAAGAACCTGGCTAAAGCGACCGGGGCGTGGCGTTAAACACCCATCGCATCTAGCGAAGAGGTTAAATAAAGAGTAGAGCTATACTTCTGCTCCCTTCTAGGCCTTCATGGCCTGTTATAGGGCAAAAGTTACCTTTAGTTTTACCACGTCTTCAGCCTGTGAGATAACTGTGTGGTACGGTGGCAAGTAATGCCACGTACTGCCACTTCAATCGTGCAGGTGACAGCCTCCAAAAAGGGAAAACTTTAATATTATTATGTTTCTTAACTTGGTGAAGAGAAATTTAAATAAACATCCCTTAATTTCTGTCCATTAAAATGACTCCAAAATATTTGTTAATTTCCATAAATTACGAAACGATTTGAGGCGGACAAAGTGGACTTACGGCACTGGGTATTATGCTGTCACTGATCATTCCCCAGCGCTACTTGTTCATTCACGTGTCATCCTGTGCAGGTACAATGGGCCCATCACTAACCGCCGTATCAAGGGACCCAGCCTCACAACCAATCCGACAATAAGAAAGCTATGAAGCAGTGAACATGCCACAGAGTTTTCTTTACTTAGACGAGATTTTAAACGACACGAGTCATTTCTTCTTCCTGATTTGCATTATTTCCCCATTAACTACCGCAATGAAGACAGGCATGACAAAAGGACGTTCCTGCTAGGCGTGTACACCCTACTTGCTTGGGAATAAGACGGTGAGCGCTGCCAATTGCTTAATTCCCCTAAGCATCTTACTAAGTGGGGACACCATATATTGTCATTGATGGCTCTATGCAAGACTTGAACTTTCCGAGAAGTTTTGGATGATCCTGTTCCGATTCTTCTGAATGCATTCAAACTGTTCCTCAGCACCCTCGTATTATGCCTTCATTGCACTACACTAACAGTATTAGGTTCTAATATGATCAGTCAGGGGTGCAAAAAGTCTGGAAGCCAGGTCGCCGTGGCAACTAAATTTTGCAAGGTGGCGCCTAACGTCGGTGGATCCTCAGCAGGCAACTTCTTTCATATCACCCTTCTGGAATCTAGAATTTTGAGGTGCATTCCGAGATCCATAGAAAATTTTTGCTCTCCTGTGATTAGTACCCCAGAGCACATGCCTGATACTGAGTATTTGCAGTTGATCTTGGCATTTTTTTGCGCTGGGGAAAGCGGATCGCCCCTTGTTTATGACCAGTAACCGATGTATTCCACTTAAAAATACATTGGGCTGAAGCGCAATCGTGTTTTGTGCATGTAAGACAACATAGTGTCTCTGTAGCATTACGTGTGGTTAAGAGATGTGCATGTACTTGCACTTTAGGCTTGTTACAAACAAAACACGTAACAAATTACAACCAGTGGAAAGAAGGTTATGCAGTGACAGAGACCCATATTTTTGACAGGGTCTGTATGTTCGCCGACCATCGTTGCAAGTGTTAAGGGAATTTACCCACGTTGTTCAGGTCAGCTGCATTCTCTTGAGTAACGGACACTACCAGACCTTAAATTGCGCGACACCAAATACCAGAAGATGGTAATAATTATTACCTCCTTGTTGCATAATTTTATTTTGTGTGATTATAATTATTAAGGGTTGACTTGTACTTGTGCAAACCATCAAGGCATATGGAGGTACAGAACTGCACCTCCTAAACACTAGATCGAACAGAATGGTCAGGCTCACAAACAGGGTGTTTTAGTGCCGGGGCAAGACCCCAAGTACCCATCGAATTGGAGACTACATGGGCCTCACAGTAGGTCTGGTTGCTTTGAAGAAGAGAAAAGCCTCTTGCCTCTGTCGGAAAACGAAAAACAATTGCTCGGTTTTTCAGTCTGCAGTCCACTCTGACTGCGCCCTCCCGGGGTCTGACATCACTGTAGGCATGCTTAAGGTATCCGTATTTAATTCTGGTCTAGTAGTTCTCAGATTATAAAATATTTTTGTACGAGTTATTCTTATGGAAAAGGGTGAGGCCATTTGTTCTCATCCGATTACCGCATTTAGGCAACGTCAACAGTGCTAAAGACTTCGATGTGCAGCGCTTGGAAGCACCACGTGCTGTTGGCGTCTATTTTATGGTTCTCATCGTCGTCTTCCTAGACTACTTGTATTTATGCAGGCTTTGTAACTGGCCAGTAGGCTGTTGAGTCGGGAAGTAAATACGGAAATAAAGAATTGAAATGAATTGGCATTTTCTCCCAAATTAACTAGCTTCTGTGCATGCACCAACAATCACAATTTGCATTGGTATCGTAACGATGTGGGGTAGAAGGCACTCAGATTTAATTTGCAGAGAACCAGCTGTACAACACTTTGAATAACTGCAAGGCGCAACTCGTTGCTGATTCATCAATATGCATACTTCACAATCTTTCATGCCCTGATGTGTCTTTCTTCCGTATGAAATCATATAAAGAGAGAATTAAAGCAGACATGTCATTCTTGCACTGCCAAACGCGTAACCTCAGGGGAAAAAACTCTAAGACACTTCAGTGGAACAAGCTTTTTGTTTCTGTTCTTGTGCTTGTGTTGCCACTTGATTGCACAGTTCGCAGTACGCAACGTAAGCCTTGAATTACGTTTTGTGATACATACACACACACAGGTATAGTGATCCACAGGCTGGGCGACCCGAGGGCCTGGGTTAAGGGTTCCGGTAGAAGTAGGAGAGTTTTCTCTACAAGTCCAGACTAGCCCTGAAAAGACAGGCGTAAACTGGGGGGGGGGGGGGGCGCAAGGGCGGGCAAATGCCCTCCCAATGTTTTTTTCAACCTAGAAGTAGTTTATTTCGTTGCTGAAAAGAATAATGGCAAAAAAAGTATAAAATAGAACAAGAAAAACTTCTGTTTTGTGGGACCCTCTTTCAAATTTGACTCCTTTGTAAAATAAAATTCCTAATACCCATGGCCAGTTTTGCTTCCCCACCGTTATTAGCCAAG
Source organism: Coptotermes formosanus (assembly GCA_013340265.1). Lineage (NCBI taxonomy): Eukaryota > Metazoa > Arthropoda > Insecta > Blattodea > Rhinotermitidae > Coptotermes > Coptotermes formosanus. Next base: position 3,139,731 of record BLKM01001294.1, on the reverse strand, counting down.
TTACGCTTATGCGTGAAAGCAAGCCAATCTCTTATTCAATGTGTAGCGGAGGGGGGGGGGGGGGCTCATCCGCTAGGGCTAAAGTGCTAGGATCGTGAATCTTGACCACTCACACCCATTTGGTGCCGAGATTCACAATGAATTGTTGCAAGACCACATAGAATTTTACGTCGTGGTCGTTAATTAAGCATACAGACATCACCTATCACTTTACCTTTCCATGTATTTTCAATAAAACTAAACAGAATCCGTGCCGAAGAGACGTCTAGAAATACCCCGCCTTCAGACGGCATTAAATTAACTTCCTATACCATTTACTGGAGACGCTGTCAGAGCCCTTGTTTTCTTGTCCATGTGAGGGTGTGGAATAAACCTAATCCTTTTTTTTTTTTTACATTTTAGAGGTCTTGTTCTTCTTAACAAGAAGCAAATAATCCTCTCAGACAGGCAGGTAATGAGGTGAACAGTCTGGTGAGATCACAGGACACTAGCAAGCTGACTCAAGAAGTGGGTCAACACCATAAAGATAATAGGACCGTTGTTGATTGATTGCGCCGTTGAGGGTGGCGACTGAGCACCCTGGGTTCTCATTTAAACTGATACAAAGAAAAGATGAAAAGAAGGAAACTCTCATCAAATATGGCAATGGGTTGGGAAGGAGAAGGTGGGTAACAGGAAATGGATGGGGGTAGATTTTAGAAGCAGTAAGATTCTTAAAGTCAGTAGTTCGTGCACTTTTGTTATTGTGGGCAGGTACATGCAGATTCAGGTCTTCTGGAAGACGGCGCAGTGTCAGTTAAGAGAGTTACTGACAATTCGGAAGAGCTTTCTACTCCAAGGATCAGGCTGTAAGTAGTCCACTGCTCTTGTACTGCTTTATTCGTAAATATGGAGGCAGGAAGCTAGCCCGAAACGTCGATAACTATTTCCCAACCAACAAGGCGTCGGACGATTTTAATCTTCAAGCAACACTGCCCTGAGAACCTCAAATTTCGAACATTAATAGTAATTTACTACAAGAGAATAACTTAAAAGTATTTTGCAGTTTCAATTTCCCTGATTTTAACGACAATTTTATTCCAATAGGTCTATTTTATGAAGCCAAATATGTGATTAATAAAGAGAAAAAGAGTAATGGAGCAGAATAAATTGAAATAAACGGACAGAAATAGGAAAATGCAGAAATTTTGATATCTAGGCTTCTTGGTAACAAACACAAAGAGGGTTGTGGCAGAGAAAAAGGCAACAATTATTGCTGGTAATAAATGTCAACATGCGCTAGGCCACTTTCTGAATAAAGATACATAACGAAGTCATTAAAAGTGCGTCTTTATAAAAAGAGTTACAGGACTCATCGTGACCTACCAGTATGGTGCTGCATCTTGACACCTAACAATTAAAATTGAAGAGCCTTAAGCACGCGTAAAAGGAAAATACTGAGAAAAGTACACGGACCAACATATGACAGTGGTTACTGGAGCAAACAAATAAATAAAGAAATTTATCATAAATGTTTCGTAACCCTAATTAAAGCACACAGGTTGGAGTGACTTGGGCATGTTGTAAGAACGGTTCCTACAATGGGGATAAAGAAGTTACTGGTAGGCAAACCTGAAGGAAGGAGGAAAAAAGGGGGGTGTAAATGTGGATGGATGACGCAGAACCAGACGTGAGGAATACGGGCGTAAAAAAATTGAGAACAAGGCTTCGGACAGAACAAAATGGGCATCTGTCGTGAGGGAAGCCGACAGTAAACTCAAAGGGCTATCGTGCTAATGGAGAAGCAGAAGCTGTAATATACTTTCTTATTTATTTCTTTATTTATTGGCAGCAATAATAAAATTTACTTTAAAAAATACTATTAAAAGGCCGACCAATTTAGAAATGCTCTAATAAATTAAATCTCAATGTCAAACTTCAGTTCTCATGGAAACTGAATATTATCGTTTCTTAAACATAATACAAAATTAATATCTTTCGAACAATCCGCGGACCCGTGAAAATTTTACGAAGACCGATGGCGCTCTCCGACCCACAGTTTGAGAAACTTTTTTTTTTTTTCCTCCGTGAGCTGACCCATTGGCTGAATACTCAGTATGCTATGAAGGTTCCTTGCGAATTTTGCTTTCGGCTACCGCTGTCCCTGAAAGGGGTTTACTGAAAAGAACCTACGTCCCCTAAACAAACAAGGAGATAAAGATTTAAAAGGATGTATTTTAAGGGTTTTTAATTTTGTTTTACCATTATGATGGTAAATGAAACTTGAAAGTCTAATTCGAGTATTTATTCAATTTGTATGAACTGCAGAAAATTTAGACCATTTCGAGCTGTCTTCTATACCATGTTAGTTACTTACGCAGTAGGCCTACGTAGCAGGGACAGTACCCGATTTCAGCCCAGACTGTCCTAAGATATACTACATTAATACAATTCCCAAATTTTGTTCGTAAATAAGCCTATTTGTCACAAACTGGCACCTACAGACGGAGGACACTACCATGTTAGACATAGAAAACATAACATCAACCCCGAGCCAGAGACTATGAAGGTTTGTAAGGGCGTGGATTTGCGCACTTCGGCGTACAAAATCACATGGTCGATTTCACGCTCCGGTCGCTTTATACCCAGGGAAGGAACCAGGATCCAATTAGACAACAAACTGGTGTGTTCCCTCATCTGGACAGAAAGTAAGTGTTGAAAGGGAAAAATCCTATGTGAGATTTAAAAGATATGGACGCCGTTTTCTACTCTGAAATGGAATTTTTAATTTTATCTACAGAAGAAATCAAAAGTTCTGTGATTGTTAGTCTGTCACCACTGCAGTGAGGAACATGTTACTACTGCAGACAAGCTGAAAATAAGGTTCTGAAAAGAAAGTCAACTAAAAGTTTTAATAGAATTCCTATGTCTACACGGTGCAGCACGAAGTCAACGTGGGCCTGACAGCAAGGCAGTAAGACTGGGCAATACTGAGATCATGGAACAAAGACGTGAAGTCTAGAAGATGGACAACGGACAGAAGGAAAGAGTCGTCTGCAGACAAACTGTCAAAGTGTATCCTCAGTACTAAATGGAATAACAAAACGTAAACAGCTTACAATGGACAGACCAGAAGAAACACAATATTTATCGTCAGGACAGCTGTCTTTCCTAACGGTATGATTCCAAAAAGAAGCAGCCTGTTGGCAACACAAAGTGTGAGTGGGTGTTACACCTACGAGGAGAACATAAAGCATCTGTTTCTAAAATTTAGAGTAGATTTAAAAAATATATACTTTCAACATCATACTTTATTTACGAATACACTATGTATTCAGAGAGTGTTTGACGACATGTTTCGACCGGTTCTATCCAGCCATCCTCAGGTCTTTCAATATTCGCAATGCATTCTTTCATTAAGGATGTAATCGTTCTAAGATGGTGAAAGTGAATGTTTTATAACAAATAAGCTTAAAACCTATGGCGGCCTTAATGGCGAAAAGGTAAAGGTAAAGGTGTCCCTGTGCATGTCATTAGGCGTATGGCCGAGTGACATGACTGCTCTCATTTTTAACCTCGGAACGAGCCGAAGACCATTATCCAGCTCCAAGCCCCGGTCGCTTCACTGAGGAAATCGCAACCGTTACCCATTGAATAGGAGGCTGCGCTGGTTTCAGGGCCGTTTTCAACTCTTTGTGGAGGAAACAAATCTCTTTGTTCCAGCCGGAAACTGAACGGTTCCTCAGATGTCCGTCCGCTGGGCACTATGCCGATGCTATCACGGCTCCAATTTCAGGGGCAAAGAAAAATTTACTGATATACACACACACACACACACACACACACACACATATATATGTATGTATGTAATTTCCTTTAACCCTTTAAAGACGAAGCGTATCTGTTTTATATAAGGACGCAGTGCGTACCGCGCTGTAAACACTCTCCGCTTCGGTTATAAAAACCAATCTCTTAATGTTCTATAAGGCAAAAGTTGCTGTTTGTTCTGAGATCCGTACAAAACACATAAATGCAATGGTGGGCACCACGTAGAGTTTTTTAATGTTAAACCTGGTCGTATGTAAAGTTACCGCTAGGCTTTAAAAGGTTAAATTATGAACTACACGTTACTTTACTCTAGTGTTAAACTCGCACTGTTAGTACACTGGCACAACATGGCTTGAGGGCACCTCAGAATACGGGGCTGAGCAGAAGGTTTGGATTAAGAGCGGGGTGTCCAAGGTCTGATCCCGAGTTTACGGCATGCGGCCCCAGCCACATTTGCAAACTATATACAAAAATACAAAAAAAAAATGGTTTTGCCTCTTAGGCATATCACTTATTGAGATTTTAACATGTGCGATCCTTAAAACAGCGCGGAAGATCTGCTGTAGCTCTTCTTCAAAAAATGGTACTTGTCAGTGGAATAACATAACTGGGAGAAACAGGAGGTTGCATAAAACTACACATAAATTAATACTCCTACACTCCACCTACTACATGCGCGGTGCGTGATGAATACGTAAAATACATGGAAATTGAATGCAATATTGGCCAAGACGGGACACGAGCATTTTAGCTTACATGATCAAGTGTTTGTGTCCCTCATTCAACAGTCTACAGTTGTTCAGTGAGGGCACTGTTAGTTGCCCTCCACACACACACACATATATATATATATATTTATTTATTTATATTCAAGTTCAGTCTGCAAAATTCAAAGTAGCTGCTCACACCCCACATCGCCCCAGCAAGTCCCTGCGAAGTGATACGCAACTGTGGAATGTAAATAGCATCCTTTAATGTACGCGCAGAAGAAGGAACACATTGCTGTATGTTCAGCGAAAACTTATGGTATAAGAAGTCCCAAAGCGCAATGTGAATAACCCAGGGCAAGTCCGGAAAAGGAAATACATAGGTATGAAGGGACTGGTTGATAACTGGCGGGAAGGCTTGGCGTGTCATCCAGAGAGGTTTTGTCAAACGTTTAGAGCATTCTTCTTGGACCTATAGACACTTTAAGATGACGTCATTATGGCATGAGCCATGACTTGGCCTGGGTGGTTTCTGCTAAAATTGAAATTACGCAAAAATTGTGGTTTCTGCGCTGGAAAAAATTAAGAGTCAGAATTTTCTAGATCATGACAAGATGTGTTTTTGTAGGTGATTGCCAGTGTTTCGGAGGAATAACATCCCCTCTAATCTTCATGGTATAGAATAGGGCAGCAGTTTCCTCTGAAACGTCAGTGCCCATATTCGAAAATGCACGGTGCAGTAACCTATAAGCAGGGACGATAAAGGCTATGGCAATTTACGCGACTGCCCGGGGCCCCACCTTTCAGGAGGGCACGAAATTGATCTTTGTATTTCACACTTTTGTCAGGTATATTTTGCGCATCAATTCTAACCCTGCTCTAACTGCATTGTGATTTCAGTACGACATGGAGGTAGGGCCCGGAAATTTATTTCTGCATTGGGCCCAGAAAACGGCAGCTACGCTACATGCGGGAAGATCCTGGGTTCGAATGCCGGCACGGACAAAAGATTTTTCCTTTCTCCAAAACGTCCACACCGACTCTGGAGCCCACCCTGGCTTGTATTCAATGGGCATCGCAGTTATTTCCAGGTGGGAAAGCGGCCAGGGTTTGAGGTTGACGACTCAACTCCATATAGTGTAGCGGTTAAGAATGAGTGGCGCTGTACCTGTACTCCCCTTATATGACCATCATCGCGTGAACAGGAACAACTTAATCCAGTGGTTTACCAATTTTTGGGACCAGAAACATCGGAAACCGGCCCTACCTCGAACACCAAAATTTTAGAAGTAAATTAAGTGTTGTCCACAAAGCACAGACTTATTTTACAGATACAATCATGTTGCCTTTTGTCATCATTAACACAAATAAGACAGAAAACAGTTCGCATGAGAGTAGCCGTCGGACAAAGTCTTATAAATTTACCAGCCATAATAAAAGAGACGTCCATTACAATGTTCCATGCCCGAATGGAATCCTATGTGATACTAAATGAAGCTTGAGGCTTCCACAACTCAGGCTGTTAAGCTGTGGTCCCTGCCCTATATAATTCCGCCGGTGAGCTTCATCTATCACCACTCCCAGTGGACTGCCATAGCCCTGCCCAGGAGGCACATAACATCCTCCGTCTTTAATGTCTCTAACCCAGCACGTGGCTGCTTACAGGGTAAGGCCCTTTGTCTCTTAATAAACTGACGCCCTTATACAGAAAGTACAAGCAAGCAGGCGCGAATTTAGGAAGAACCTGTATCTACAAATGGCAGCTTAAAACGAGAAGGGCGTTGTTATTCCACGATACGGGATGGGATATTACGTGGGCTATAAAACAGTTTGTGTATGGCTTTTATACGCCTATCATCTCCAGGTAAGGACTCGGTTATTCATATGTGGCACTAGGCATGCTTCTAAACCGGACTAGTAAAACCGACCCTCAAATTAAGCCAAAAAAATTAATTTAATCTTTACTGGTACAATTAGAAACCTTCAAAAGATGTGAAGACGGTCCTAGATAATTCAATCCCACAGTAGAAGGACCCATTTTATTTTAATTAAATGTAGCCTACGTTTATATACACATATATAGCCAGGTACGAAGTTTTTGTTTGATATGTTATGTGACATATGAGGCAGTAAAAATATTTGCTAATGTTCGGGAGAAAATTCTTGATTCGCAACTATCAAACTGAAAATGCAATTTGTCACAGTCTCTAAAACTGTACATTAAAAATCCTGCAATATCTAAATATTAACAATACAGACTACTTGCGATCATTTATAATGTGACGATAAAAATAATATAAGAGGAACCTTAATTACTTCTGAATAATAAGATTTAGATTACGAAATATATTAAGCTCCGAAAGATGGCCTAACAAAATACACATTCTTCTTCTAACGACAGTAAAACTTAGTAAAACTTAGAACAATATGTGACATGTGTGTGTTATGAAGTATTGATGTATTAAAGAAAATCGGCGACCAGACTGCTGGAACGGTACAACTATTTTTAAGTTATTTTGTTTATTATTCGCTTATTTAACGACGCAATCAATTAATCACTTTAAATTGCGTCGAATTATAAGGTTATCAGTAAATAACGGACACAGAAGAAACGGTCGTTTTACAGTTTGAGATACTATCACAACATTTCTAAGGGCCTGAATAAAACCATGCAAGATCTAAGTTAGGACAGCCGGTCATCGATGCCAGATTTATATCCGTAATCTCCAGAGTGCAAAGCAAAACCTGCTTCCCACTTGGCTGCGATGTCCTGTTTGTTTAAGACAGAATTATATTCAACTTCGAAAGAAATTCAGTCACACAGCTGCACTGAAAGCATTAAGGAAGGCGGGATGATGCCGTCAGTACACAGACCACGCTACCGGATGGACAACCGACGGATCAAGTTTCAAGTCTCGGCAGCACGCTAGTGATCTACTTCTTGCCCAAATATCCACACCGGTTCTGGGCGCTACAGAACCTCCCACTGAATGAGTACGGCAAGGGGACTTTGTCCGGGGTTGAAATGGCCGTAAAGTGAAGGTGACCACCCACCTTCAACTACTTACGCGGTTAAAAGGACTGGTGTTATACGTGCGTTCTCTCACGTGCCTTCGTGGCCCGTCTTGCCTTCATCTATTTTCTCCAGCACGCGCAGAAAACCTCCCTACACCCGGAATCGGTTGACGATACCAAATTAACTCGAGAGAGTTTTGACCGTCCGGGCCACTGACCTGTCGTTCACATGTTTAAGCGAATTTTTTTCTCAGTCCCCAGAGGGTATGGTAGATAGCCAACTTCTAATACTATGTAGAGCTACTAATAACATTAACATGTTTCCCATTCCTGTTTCCGCGACGGGGGTTGAGCATTACACCATAGCAAGTTATTATCCAATTCTCCGTTGTAAAGTTAATCAGACATTTACTAGACATCGCTCTGCTGTAGCTTTTAGGTCGGCAGCGGCTGGTGTTTCTTAGACGTTTAAATAAAGTGCGACTCCAGTGTCCTACCGAGTTTTTTTTGTAAACGTCATCTTTTCTTTTGTAAGAAAAGTCAAAAGCTAAATTAGTATGGAAGGTTTTATTACATCAATTAGTGAATATATTAACTTCGAGAACATAATTAAATGAAGAGCTAAAAAACATCACATTATATCTAAAAAACAAGAACCAGTTACAGTAATTTAAAAACATTCAGCCTTCAGTCTTGTTGAAATTAATAAAATGAAAAATAAACGACACATAAAGAGGAAGCAGGGAAGGTTTACGCTTGAAATACGATCTTCAGAACTTCCTGAAATCAAAGGTTATGGTAAGGATAATACGTAGGCTGAGCAAGCATTTGAGGGGACAAAAACCTGAAGGGAGGGCAGAAAGAGTGCAAAGAGACGCCATGGCTTAGCAGTCACCATGTCTGCCTTCAACCAACTCATATCAAGGAATTAACACATATTAGGCCTGTAAAGACATGCATTGACATCGCAACCATGATTCTTAAGCTGCTGTTAAGTACTGACTTAATTACAATAAATCTACGTGTGACGCAACGTAAAATTAATCAAAGAAGACCACACTGAAGACGAAAATAATACGCTCCTCTGAAATTATATATACATATTTCTGATGTAATTATTTATATTTTCAAGAGCCTAGGACAAATATTAAGTCCAGAGTTATGAGCAAAGCAGTTAAAATTAAAATATATAAAATGATGGGGAAACCAGTTGTGGTGTACGAAAGTCAAACACGGCTTAAGACAGAGATGGATGTGAAAAGACTGAACACGTGGGACAGGGAAATATTAAGGAGGATATATGGACCCGTGGTAGAAAAACGAATGTGGAGAATAAGAACTAATCCGGAATTGCGGGAGCTATATAAATATTTAGACACAGCAGCAGGCATTAAAAAGCAAAGATTGGAATGGATAGTACATCTAGTAGGAATGGATAATGGAAGGGTAGTTAAGAAAATATTTAAAATTAAACCGCAGGGAAGAATAAGAATGAGAAGACCCAGATTAAGATGGTTGGAAGATGGTGAAAAGGATCTATAGGAGAGGGAGTCTCCAAGATGGCGACAGACGAAAATGGACAGAGAAGAAGGGGCATCTGTATTTAAGGAGACCAAGGGCCTCAGGGGGCCTAGAGCCAAGGGGTAAGTAATATTCATAGGGCCTATACTTATCAGCAGTCTTGTAAGAAATTCGAATTAACCAACTCCATCGAGCAGAGTACCTCTTGAGAAACTGATAGTTGCACGGTCACTCTCTATATTCACCGCATTTTATAGACATCCAAAATTCGATACTGTTTTACGAGGGTCCGCCTCACGTCCCTATCGTGACGTTCATGAATCCAGTTCAGATACTTTCACTCAGTTTCTTTAAAACTTCTTTCAATATAGTCGTCCTGTCTACCCTTTCAAGTTTTCCAGCTGCTCTGTTTCATTCATTCTTTCCTACCAAAGGTTTGTATGTATTCCTCTTGTCTTCCACGCGTGCCATATATCCCACCCTCTTTATCATGGCTGTGGAGTCGGTACACAAAAGCTCCGACTCAGACTCCGGCTCCTCGATTTTTAAAACTTCCGACTCCTTCATAAAAGCTCAACATGTATTAATAACGGCAAACCTATAAAACGCTTCATCACCTCTACGTAAATTATCAGGCTACTTTTTAGACTTATAACCTATATTTAAGTATAAGTCTAATGGTTACTGCAGCTATCAAGGCTCCGGAGTTGGAGTATCTAGCTAAGATTTTAGACTGAGGTCAGAGTCGGAGTGGGTACATTTTTACCGACCCGACTCCGACTCCACAGCCCTGCTTTTTATCTTCCTAACTACATTCCCGAGGGAGTAAAAACCATGAAACTCTTCACTGTGATACTTCAGCCTATCTGTGCTGAAGTCTTATAAGTTGTGTTTTCCCTCAGGTCTCCCCAACAACACCCTATGTACCTCTCTTGTATCCCATACGTGCCACAGGCCCTGCCCATCTCATTCCTCTTGATTTTATAACCCGAATAATAACTGCTGAGGAGTACAAGTCATGAAGCTCCACTTTATGCAACTTCCTCCATCCCCTATTACTTCCCCACTCTTAGCCCCAGATTCCTTCTTCAGTACCCTGTCCTCGAACACCCTCAGCCTACATTCACACCCAACATGACAGACCAAGATTAACACCCATAAAAACAACATGTAAATTATAGCTCTGTATATTCCATCTTTATAATTTTCGATGTCGCAAGGGAGAACAAAATTTTATGAACCGAAGAGTAACAAGCGTCCCCTAAACATAATGTGCTCGTAATTATTAAAGCACTTTTGATTTTTTAGTGTCATTCTCAAACATTTTAATTCTACCGCGTTTCTGAAGGATTTATTATGTATTATTTATGGTGTTATTTTGTTGCCTATGGTGTTAAAACATGGACACAAAAATTCTTATGTTTCTCTACAGTCATTTCTAGACCAACCTCCTTCTTAGAAACTAACAAAACTCAGACGTTTTCACAGTTATTATACCTGAACCCAATACGTTAATATCATCAGCCTAGACCAGAAGCTAATGTATTCCATCTAGTTTCAGTCCTGCCTGTATTCTTGCATTTTCCTAATGGCATATTCTGAAGCAAAATTGAAAAGCAATGGTCATAAACTCTCCCATGTTTCAGACCGTTCTGAAAAGAAAACGCATCTGATAAACTTTCATCTACGTTACCTGTATTATCGGCTTTATTTACACACAACTCAAATAGCCTCACCAGTTGCACGGAATGCATAACTTACGCGGTACTAAAGCACAGCTGGCTTGGCGTTTACAAATATTCGACGTACAACCCCCTTTATATCTTTCTCTTTTCACCAATGTGTGACGTTTGCAGAACACACGTGTCCGATCAGCAGTTCGTCTTATTACGTCCAAATGAACAGTAATACTCGTACTTTCGGCTGCATACGAATTCAATTTTGACACAAGAATGTCACATAAAATTTTGTACCAACTTGATAACAGTAAAATACACCGATAATTACTATGCCCACTTCTATCGCCTTAGGTAGGAAATCAGACTCCTTCCAGTCCTGAGGTGACTCTTCGTTATTACAAAGAGGCTTAATAAGGTTAAGGATTTCAGAAAGTAATATCTGGCCTCTTGTTTGGCTCGGTTCTCCTGAATTTTATCAATAATCCCGTGATTTATTCATTTTCAAAACTTTTACATGCTCAACCACAGAGGAACTCGCTCGACTTTAATGGACTGGCCTAGCATTACTAAACGCGTGTACACACAGTACAGGAGAAAAGTTGCACTCGCATTTTTAGAGTACTGTGATAAATTTAGTTGTAGGCTGGTGACAGTTCTTAAATTTATGTATACTTTCTACAAGTCTCTGATTTTGGTGTAATGTGCATATGAGGCTTGAGGTGTAAAAAATGTTTTAAAAATACAGCTACACTTGCGCGATTTCAGGTATCCTCCGCGCTGTAAATGAAATATTCGTGGTGGGATGAAACGCGGCTTAGATTTGTAGCTACATATGGGACAGGCAGCTTGTTCCAAAATGTCGGTACACAATTACCAATCTAAGCCGCGTAACATCTCAGAAGAGCGAAGATGTCAAGTACACACGTATTTACCTGTTACATTAAGTACGCATTTTGGTTAAAGGATATAAATCACTTTTGGTGCGCTCTTGTGAAGTGGTACTTGACATTCCGATTTCATGACATAAGAGAATTTTTCGTCAAGTTAAAAAATTAGTTTGTGCAGCTATTCTTGTCGGTAGAGTGAGTTAATAAATTAGTAACTTAGCTAGTCACTCAGGGAATAAGTCATTCACTAACCTAGCGGTGCACAAATTTTCCAAAATGGAAGGAACCACCTCAAAATTCTAGGTGGCAGCAGGGTGACATGAAGATAGTTCCACAAGTATTAGACGCCACCTTATAAAATTTAGTCGCCCGGGCGACCTGGCACCCGGGATTTGTTCACCCCTGCACTAAACCATTTGAATTTTGTCACATTATCGAAGGAATGATGAAATTCTTTTAGTGTTAATTCTGTATGCTGTAAATATGAGAGATGCATCAAGTTCAGCATTCTCTCTAATGTGTGACTGACTTCCAGATAAAATGCACGTTAGCTCTGGCTTCCAAAAATCGACGCTCCACGACGAAACATGTTCGTCACTCCTACCATTGTCATAATGCACACTCAAACGGTGTACCTCGCCTGGGTGGGTCTGTGGAAAATTCTGCACTCAACCTACATTATGGCAAGTGCCAAGCCACATACTCACAGGAGAAGGCAATGGGAGAAAGTAATTCTCAAATATCACATCCGCCATATTTTCAGAAATCTCTAGTCTAAAACCACAAAGAGGAGGAAATAATTTGGTACTTCTAGACATTCAACCGCTGACGGAAGGAGAGGGGCTGTACGAAGCTTTTCAGGTCGAAAATTTCCTACCAGGCTCATGGCAAGTTTCATAATTTAGCTTAATGAGAGAAAGTAATAAAAGGTTACAGATTTTACCATGTACATGCGTTGATTTTTATTTCTGCTCAACTTGCATGCAGCAAACTGATGAAGAAATTAATGAAAAACTAACTCTCTAGAATTTATCGGGGCTTACACACTTCTGACTACCGTATGAGAACTGCTGACAGCCAGTGCCTTATTGCTTGCAGTTCGTATTAACCTTTTAAAGCCTAGCGGTAACTTTACGTACCAACAGGTTTAACATTAAAAAATTCTACGTGGTGCCCACATTGCGTTTATGTGTTTTGTACGGATCTCAGAACAAACAGCAACTTTTGTCTTATAAAACATTAAGAGATTGGTTTTTATAACCGAAGTGGAGAGTGTTTACAGCACGGTACGCGCTGAGTCCTTATGTAAAACAGATACGCTTCGTCTTTACAGGGTTAAACCAGCAGTTGTACTGGAATTAAATCCTAGATACAAAAGGCCTTTTTGAGTACTTAACAATCACTCAGCTAACCGCGAAATTCTCCTCCTTTCATATTCATTACCTTGTTCGCAAAAATGTGTGAGTTGAGGCAAGGCTCCACGCATTCTAAACGCAGCACTATATGTGAGTGGTCACCTTCGCATGCCGACATGTTTCGTTAAATGCTGAAGACACCGGCAGTTTTCAGTTTTCAGTTGATGAAGAAATTCCAGGAGATGAAAGTTTATTAGTTACAAAAAGCTGGACAAATCCCAACACGTGACAATAGGAAACACCTTCGTAAGGGCGAAATTCTAGGTTTCTGCTGAGACGTCGTTGAAGCCTTCGCTCTTCTGGGAGGTTACACGGCGTAGGTTGGTGTTTAGTTACCGACGTTTCGGGACAGCTTATCGGTTCCATCTTCATGGGACACGCAGTCAAGACCCTTGAATTTGGGACGGAAAGGGTGTCCCGAAACGTCGGTAAACAGAGGGCAACCTACGCGGCGTAACATATCAGAAAAGCGATGGCCTCATCTTCATAAATATTCCTTCACAATTCATCTTTTAGACGACTTCCTTCTTTAAGGAAAAATATAGGCAAATGAGCTGATCATGATGTCTGAACATCATTTTAAAACTTCGGGACATCCTGACGGCTTCTACAGGGTTTTTTTGTAAATGTTATTACACCGGACTCCGGCCTAACCCCATGTTCTTTACTTTCAAGAATAATCAGTAAAAAACATGGTGAGACTATGGAGCGTAGGCACAAAGCGACCCTGAATAAGACTACAAGTTCTTGAAATAATGTATGGTAAGAAATTTAAAAAAAAATGTGAAATTTGAGGAAGATACTTTTTGTAGTACGTAGAGATGCAACATTCGTAAATATAAAATTTTCAATAGTCCTCTGTTTGCTAGCGATAATTAAGAACCCTTTGGAGATATGTTTGTGAAATTTGGTAACTCTTATCCACAGAACCTGTGCAAAAGAGGTTATGGCTCATTAAGCGGCAAGTACAAGCTTCCTGACTGTGTGAAGCTTCAAATTTATAGCGGATAAATTTAAAGTAACTGTACAAATAATCTATAGGTCTAGGTAAATAGGGCAAAATGAATCCTTCTCTGGAGAGAAAAGAATCAAACTGAAGAAGAGGAAAAAGATGACGGTGTAACATATTTAATATTGCAAGCAATGAAAACAATACTAAATGCACTATGTTTCGATCCTATGACCATTCATGCACGAGCCCAGCATCTCATCCCCCATAAGCTAAAATGCATATTGTTTTATTATACGAAAACTGACATGACCTGAACATGACATGCATACACGGAATTTGGCACCGACAGTCATATTCATTTTTGTCCAGAACTCCTTGTTTTTTTCCGCCCCCCGTCTACACCTACACGTGTATTTTAGCTGAACGGACCCCTGCAGTCACGTTTCCTCACATAAATTTGTACCTTTTCTTGTTTCCACCATACTGCGTCCATCTCGCCGTTCTAAATTTAATATAGTTAACAACATTATGTCAAAGAGAATACACAAGTCGCTTGAGTGTATTGACTTGCTAAGGGTATGACTGATTTCGACTCTAGGCAAAGCCGATGATGTTTCTGTCTAATCATCACCTCACGGAAGCATCAATCTTGCTGTACACTGCGCAGAGGGGCTCTATCTGTCCACTGACCTAATCGTGCCGTCGTTTAGATGGTCACCTCCGTCTATAGCTGGTGTTAAGATAGCACCGAGCTATACCACTATTTCCACATACAGTCAACCTCGGTTATAACGGATCCCAAGCGGAGTCCTTAAAATGTCCGTTATAACCGAGGTTCGGATAAATTGCGTTTTAACATAATATTTAAATTTATACCACTTAAGTTACACTTGTTTTCAGTTTTATTGCATATGGACATGAACATTTTGCACACACAAAAACACACATTACTACATTCGTGAACACTTGATGCAACAGATAGAAGCACCGCACACAAAGGTGCCTGAATGCTCCCCTCCTTTACGCACCTGCTGTACTGTACAACATACTCAAAATTTTTAAACCCCCCCCCCCAGTGGCGCAACAGCCCCTCGTGGGCCAGGGCCCCCTCATTACCGTGGCTTCACGATCACACTCAGACGCATCACACCCTTGTAGGACTATTCTCGACGAGTGATCGGCCCGACGCAAAGACCCCTATGTGATAACACACAACACTCACAAGACACAGATGTCCATGCCCCCGGCGGGATTCGAACTCACAATCCCAGCAAGCGAACGGCGGCAGACCCACGCCTTACACCGCGCGGCCACTAGGACCGGCCAAAACTTTTAAATACTGTACGCATTCGCGTGGCGCAGTTGGTTAACCGGAAGGCCTCGGGTTCGATTCCCGATGGTGTCATTGGCATTTTTCACTGACATAATCCGTCCGGCCGCACTGTGGCCCTGGGGTATACTCCGCGTCTAACAGAAATGAGTACCAGGAGTATTTCCTGGGGAGTAGAAGTGACCGATGCGTGGGGCTAATCTTGCCACCTTCATGTGCCGTTTGTCTTCAAATCTGGGAGTCTCTTCCTCCTGGAAACCTCTGGGCCTGTCCGGGTCTGTAATGGGATATCTTTACCTGTTTACATATTCGCACCAGTTTGGTTGGCCCGACCTGTGTCGAAAAAATAATTCTGCGGACGTAAGGTAAGTAAAAGTTTTACAAAATCGTACGATGTTACAAGTAAATGCGCGGAAGTCAAGCCGTAATTGATTTATGACAGGGCACTCTGCCCCAAGTGCCATAAAGATGCTCGCATATGACAATTTCAGAACTTTCTCCCTTCTGCATGAATAACAGAAAAAGGTAAAGACTGCCCTGGCTTATCCATTATAACCGCTAATGGTTTGACCTTGTCCTTAGCAAAGCCAAAAAAAATTGCAAAATTTACAAGTCTCCACGGCTTCTCCGGGTACAAAATGTTTTCACATTACATTTGCAGTCGTCATGTTGCTCTGACGAGTGAACACCCTGCGCTTGAACACACTGTAACCTTTGTGAAATTGCCATTATTTTGCCAAAAACGGTATAGCCGAAGAAAATCAACTGTTGGGGAATGTCCGAGAAATCCGATGTGACCGAAGATCCGACATACAAGAGACCGGTGTAACCGAGGTAGTTACAGTGATAAAGCATAGGAAAACGGCCGGGGAATGGAAAAATTGCCCGTTATAACCGAGGCCGGTATAACCGTGGTTGACTGTAATTCTTAACGGTATGGTGCTGATCTAAGATGACAATATGAGATTATACGCACATACTGTGAAATAAATCTATGGTTGGGGTAAGGGTCCGAATGGCCCCGTCCCCGAAGTAACTGGCTAGGCGTAATAGGCTGGGTTTCAATTCCCGGCATTGGCAGAATTTCTGTTTCCTCCACCATGTTTAGACGAGCCGTCAGAGCAACTCACTTTCCAAAGATTAAGTGGGTGAAGTTGAAGCCTCACCACCCCCCCCCCCCCTTCAATGCCAAAGTTATAATGCGCACAGCTGTACCTCCGTCCCCCTGTACGTCTTCATGTCGTGATGAATGCACATAAGACCTGATTTTCCTTACCACTATCTAGTTGTTTTTGGAGTTCAGTAATTTCCTCAGTGGAGAAACCTGAAGGAAAAATGACCACTTTAAGACCTACGAGTAGACGGTAGGATAATATTAGAACAGCTCTTAAAAAAAATCCGTTGCGAAGGCGTGGATTGGAGTGATGTGGTTCACGAACGGAATAACAGGTGGGCTGTTGTAAACGCAATAACGACCTTACAGGTTCCACAAAATGCCCCGAATTTCTTGAGAAACTGCGGAAATATCACTTTTTCAAGGACTATGATCCATGCAGTTAGTCAGTCAGTCAGTTAATTAGTTAGTTAGTTCGACCCAAAAGAAACTAATAGGAAGATAAATATTATTTTAGAAAATTCATGGAAAATTATATACACATTAAATTAGAATTATGATGAAAAACGGGTTTACTCATCTTCGTATAAACTAGTGGCTTCAGTGCCGGTAAAAATACATGACTGAAGCGTGCTTTGTGTATCAACTGCAAACTGCCCACCATCTTCATTTAAAAGTATAGTTTTTATATACAAAATTTTACACAATGTTTATGTACTTAAACACAAGTGTTTTATGACCCATGCTGTAAGGGACTGAGATGTCAATCCCACATCAGTGTATAAGGTTTTTTTATGGCTCTTGACACTGAATTGGTCTGGCGATGGTTTAATTGAACAGCCGAAACTAGTACCCAAGGGATTTGTAAACTCTGCTGTGCAGGACGGTGTTTTGGAATTTATATATTTGGTTAGTTAGTTAGTTAGTTAGTTATTCAGTCATTCAGTGACATCATCATCTCAGCACTTTGTTCAGACGTATTCTTAACTTATGGTCTCCCTCAGCCTGAAAGCCCAAATGCCGTCACATATGCACTGTAATCACTCTCCCCCACTAAAGTTCAAGAGACGGCACTGCGTTGCAGCTTTGGCGGCTCTCAAAAAGCTGGTCAGACCGTCCACCCAATACATATTCAACAGCAACACCGTCGAGTCGCCGTCGTTACGATGCTCGTGCTGCCCGCCGGAGGACAACTTAGATTGCCCTAAAATTAGTATATCCCTTCTTTCTGTAATATTGTCCCAGCAGCGGCACAGTGGCCTCCACCTCATCAGTTAGCTTATTCACATCTCGACCAGCACATCAATTACATTGTGGGCTACTACGCTGTGTAGAACATAAAGTCTCTTCCAGATTTTCGAAGAAACGTGCTGCCGCCATCTTCATAGTGACAGTGCAATAAACCAGAAGATCATCACTTAAGAAACACCTGCCGTGCAAATATCAACACTAACACAATGACAACGTTCCTTGATTTCCTTTCAAGCCTTCGATGTAATTCATGATGTTTTATTTGCACCACGTCCTAAATAGCAAACCCTTTCGCTAAGCAGTGCCCATGTTGAAGAGCTGATAATCAGCCAGCTGGTCAACAACCAGCAATAAAAGGCTAACTAGGAGCAGGGACTTAGAGTTCCCGTGCTACTTCAAGCCATTCTCGCTTACGAAACGCACAGCCGGGATATGACAACAGGACCCTATAAACGTTAACCGAAAGTGAGCTTACACTAAAATTTGGTCGTCCTGGCTGAAAGACTTGGCTCATTCACACAAAGGACTCTTGTTTTTGGCGTATAAAGGTTGCCACGCCGCGATAAGGGTTTTGCGAAAATATGGGTAATTAAAGAAAAAGCCCTATTATTTTGAACGAAAATATCTGAAACTCAGAACTGTCTATGCACTTCGACGGTTGGTGGTATTCCCACGCTTCAGGAAATTACATTTTATTTTATGTAAAACAAATGGACTTTGCAACCAGCAAGCGACGGAGCAGCAGTAAATCTCGGCCTTTTTTACTGCAGCCTTTTCGGAACTGGAACTGAAAGACGAGATAGAACAGGTCTGAAGCAGCGACTGATGGAAGTCACTGGGAACGTCTCTTGTGCCTGTTATGTTGGTCCCATACGGTGTGGGCATTTCCTGTCGGCTAAGTGGTTCAAAGTAACGTAACAAAACGTCAATCGCTGCGTGTGGTAAACGTAATTAAACGCATCGATCACTTCTCCATACAAAGGCAAAGATTGGCGCGCTTAATGACTGGAAGCCATCTCAGAGCAAAGGGCCAAAACCTAGCTGTTGGACACATAGAACTGAAGTTTAAAATAAAGTTTTGTTGCATGAGTGTTCTGGTTCAAGTCGACTCCATGGAGGTGAGTGTGTCATGCAAAGCTTCCAGTCGCTCAGTTACTCAAGAAACTCCCCATCTTGCAGGTGAGGTCAGGTTTCAAAAAGGCACGCACCTGGACAATAGGCCTATTCTGAGCTTTTTAATCCAGACCACAAATTTAATGCGATCCGTCAACCTACAACTGGATACCAGGCGTGATGTTGTCCAGTCAGGTTTATCTTAAAAATTTCGTCATGCATTAAATAGGTTTCAGAACATCCTAGTGTACTGGGATGTTAGGACATGTCCACTGGTAAATGCCTACCGACGTTTCGGAGTAGCGTATTTACCCAATCTTCAGGCATAATGAAAAAAGTATCCCAGAAGACTTGGATTTTTATCTGCATGATCTAAAGATCTCTAATGTTGCTCCTAGGTTTCAGCAGTCATAACGTAATTGGTAAATTATCCGTCTAGTATTGAGTAAAATTACAAAAAGCGGGATAATCCGTGCCCCAGCGGAGAACGGAATTTGGCACTAGGAAGAAACAAGTCAGAAGCACTGAAAATACAGCCAGTTGGTTTGTATATAGGCTGCCGATGTTTACTGATGGATTTTTCCTGATTAAAATTAAACAAAGAAAAGAAATGTGGCCCTATTAAGCTTAAAGACCATCTCGCTGCTCTGATGTGCTCTGATACATTGTGGCACGTTGATACAAACTGGAGTGGCAAATTTCTTCCACTGCATGGAGGCAGTTTTGAAAATTTACGCTTACTGGCTCGTTCATTGGCTCGTTCCCTCTGCTAAAAATCCTTAACAGGGCACGGACAGAATGCGAAATATATGAAACAGCGCCAAATTTCCGTTTTGAGCACACGAAAGTTTGACGATACAAAATGTTATTTTATTTTTCTAACTCAGCTATAGTTCCAAGGTGTGACGGGAGTGGAGCATGCGCAGAGCAGCAATGTGACACACACACACACACACACACACACACACACACACACACACACACTATCACGCCTACGATGAAATCTTCGCATATGGTAACAAAAAATTAAATTCAATGACTGCTGATATTTATTGAAACTGGCGAGAAGTCAGAAGGAAAACCTGTGCCGAATGAATACATAATCGACACTAAAGGCCCCGCTACACTATCATAAACACATTAAACAAAAATCAAACACGAATGCATAGATATTTGTGTAACAGCTGTATGCAATATACTTTATTTAATATATGTTTCAAAGCAGTACTGTAACAGACCAATAGGCATAAATTTAAACAGCAAAACAAACCTCTTTTCAATGCAATCTAAACGCAATAAAGAATCTATTTTGCTTTTCGCATAGAATGATTTATAGCTCAACGTACCTTCAAGCAGACCGCTGAAATCGTGCAGGTTTTCACGTAAAATATCCATTAGTTTTGTCACCTTTTAACCAAAATTGAAATTTCCCCACAATATTTCATAAAATTTTATATTACGAGGTTTCATGAACATACGTTTCACGGTTCTCGGATTCTTAAACAATAAGAGTGTAGAAGGAAGAAATGCGATTTTATTGACATTCAGCAGAGACGCTAAGGTGCCCAACAAATAGCAACTGCTGTATGTCAGCTTGGAGAGTGGAGTCGCGTCATCGTTTTCGTCAGATTTCATGCATCCCACTAATAGCACTCAGCATTCCCGACGTTCTGTTTAGGTCCCAGTGCACTTGCTGAACTAAGCATTTAATGCCTGGTGCTTCCCCAGGGTCACGTTTCAAAGGCAACCAAGAACACGCAGGGTTAACTTCTCAGTTTAGACTTTTAAACCCCTATTCCTGTATTTATGTGTAAGGGTACCCACACACGAGCAGACTTGTCTTGAGGTAAGTCTGAAGGTACGTCCGAAAACAGTGAGCATGCAATCAGTAAGATAATTCTTTACACGTCTGCACATAGCTATAAGTCTCAAGACTTGTACCATACACATAAAGACTCACTTCCAGAGCTGGGTTTGTACAGAATAGGGGTAAGTATCCTCGTGTATGGGGATACCCTTGGCCACTCTGCCTAGGGTACTGTAACGAACGCAGAGGTCCTACGCCCCATAAAGTAAGCACAGAGACTCAGAACTACTTCTCAAGGGTCCTTATCGTGGTATCACAACTACTTGAGTTGTGGACTTTGGTCGTTATCAAATAATCTGAACAGAACCCACGGTTCTGGAAAGCCGGTCTGTTCCCATCCTCAGGTGCCAGAGAGGGAAGGCACATACCGATTTTTGTCCGAACACTGGTCCACTCTGAGAAGGCACATATTCCGTTGGGCCCGACGGAATTAATTATGCTCAGTCATGGGTTAATTAACCCTTTAAAGACGAAGCGTATCTGTTTTATATAAGGACTCAGTGCGTACCGCGCTGTAAACACTCTCCACTTCGGTTATAAAAACCAATCTCTTAATGTTTTATAAGGCAAAAGTTGCTGTTTGTTCTGAGATCCGTACAAAACACATAAACACAATGTGGGCACCACGTAGAATTTTTTAATGTTAAACCTGGCGGTATGTAAAGTTACCGCTAGGCTTTAAAAGGTTAATTAAAATAGCTTCCTGTATGGAGTACAACTAATTAACTGTATCCCTAGCCTTTCCCTTGAGGGCAGAAAGAGACCAAGTTCCCGAAAAGTCATGTTTCTTTTTCAGAGTACCGAGCCAGAAAAAAAAACTGCAAATAATTTGATCCTGAGTTTCAGAACCACCTTCACTAAAATTATAATTCATTAACCGTTCACATTATTTTCTCGCGTGGGTGTGAACTTCGACGAAAGAGCTAAAAGTACAGACATTTGTGAAGACAAATATTTGGAAATACGAATGACGAATTACGTGAGCGATTTAGGATATCATATCAAGTCGCTTCGAGATATACAGGTCACATACGCTGCGATAACCCGCACATATAGCGGAAAAGGAAGTAGATGGGGAATAGATAAAAAAATGTTGGAATACCCTTACAAAAAGAACGCATGGAAGAAAGAGAAGGAGATGGGAGTGCAGTATCCAGACTTATCTCAGGGAAATGCCAGTGAAGAATAAAAGTGGATGGTAATGATTCTAGCTTATGTCCAGTGGCGGATTTGGTACTAGTGTAGTAGCACCTTCAAATTCTACTACACAGAATTACAGGGTTATTGCAGTCCCAGAAACCAAATGAATTTAGTTCAGTTATTTATGGTCCACGGTTTGGACTCCATGACTAGATACTGATGTGCTATAATTTATTCCGGCTAATGTTCTACGGAAGTTTATGAATGATCTGACAAGACTCAGTTTCAACAGCGCACACCTCCCCTCTCTCACAGCAGAAGACCGTGAAAGGCAACAGAGAAGGAGGAGAGTAACAAAGAAACCAAAGGGTAAAACGAGACAGATGAAAAAATTACATGAAGATTACGTGTTCAGACAAAAAGAAGAAAACCAACAAGAAAGAAGACTAATAGAAAATGAAGGAGAAAAGAACATAACATAAAACACCCGAGGGACATCACAAATAAAAAGTCACCAAGAAAATAAGGAAAACCTTGCAAAAGAATGGGAGACACAGGGGAAGGGAAAGACAGAAGAACTGAACCGAGCATAAAGAGCTGACGCCAAAACAGTCGTTTTTATCCCTACCGAATTATGTCAAAGCCCCATAATTAAGAACAATTAGATGCTATCCACCACTGTATCCGCCCAGTCTATTGAATCCAATCCATATTTTTAGTAACTTCTCCGTCGTCTAACTGCCCCCTTGGTCTTCTCAGAGCATAAATTTTCCCAACCTGTCTCGCCTAATGTTCTTGTTCCCCAAGCACATCCACCAACTACCAACCAACCCAACTCCTCTCTTATTTAAATGTCCCATTAATTCTACTAGGCCAGCATTAAACACTTCAGTCCTCCTCACCTTATTTAGTCTACTACAGCTAACAGGGGCCTTGTCATAACTCAGGCGATTAGTCGACGGTCTTTCAACACGCAGACCCGTGTTTAATCCCAGGCCAGTCAATGTTAGATTTGTGGTGGACAAAGTGGCACTGGGGCAAGTTTATTTCCGAGTACTTATGCTTTCCTCTTTTAGAACCATTCCACCGGTGTTCCATACTCAATCTTTCATCCATCACCAATGCCGTATAATCTCGGCAATTGACAGCATTGTTAAATAACACACTTCGAGAGCCCATATGCTCGTATTGAAAGCAGTGCAATCAAAATAAGACTGCCATCATCGCCGTTCCATCGTCCATACCTGACGCCGCAAAAAAGAAGTGTATCTTCTGCTACATACAAATTCACGAGAAAGTGAATGGGAGAGCTTCCTGGGAAAACACTCTTGAACATTTTTGCATAATTAATCTTTTAATCTAATCTAACGAATCCATTCAACCTTCTCGCTCTAAACCCACTACGCCGGCAGGTACACATTACTGTCACATCTGAAAGACCGACACGGATGAAATATGTATGTCGGAGAAGTGCTGTTTACAGATGCAGCATATATTTTCCCATATCAAAGCATCCGTACAGACGAAAAGAGGAAAGGCGTCATGTTGAAAACGTTATCTACGGAAAATCCGACATCTGTGGTAACTTGCAACAGAAACACATGTAGACCTATATAGTACGTAGCTGAAAGGATGTTATAAAAGGTCATTCAACTACTCGTAGAATTCTCGAAATCATCGAAATCATGATTCACATTTATACTTTGCAAAGCATTCTTCGGAATTGCAAGAAACAGTTTTCTTGAGCACCAGAGTTAAAAAAGCGTGTTACAGGAATGGTTGCAGAGTTCACGTCTTCTAGACATTAATGCTGTATGTGGAATGTACGGACAGGTTTGGTTCTTATTTCTTTTGGGTCGTTGCGCAACACAGGTTCACTTGATACGGACGTTTCGGGATAGCGTGTCGGATCCATCTTAAATTGTCAATATTCCCAAAATAATCTTCTTGGACATATTGGCCCTTGAAGATGGGACCAATATTCTGTTGCGAAACGTCAGTACCAAACCAAATAATGCTGCTGAACAAGCCACAAAGGCGAATATCTCGACTACACAGCGGTCTTAACCTTTTAAAGCCTAGCGGTAACTTTACGTACCACCAGGTTTAACATTAAAAAATCCTACGTGGTGCCCACATTGCGTTTATGTGTTTTGTACGGATCTCAGAACAAACAGCAACTTTTGCCTTATAAAACATTAAGAGATTGGTTTTTATAACCGAAGTGGAGAGTGTTTACAGCGCGGTACGCACTGAGTCCTTATATAAAACAGATGACGTTCCGTCTTTAAAGGCTTAAACCCAGAATTTGAAGCCCACTGTTACCCACTGGATATATTGCCGACTACGTTGCAAGCCAGAACGGTAATGAAGAGAATATACAAGCATCCCTTTCATGATGTGAAGCCGGATAAGAGATGGCTACGAGGAAGGGGGAAGGAAATCCATATGCAAAAAAAAAAATACTTTGGATTTCCCAGAAAGCCTAGGCAAAGGCACAAGCCCTCTTTCCGCACTACAGACGGCTGTTGATTAATTTCAGATTCATACTCTCACACAATAAACCCCACGACACAGCAATATCATGCTGTGCATTTGCCTGGACAATTATCAGCTCACGAACCCCGACCATTAAGACTCAAAAACCAAAGGCCACCCTCTAGTAGTAAAACCCAAAGGTTCAATACCGCTAATAACACAAACCGCCATTAGGACCAATCCTGGGCCAGTTACATCCACTCCCATTTTCAACCCACCTCCCTAATCATCTTGTTTCCTACTTTCACTTACAAGTGAACATTTACAAAATTATGTCGTCGTCAGAATTTTGTACACATTATCTTCCCCCCCCCCCTCCGGTCCTATTCTATCCCACAAAGCATACCGACCCTACTAATTAATATAGGTTCATTCTTTTTGCTGCTTGACCGACAAGCGGCGGCCCGACCCTCTGCTACCCTTACGTCACACGCCAAGTTTCAGGTGGTTTAAAAGTTGGTGAAGGAATCGAGAAAAGATTCACTGTGACAGTAACCTTTGGAAAGTCTAATAAAAACTCACCAGTGCTACAACAGGTGCTGAATATGTTGCCTGCCTGACCGAATGCAGTCAGCATACAGGCGGAGCACGCTATTTGCTGTCTGGAGTTCTTGCCCAGAAACTGCTGCAATTCATGGCTGATGTTTCTTAGTTCTTCTAGGGTGTGAGGATTTGTGTTATGCACTTTATCTTTTAAACTTCCCCACAAATAACAGTAACAAAGTGTTAAGTCAGGTGAATGTAGCGGCAAAAGACAGCGCTTAACCCTTTAAAGACGAAGCGTATCTGTTTTGTATAAGGACTCAGTGCGTACCGCGCTGTAAACACTCTCCACTTCGGTTATAAAAACCAGTCTCTTAATGTTTTATAGGGTAAAAGTTGCTGTTTGTTCTGAGATCCGTACAAAACACATAAACGCAATGTGGGCACCACCTAGAATTTTTTCATGTTAAACCTGGTGGTATGTAAAGTTACCGCTAGGCTTTAAAAGGTTGATTATGCGGCCACGCAAGCCGTCTCGCACTGTTCTCTAACCAGAGTGTAACTTTAGCTGTCGACGATAACAAACCTACGCTATGAAATATCGCTTTTGTTGCTGGTAAATGCGTTGCTGTCTTTCAGTGACGTAACAGCAGACGTCTGCTGAGCTACACTGTTGAACGGCGTCTGTTTTAGTGCAGCTGTATGTCAAATATTCCTCTGCTGGAAAATGTCGCAGAAAATTTTGCACCTTAAGAGACGAGTGTTTCGCAAATGTCTGCACGAAGCGCCACAAAACTGTTACAACTGCGAATGGGTAAGACATCGGTAGTTGATGCTTTGAAAGAACACGATCCGGTTGCAAGAATTGGTTTCGTCAGTCTGTATAAGATGGAGAAGTTGATTCACAGTTAGTGTTTTTCTCTACTTGGGCCTGGTTTTCCTTATATGGAGAGGTGTATTCCCAGAACAGCCGGTATTGGAGTGCGGAAAATACAGGTCTTGTTTACGGAACTCCCTCTTCGTGACGAAAAAATTGGTGTTTGGTGTGCGATGAGTGCAAGCCGTGAGATTTCACCAATTTCCTGGCAAGAAATCCAGAAACGAAATAACGCGCTCTGCCTCTATACTGCGTGCATTCCGTCAGGAGGGCAACATTCTCAGCATCTGCTGTAGTGCTGGTGAGTATTTATTACACTTGCCAAAGGTTATTGCCACAGCGAAACTTTTTCTTGTTTCCTTCACCGACTGTTAAAACTCCCCGAGACTCGGCGTATGACGTAACGCTAGCCGAACGTCGGGCGGCTGTTTACCGTTCAAGTAGCAAAAAAGACGCTGTATTACCAGACCTGTACACGTGATGAGGTCATCACTACACAAGAAGTAAAGTTGGTCATGTCCACGAATTTAAGGCATACAGGGGAGTAGAAGTCATAAATATCCACTCATTCATAAATTCAGCATTGTACCGTGACGGGTCAACTCCACGCCCCGGCCAATTCACCCAAAGAAAAAGCCCCGGTAGTCATTGAATAGGATGCTGGTTGAGTACCACAGCCCGCCTGGACGACTTATTGTACAATACCTATAACTTCTCTGTTAAGTTACTTCACCTTTCTTGGGTCAAGATATTTTCCCGAATACGCCTATTACTCGTCAGACACTCGTGATTTATCTTGAACGTATTCATTATGAACCATGGACTACCGAATTGCAGTCACTAATAAGGGAAAACACCACAGTACACAAATGCCCTTTATTTTCACGGAAATGTTTCGTAACGCCTGAAAACGACATCCCGTATTTGTTAACAATATGCAATAAAAGAGCAGGTTAGTGCAGCGGTAATATTCCAAGTACGAATTTGGGAGATCCCTGGCTAGGATCCCGACCGCAACACTGGGTTTAGTGACTCAGGTTTCCCGTGGTTTTCCCCAGTCTTTCTAGATGTTAGGACAAGACATCGACTGGGTCACGACCGCTTCCTTCCAAATCCTTTCCAATGACTGCGTCACCAACCATCCTACCACCCAGTCCAGACACTCCGAAATATTAAAATTTGTGTAAAACAAACAAATTTGCAGGAAGGGCTGACAGTACGATGGCAGGGACAGTACCAATCAGTAACAATGGAAGAGACTCGCGTCGATGGCATTTTTTAAATAACTTCATTTGTTTAAATTAGATTTTTTTTCCGTGTGAACAACATGCAGGTTTCAAATGATTTTCAACATGATAAGGAATTAGTCACGCGTAAGCAGCGAGTACAGAGACTGCTTATTCAGCCTATCATCAGTCACAGTATCTAAACACTTCCTCGGGATAAAAATGTTGTAGTTCATAGAGGATCGTTATAAAAAAATGAAATGTGTAACAACACCGGATCACACCGTACAATACAGGCATTTCCCAAAGTACAACCATCCCGCTTACGGCCAACCGTAGTTACGAAAAAATTTCCTTAAGAAAATTTCAATTCAAACTACTATAAAAATATAATTAAAGTTTTACTTCGACATACATTTCTACATATCTTTAAAAAAAATCCGTTCTTATTATCTGGCAACAGAAAGACAACTTATCTGAATCCCCCGTCGACCTGCTGGAAGGTGTACGTTTCACCTCATTTCGTATTTTCGACTTACGACGAATACAACATATGACCAGGTGTTCAGAACGTATCCTGTTCGCATAATCTCCCAGTTTCTGATGCAAAATCCTGCATGCATTACTCTTACCTCCCAGGCATACCGCATGCCGCATGCCACGCGTATCTCGGATTTGTAGAGACACTTGCTGAAATTCCGCGGTAAATATCGAAAGAACCAACTTCCTGATGGCAGATAAAGTGGTGGAGACAGACAGACGGACGTAGATCGGTTTCTTTCCTTCGTTATCCTTTAAATGCGCGTCTCCGCGTGTGTTAATTCTCCTGGTGCTAACTACATGAGAATTATCCCCATCTGTTAGTGCTTCTCCCCACAGTCCCGCCGGGCCGGCCTCATTCTTGGTGATGTCTTTTGTCGAAAATCAGCAGTTAGAAACAAAACGTTCAAGTCTCGATATCAGCAGCATAAAAAACTGGAGGATCAACGTGATTCTGCAGACTTTAAAGAAAGCTGAAAGTTGAAGTTAAGCCAAGTATCTGAAACAAGATAAAGGTTGAACTTACACAGTCCGTGTTATTTCTACAGCAAATCTCATTTTCGTGCATCAACCAGCAAAAACATAATTGTGCTGAAATTTTGAGAAAAGAAAAACTGCAGATAAGTTAAACGTAAACAGTTGTAGAAACCCGAACTCAATTATCTGTAACACTGAAGAGGCTATATAAAGGTTTATTTCTGTGCAAAGTGAAACGGCAGATTAAATTCGGGGAATGATTTCTACTGTTTACTCCACAATCTTTTATAATTCCTAGCATTTTATCCAACATAAAGCTACAATTTTACCTGTTGTTTTGTAAGTTTGTGATATGTGTTCATTCAAATTCAAGAATATACTGGAATGAGTCTCAGAATTGCAACGTCATGCATTAAAAGATGCTAACCACGGACAAGTTACCGATTTGCCCTTATTATTACAACAGTTTTGCGTAATGTCACTGCTTCGCGAATGATTCAGTTTAGCACAAACAGCTCCAGCTGTTAAAACACTGTTGTCAGCAATCCAGCAACGAAAGAAGTGGAACAAGCTTTACGCTGGGTACTGCAATATGAAATATTACTATAAATGCAGAAGGTTTACAATTTAAAAACTCGGATAAATTATACTTTCTGGAGACACAAGCTGTTGATAGAGAAGGCTATGGCAGTTGACGTAGAGACTACTCAAATATGGACTAGCGACCACTCTGGCTGTGTGGTTAATCTACCTTCCAGGTAAGAGACGACGTTAACTTGTGAACGAGTAATTTAATGGTTTTGGTGTGACAATTTGCCGGGAAAAGTGACAGGCCAAATTACTGTCAACATTATACAATGATGAACTTTCTGGGCATTGGTATTCTGCGGAAGGCAGGAAGGGTAAATTTTCGATGGCAGAATCAGTGGTTAGAATCACCATCCCCAGACGTGATTATTGTTTTTGTAACAAAATGTATACAGAATGTTAGCCAGTGTTATAGCAGGAAGTTAATTTAATGTCGGCCCCACCCCCTTCCAAACCCGCGCCTGAGTTAGCCAGCGGTAATAGTGATTTAGGAAACGATCTATCGAACACGGACCGCTTAGTTAAGTTAATTACGCTCGGTGGTGGCGGCCCCGCTACCCGGTATCCAACCGGTTCGATCCAGCGAAAGGTTATGGACGTCACACTCTTTAGCATGACCCGTAATATTTACGGTGGGTACCAGACCGTACGGTGTTACAACAGTTGTGCCTAGCAGGCTAAGAGACTAGCTAGGGCTTCTGCAATATGGTGGCACTGCAGCAATGGCGGTAACGCACAACAAGAACAAAACGCCAAGCAGGAGTAACGGCAGGAGGATACAGACACAGTAAAACTGGTGTATCAACTGATGAGATTACAAGGCAATATATGGCAGAGAGGGGAAATGAATAAAAATTTTGGTCGGAGAATCGGAAAGATGAGACTACTTAGAAAACATAGGCGTAGATGGAAAAATACTAACAAGATAATTTGAAGTATACTGGATATAGTGCCTGCGCGGTATAAGGCGTGGGTATACGGCCGCTCGATTGCTGGGTTTGCGGTTTCGAATCGTGGGGAGGGACTGGATATCTGTCTCTTGTGGGTCTTGTGTGTTGTCAGGTAGTGGTCCCTGGGTCGGCCTGATCACTCGTCCAGAAAAGTCCTACCGAGTGCGGTGTGTCTGAGTGTGATCGTGAAGCCTCAATAATGAGGAGGCCCTGGACCACTAGGGGCTGTTTTGCCATGAAAAAAAAATACAGAATGTATCTAAAATTCTTGCAGAAACTTCAAGACAGAGTGGTTCACATCAAAATAAGACAATAAGTTCACATAAACATGTCCGGAAATGAGCGGGTTTTTAATGTAATTGAAATATTACATTCAACAATAGGGCTACGTACCATAACTATACTCGTATAATATTTAACTTACAGCGGACGTAATACATTTACGTCGCATGTCCCCAGTTTAACAACTGCCGAGCTCTTATTGCTCATCTATACGTAATTCACACCGAATATTCAAAATAAATCAACTGAATCAACTCATACATGGACACGTCTGATGATGGAGGTACCAGGGAGAATGTGAATTGTTTTTGACAAGCATAAAAATGCGTTGGTGAAATGCCCCTTCATTTTCAATTATAGCTGAATATATTGAGGTTTTTAAGTGTCCCAACGTATAAAAATCTAAAGGACTGCGGTCTGGCGAACGTGGGAGTTTTACCTCGAAAATTATTTGCGGACTTACATTGTTATGAAGGTTTTTCCTTATCTTGGTGTGGGTAACTCACTCCTTAAATTTGTCCTATAATTTTAGACACACCCTGTATACAGTACGAAGTGGCAAGTTCTTAAGAATATGGTAATAAAATATCTGGTTGCATTAAAAGAAGAGGAATTTCTTTGATAACTCTGGTAAATCACTCCTTAAATCTGTCCTATAATTTTCGACACACCCTGTATACAGTACGAAGTGGCGAGTTCTTAGAATATGGCAATAAAATATCTGGTTGCATTAAAAGAAGAGGAATTTCTTTGATAACTCTGGTAAATCACTCCTTAAATTTGTCCTATAATTTTCGACACATCCTGTATACAGTACGAAGTGGCGAGTTCTTAGAATATGGTAATAAAATATCTGGTTGCATTAAAAGAAGAGGAATTTCTTTGATAACTCTGCTACGATCAGATTCTCCAGAACGACTCTACTTCATAAAATCAATTTAGGTTAGTTGATCTGTCGATACGGCCAACAGATTACGTTCGTCCGACAGCGTTTAGTGTATGCCCCAGTCGCAGTGCCAACGCGTCTAGACAGCTCCCGACTCAGTCTCCTACCGAGAAGGCCCCGCAAGCAGCGTGGCCATGGCGTGAAGCTGAACACTCATCCCCATCTAGGGCTGAGGTTAGGAATGCGTGGAACGATACCTCTATTACCCCTAACATCTTCAATAAATTGTATTTAATTAAGCAAAAAGACAAGCTACAATATGCGTCGACTTCTTTTTTCCATGACACAAGAGCCCCTGGCGGCCCAGGGCCTCTTCATTATCGAGGCTTCGTGATCACACTCAGACACACCACATTCGGTAGGACTCCTCTGACCGAGTGATCAGCCCGTCGCAGAGACCTCTACCTGACAAAACACAACACTCACAAGAAACAGACATCCCTGCCCCCGCAGAGACCTCTACCTGACAAAACACAACACTCACAAGAAACAGACATCCCTGCCCCCGCAGAGACCTCTACCTGACAAAACACAACACTCACAAGAGTCAGACAGCCACACCCCCGGCGGGATTTGAACCCACAATCCCAGCAATCAGCGGCCGCGTACCCACGCTTCAGACAGCGCAGCCACTGGGATCGGTTACGTATCAGACTACGATCATAAAATCTGATAAATTTACCAAACGTGGGTATGCTTGATAATTAAGACAATGGGCCTACTGTTCGCTGTACCAAATGATTGTCGTAACTCAGCACTGGCGCGTTTTCACAAACAAACTGAATCACGTCTGGCAGCATTAACTGCTACAAGACTGACACAGCGGAAGTTCTGACATCGGATCGTCGCCGGAGCAATACTCCTCCTGGCTTTGCATAACCTTCACTCGGGCAAGAGTTCAATCTCCACACTTAACTCGTTTTATTGTGCTTCTAGCCACGTTCGCTTCATCTCAGCTCTCACTGTTGTTGATCCCGTACCAGGGGCTTCCAAACTGCATCTCTTGCTAACATCTAGCAACAGCGAAGTAGCATAAATAAGATATGATCCTTCGAACATTCTTTGTGACCGTGAACTGCAATGATTGGGTTCAATGATTTGGTCCGCCTACACCAAGACGTCCGTCCTCTAACATTCCAACATTCAGCATTCCCTTACACCCATGTAAAGAAATTCAAAGCTCTACTGAGAATTTGACTGCTTTTAACACGCTTCCACCACGTATTCCTGTATTTGCTTACGTAATAATATTGAACTGCATTTCCCTTGCAATAACTGCACTCATCTCCTGATTTCGATGTGTCTGCAACCTCTAATACGGACCTCAGAGAGTGCATTTCGGCCGCTTCCGCCTTCCTTCTACTCTTTCTGTCATTGCCTAGGCTACTTATCCGCATTTTCGTTTTATTACACGCTAAAATTTTATTGCATATGTCTCTATAGGCATGTCATACACTTTCAATTACCAGATTCTTCACTTCTAATTAAATGTCAGGAATATACATACAAAACTCTCTGCTTGTGCAGTCCAAGGCTTCTAACACACGGAATAGTGAGGTGGACTGTCCTAGCCAAACACGGCCCTGAATTTGAAACTGGATGAAATCCAAGCTTACGGGTGCACTGAAAGCGTGTTGAGATTCGAGGTTATAGTCAGGTACAAGAGACTGTTCTCTTCTTCATAACATTCAGATTGGTTCTGGGGCCCACTCAGTCTCTTATTCAACCGATACAGTGAGCGTTTTCGCCGCGGGAAAAGCGGTCAGAGCATAAATCTGACTTACCCCATCTGAGGTTAAAAATGAGTGGCGCTATAACTCCACTCCTCAATACAACTTCATGTGTGCACAGGGAAAACTTTACTTCAAAGAAACCGAAAATCATTCGTCTAGCCCATGGCCAGTGTTTATGAGTCAAAACTACTTTGGGTCAGTCAGTGAGAACATTTACTCATTAATTAGCTGAAAACATCAATATAAAGTAGTTACCAAAGTAAGATATTTAGCAATGAATTTATGATTAAATTAGGGGCCCCATCTTCACACTTTTTTGCAAGTAAAATTTGTACTTTCTTAAGTACATTATTGCAGCTTCAAATGTTGTGTTATTTCCAGGTTGTAAGAAATCATACCTTCAGCAGCTTGAAGGGGCATTCAATTAGTGAAAAACGTGCATCAGTCTGAGGGCGAACATTTAGAATTCACTCAGTCGCTTTTATATCCCATACGAATTAAATTGTTGAACGAAATTTAAAGACGCAGGTTTAATAAAATATCTGCAACCTGAAATAGTTTCTACCTCCTGTACATACTTGTACTTCTGTAATTTTGTCTGTCATTCCAAAGCATACACGTGTTTCACTATGCCTATATGCTTTAGAGGCAAAAGTCTTAAATTTCCAACATCTTAGTATTAAATGAAACACAGGCTGTTTTGTTTTCAATTTAAAGGACACATTTATGCCTGAATGAGGACTACACCTAAATCATATTTCAGGCAGAAGTTCGGGTTCAATCACAGAGTAGTCGATATGGAATTTGTGGTGGACAAATTGGCCCTGGGGCAGGTCTTTCTCCAAGCACTTTGATCTTTTCTCGCCAATTATTTTTCCACCAGTGCACCGTACTCATTTATCAAAAAGGGATGACATAAAAGGCAATTCTGAAAGGGCGGTACGTACGTCCTCGTCACCGCTTTCTGTAGGAAACAAAGTCTGGATCCTTTTCAGACACTGCATCATACTATATACAGGAAGCGTTCTTTCTCTTTAACAGTTCACATGACACCAAACCACACATATTCTACGACAAACTTGCCAAAATTGAACATGGCACCATATAAATTAACCATCTCCCTCGTATCCAGTATGAACGGGTACAGGCATTAACAGTTTAAAATAAAATCACTTCAGTTATATTCACTATGTACACTGAGCTTCAATTACAGACACCAATCAGTGAATGCTGTATAGGAAATGATGGTTGTACAGCATTTGATGTTTCAAATTGAATATTATGGACTTTCCAAACGTCAGAAACTGTCAGACCGGCGACACAGCGTAATATCGCGGAAGACCAGAATCCTCGAATAATGGCTGCTTGTTGTAAGAATCATACAAACACACAAAATGGCTGCTTGTTGTAAGAATCATACAAACACACAAAATGCGTGAGCAAATGTAGGGCTCTTACACCTAAATCTGGCGGTAATTGCAGTAACCATTAGGCTGTAAAGAGTTAATGACGTAATTGTACTTTAGAGGCCAAGAAGAAAACATGTGTTGCAGATAATCCATAAAAATAATCGGCCATGGACTAATTTCGTTTCGTAGTCCAGCATTAATATCGGAGGAATTAAGAAGCCTAAGGAGGGGCTCAGTTATGGCAACAGGTCGAACCAAGAACTTCCGACAACGCCACTCTGTACTGTTGACTATTGCTGAGACAAACATCGATGTCCTGCCCACACGTGCACCAGTACATCTACTTGTATCTCCACAGCAGACCTACAGGACTCTTTCATTTTTCCCATCTGGCTGATCTTACCGGAACACTGCTCAACGCTCCCTGATCTCAGGCGCAAGAAAATAAAAGCACGTCTTCTCAACGTGGGCTGCAGATTTCATAAATGGAAACCGATTCCGAGCACAACCACAGTACAACACCACGCATGTATAAAAAGAGAGATTTTGACCGTTATGTAAAATTATGCACATATTCATTTGAAGTAACGTACCAAAATCGAAAGGACATAGTACTGTCAACGCCACGTGCTATGTGTGTGTGTGTGTGTGTGTGTGTGTGTGTGTGTGTGTGTGTGTGTGTGTGTGTGTGTGTGTGTGTGTGTGTGTGTGTGTGTCGTCCTTGTACAACGTGTTACCGGTGGGACAGCACTATGGATCTTCATATTATTCAAATTCCGTGAATTAAGCATGTTATTCATATAATTCCAAGCACATGCCCTTACAGTTAAAAAAAACTCATATATTACCTTATGGTACACTCTCTCCCACGTGTTTCGCCCTGAGGGTGGCTTATTTAAGTCGAAACATGTAGGAGAGTGTATACCATAGTACAATACAGGGCGATTCAGGAGGAAAGGTCAGTGTTATGGGAGATGATAATATCGGTCACTGTGAGAAAAAAGTTCATAAGAACATGTGTCTAATCATGAATGGTTACTGAGACAGAGTTGTTTGAATCTACAGACCTAACTCCGTTAGATTTTTGTTTGTGGGGTTGGACGAGGAGCAAAGTTAAAAAAAGAAAAGTGAATACACGAGACGGATGTCTCGCTCGCATTCGGGATGCTCGCTGCAGCAAGAAGCAACTTGAAAATCAACTCAGACGAACAACATGCGACCTTTGCACACGAATTGCAGAGTGCATTGATGTTGATGGTGGGATTTTAGAACACATATTTTGAACTATAACAAATTTACCATGTCTGTATAACATATGTCACACGTTAAGTTAAAATTAAAATACAATTAATTGTAAATAATTTGTCTTTCTTTATTACCCTTCATAATGCTTTTCTATTTGTAAATTCCAACAGCTCTATCTCGGAAACCATGCAGACTTAGGCATACAAGTATGTTCGTCTGAACTTTTTTTTTTTACGATTTCTGATGTTGTCACCTCCCAAAATATTGACGTTTCCTCTTGAATCACCTTGTAGACGTTTGTTGCGCGTGAAGTTACTTGGAATTATATGAGTAAGACTCAGCGGTATTCGTAGACAGTTAATTTCAAAGAGGTCAATGGTTGCACAAATTACAACGATCGCTTGGGCTACGAAAAAATAATAGACATAATTGTCAATAAGTTCTTGATGGCCATTTTAAGTCTGTCCTTCCATTCAAATACGGACGTCAATATTACTGACTGTACCCACTTACCTGCGTAACAAATTCCATGGAACAGAGTCCTTATTGAGAAGCTAAACTTTCCTCGGCTAGTCAAAAATTTCCCTGCATTTTATGGAACCCAGTGTTTATTAGCGTGATCAGAAGAGCCCGCCACTTGTCCCTGTCCTAAGCGAGACCAGTTCAGACCCACGCCCTCCCAAACGATTTCTTTAAATATATTCTAATATTATCCCCCATCTAGGCGTCTTAACTCTCAGAATTATAGCACCGCTTACAGGAGTAACGGAGGGAGTTTTCCTAATTTAAAGTGTTCTCTTGCAGATTCTTTGGTTTACCAAATCCGCTGTCCTGTCAGAACTGGCTAAGAATAAAACAAAGACTTAACCGCCACTTATTATGCTTCTTAGCCTGCAGCGGAATCTTGTGCCTCTCTGTCCACTAGCCTGAATAAGAAAAGCGTGACGAATGCATTAACACTTCCAAGTAGATACTTACCGCGAAAATATACAAATCTATAAGCAAATAAACCTACACGTTAAGAGGGGGCTGGGATAGCGTAGTCGGTAAAGCGACTCGGCGCTGGACTCTATGACCGAGGAATGGTTGTTTCATCGCCTATGGAACGAGTGTCCAGATTAGGTCGGCGGCCAAACCAGCGTCATATTCAATGGTTTTCTGGAGCGTTTAAACAGAAGGTAAGGCGGCCAAGGCGTGAAGCTAACCACTCACCTCCATGCAGTGCTGAGGTTAACAATATTTTCCCACATGGCGTGCACAGGGACTTCACCTTCACCTTCACATTCACCTTTACTTAAATATTAAAAGGAATTCATCTTAAGAACTGATAAAGCTCATTTTCCCTTCATATATTTAAATTTGTTGTTCACGTCTGTGCACAGTATCATTACTGAGAACAAGAAGTTTAATTTTCCAGCTATAAACTGAAAGACTCACATTGTCGCCATACTTCCATTTATTCACCCACAAACAATATTTCACACACAACTGATACGAATACTTAAAATCTATCTGAATAAACAGTTTCATGTTCATAGTCCTAATGTTTTATCAGATATAACTATCGAACTAGAAGGTCAATATTTTCGTAGACTTCTTACGGCTGCAATACCTTTGTTTCAATTTCTACAAAAATATTACTTTAACAAAACATGCTTTTACATACATAGAATACTTACAAGTATTAGCGTGCAACATTTCAGGGTTAACGCAGCACCAGAAACCTTTCCACCAGACTAGGCATAGGCATACATGAAAGAATAATATTAAAATGGATCTAAAAATGCAGATGAGAGGATAATATTCAAATGGATGTTAAAATAGTAAAAAAGAGAATATTAAAATAGTTCCTGAAAATGCGAATAAGAGAACAAAATTAATACGGCCGTTAAATATGTACTTCGGTGCAGAATCTTTTGTCTTCCAGGTTGCTATCCAAAAACACAAAGATTAGGGTATACAGAACTATAATTTTACCTGTTGTTCTGTATGGATGCGAAACTTGGTCTCTCACACTGAGGGAGGAACAAAGACTGAGGGTGTTCGAGAATAGGGTGCTGAGGAGGATATTTGGGCCTAAGAGGGACGAGGCGACAGGGGAGTGGAGAAGACTACATAACGAGGAACTTAATGACCTGTACTCATCACCAAATATTATTCGGGTAATCAAATCGAGAAGACTGAGATGGGCGGGGCATGTGGCACGTATGGGGGAGGAGAGGGGTGCATACCGGATTCTGGTGGGGAGACCCGAGGGAAGGCGACCACTTGGGAGACCCAGGTGTAGATGGGAGGATAATATTAAGATGGATATTCGGGAAGTGGGATGGGAGGACATGAACTGGATTGATCTGGCTCAGGATAGGGACAGGTGGCGGGCTCTTGTGAATGCGGTAATGAACCTTCGGGTTCCATAAAATGCGGGGAATTTCTTGACTAGCTGAGAAACTGTTAGCTTCTCAAGAAGGCCTCTGCTCCATGGAGTTAGTTAGTTAGTTAGTTAGTTAGTTAGTTAGTTAGTTAAATATGTGCGTGAGGGAATATTAAAACGGAATCTTAAAATGTAAATGACAGAACTTTATTAAAACGTGTCTTAAATATGCAAATGAGACACCAATATTAAAACGGTTTTAAAATGTACAGGAGGGAACAATATTAAAATCGATCTTCAAATATAATTTGCAAGGCTGTGGCCTGGATTCAACCGACTCAGAATACATAACATTGGTGGTGTCCTTTGAATACGGCAATGAATTTTCTGGTTACATAATGACAGGGAATTTCTTAACCAATTGGGCAATTTAGCGTCTCCAGAAGACTAGATGCGTGGCGTTAGCCGAGTGCAAAACGTCGATTAACCTACACCATTACGCGCGCAGCAATATTTAACAGGAATCTTTCAACCAGAGCTAACTTTGCCAGGGCAATGGAAGAAACCCTACACAGATAATGGCAACATTTTCAATCAGAAAAGCCATTAAGCGGTGTTAGAAAAGCGTATACTTAGAGGCCTACGCCTAAAGTTAATGATACTGTGCTCACTCCGTTCGCACGGTGAGTTACCAACCTGTCATAACGATTAAAAAAGCTACATAATGTCTCTCAATATAACAAAACAACGCAAATCAAAGGCGTGTTGCCGCGTTGCCCCGCAGCAGACGCTACGGACGCACTGCAGCCATGAGGCTTATTGTGCAACCCTATTGATGAAATGAAGATGATTATTATTTTTGTGTCCTTTTCCTAGTAATGGAGCACCGATGGAATGAAATTGACAGGAGAAAACCGTAGAACTCGGGGAAAAACCCGTCCCAGTGCCACTTTGTCCACCACAAATTCCACATGGACTGACCCGGGATCGAACCCGGGCCTCCATGGTGGGAGGCCGGCGGCTAACCGCCTGAGCCATGGCACGGCCGTTGCCGTGGTTTAATATCAGACGGTGTGTTTTAAGTATGTTTATACATGTTAACTGAAGTACACTGTGCAGTGGGCGTGGATGTAAAAGGTAAAATAAGCTCATGCTGCATAACCAATTTCAGCCATGCAAACAGCGACGGTGCTGCAGTATGTGGCTGATCGAAAAACTGCTGATGAGAGATAGCGGTTCATGACGCGTGTTGGAACGACACATGTTGACTGTTTTGCCAGTGTCAATCCGCAGTTCGCAGCGTTGACATATGCCGACCGAGTGACAGGTATTCACTTTGTAAATGTGGTGTTTCGAGTGAATTGCACAATCAGCACACATCTGCTGGTCTCCCACTCAGTACAAGAACTAAGAATTGCTTTGGCATTTACTGGTTTACAGGCCTAGTTTGACCTCACTACCGTAAGGCTCAGATAAAACGGAATGCGAACCCCTGTCCAATGAGATGGGCGACGCATGCAGCACGTATTGCGAGAGGAAAGTTGCATACAGGATTTTGGTAGGACGACCTGAGGGAAGGAAACCACTTGAAAACCCCAGGCGTAGAAGGGAGGATAATATTAAAATGGATCTTCAATACGTGGGAGGCGGGCATGGACTGGATTGATCTGGCTCGGGAGAGGAACAGGTGGCGGGATCTTGTGAATGTGGTAATGAACCTTCGGGTTACATAAAATGCGGGGAATTTCTTGACTAGCTGAGGACTTCTTAGCTTCTCAAGAAGGACTCTGTTCCATGGAATTAGTTTGTTAGTTAAACCTCCCTCTGTACTTAATTAAACACTATGTCATGAAAATGTGTGGGTACAGGAGGTACAGCTCCACATATTCTTAACCTTGACACCAGATAAAAGTGCATAATGAGCTTCACGCCCCGGCGGCTTTACCCCGCCGAGACAGACTCCGATAAAAAAGTAAATTTATCCCTGGTCACGCCATGGAGGCACACAGGCGGACACATATATAGCTCCACTCATTCTTAACCTCCGCTCTAAATAGAAGTGGTCAACTTCAGGCTCCGGCCGCTTTACCTTCGGGAAGGAACCCACGTGCCCATTGAATAAGAGGCTGGGTAGGCTCAGAGAAAATCTGGACAGTTTTGGAGAAACCCATTTAATGGGCAGCTGAGTCGACGCAGGGATCGGGCTCGATGTTTTGGAGAAGAAAAAATTGGCCTCTGTCAGGAATCGAAAGCCACTTCCGTAGCAATCCAGCCCGCAGTGTAGTTACGTTGCTGGCCGTGCTATCCCGACTCTGAAGGCGCAGATTAAACCAGACGGTTTCGTGTGTCAGGTGAATGTTGCTGAGTCTGAACTATGATCCACCAAGCCTAAGAGCCATTTTTGATCCTTTAGCCAAATAACACGAAGCGAAAAATTCACTTGTAAGACCTAAGCGTAGATGGGAGGATAATATTAAAATAGATATTAAGGAAATAAATAGTCTGAAGGTGTAGATTAGATTTAATTGGCTTACTCAATATAACATCTACTGGCAGCCTCTTACGAAAAAGAACATATTTTTAGATATCGTAAGGGAGAATTTCCCGCACCTATGAAGGAGAGGTGCATACAGAGTTTTGGTGGGGAAACCTTAGGGAACGAGATCACTTGCATGACCTAGGCATAGATAGGAGAACACTATTAACATATATTTTCAATAAATAGAAGGGGTGGCATGGACTGGAATGATCTGGCTTGGGATAGGGACAAGAGGTGGGCCCTTGTGAACACGGTAATGAACTTTCAGGTACCATAAAATGCGAGGAACTTC
This sequence comes from Coptotermes formosanus, assembly GCA_013340265.1. NCBI lineage: Eukaryota > Metazoa > Arthropoda > Insecta > Blattodea > Rhinotermitidae > Coptotermes > Coptotermes formosanus. Next base: position 3,099,437 of record BLKM01001294.1, on the reverse strand, counting down.
TTGACTAGCTGAGAAACTATTAGTTTTTCAAGAAGGGCCCTGGTCCATGGAGGTAGTTCAGTTTAGACAGACAGACAGACTGACAGACACAAACAGTTAATTACAAGGGAGAATTTACTGACAAGCGCAGCAATTAACCCTTTAAAAACGAAATGTAATCTGCGTTACATAAGGACTCAGTGCGTACCGCGCAATAAACTCTCCACGTCAGTCGCAAAAATTCAGTCACTTAATATATTCTTCAAGGTAAAGTCTCTGTTTGTTCTGACGGCCATGCACAACACATGAAAGCAATGTGAACACGATTTAGAAATGTTGAATTTGAAACCTGGTGATACGTAAAGTTACCGCTAGGCTTTAAAAGGTTAAGCTTCTTATGAAGGAATCTGCTCCATGATGATGGCCGGACGTAAAAGGACGCCCAGCCTTAAGACGCGATTGATATGAACGACGAAATGACAGTGACTTCAATTGAAATGTTAGTGGCCTCTTGTACGATACTAACCCAGAGTTTGTTTGGCACGACCTTACCACACCGCGGCTGCTTTTTATGATAAACCTTTACCGCCTATAACATACAATAAACAATATCTGACTTTCTCACAGTTTTGTTTCTGAGGACTCAGACCTTCTGGGATATGAGGCCGTGACGTTGAATGAGTGGTTTCTGAGGTTTCGAAGGAATATACTGCCTTCTAGACGTCAGGGACCACTCACCCAACGATAACCATATTTCAGAAGACCTGAATTTCTGGAGCCCACCCAGCCAGGAGCGCTTTCCCCGTGGTAAATCGTCGAGGCCTGACGTATACCATTCACCTTCACCTAGCTCCGAGGTTAAGAAAGAGTACAGGTATACCTACACCCCGCTGTATGCTTTCCTGGTGTGTACATGGACAGCTTTAACTTTCACCTGCAGGGACGATCCCGAAAAGTAAGGATACGAATTCAGAACTATATCTGTTAGTTAATTCTTTCCATAAAACACGAGAACGACCTCCATCTCCCTTTCTGCCCGCTGCTTTTGAAGAATGCGTAATTAACTAACTAACTAACTCCACGGAGCAGAGGCCTTCTTGAGAAGCTAACAGTTTCTCAGCTAGTCAAGAAATTCCCCGCATTTTATGGACCCCAAGGGTTCATTACCGCATTCACAAGAGCCCGCCACCTGTCCCTATCCTGAGCCAGCTCAATCCAGTTCATGCCCACCCATCCCACTTCCCGAAGATCCATTTTAATAGGATCCTCCCATCTACGCCTGCGTCTCCCAAGTGGTGCCTTCCCTCGGGTCTCCCCACCAAAATCCTGTATGCACCTCTCTTCTCCCCCATACGCGCTACATGCCCCGCCCATCTCATGAAGAATGCGTAATACACCACAGATAATCGAAAGCACAGACAGCGTGTTTTAACACTGCAGTTACAAGAGTATTGAATTGCCTACTGGCTTACAAAGGGACCGGGGAAAACACATTATATGTAGGCAAACATAAAACTCAGCACTCATACATTAAACAGAATCGGGCGTTCCAAACCTGCAGATTCCGGTGCTATTACCGTATCCCATGACTTTCCCCTTCCCCATTCACCATTAGCCTAGTGACATCCAGAGCATATATCTCGCTAACAAAAACACATCTGCCACTAGATTGTATTGCCTGTGTCATAGACATATATATATATATATAAAATCATAGCAACAAGGCTTTGAAATAACTGGCATTTACACAGCTATTACATTACATGAAACGTAGCGACTAAGCAATGGGCTGGACAAACCGGGGTTCGAATCCCGGCAGGGATGAGAGACGCTTCTCTTCTCCAAAATATCCACAGATTGGCTCTGGGGCCCACCCACCTACCTACTCAGCGGATAACGGGGTTCTTTCCCGCAATTAAAGCTGCTGAGGTGTAAAGTTGACCACTTACCTACCCTTCGTGCAGGGGTAAAGAATAAGTACGTACAACTAAACCTCTTCTCCCTTTTTATACCTTCAAGGCGTGGACAGAGACAAAAGTCTTTACTAGGTTACATAAAAACCCAAGCAGTTAGATTTATAACTTCACATATTCTTTTACATATAAAACATATTAAACCTGGTCTCTCACTCTGTATAAACACCACAGACTGAAGATGTACAAGAAGAGTGAGCTGAGAAGAAATTTGAACCTAACAGGACGCTAGCGACAAATTCAAATACATAGCCCTAATGAGGAACTTGGTAATTTGTAAGCCAAAATGTCCAGAACGATCCAAGGCCCACTAATGTTCTGATTCAAATGGTATTGCGGGCACTTTCTCCGGGCGTTGCAGCGGCCTACGGATGTTGCTAACCACTCACTTCCGTCTAGTTTCAAGGTTAAGAAAGGCTGAAATGTACCTTCTCTCCCCCTACGTACCGTCACAGCATGTTCAGCCACTTCATTTCCTGCCTAATACTATTCGGGTGATTAACTCAAGAACAATTACATGGGGGTGACATGTAGCAAAAATGGAGGGACGAAAAGTTTATACGAAAGCTTCAAGTAAACAGAACCACTTGGGCAACCTACTCTAGGCGCAGGGAGGAAATAAAGGCCATAAACCATTAAGTTTATGAATAGGCCCAAGAGCAGAAGTACACAAATATTCCAAAAAACTAGTAGCCACCTCAAAATTTTAGGCGCCAGACGGGTTGCATGAAGGAGGTTCTGTACCGAAGACCCGCAAATATTTGGCGCCACCGTAAAAATTCAGTTGCCATGGTGAGACGTCGCCCGGGATTTGTACACCCCTGTCCAAGAGAGTGACACACTCTGAATATGCATGTGTTTTAACTACATTGCCAATAGATACGAAATTCCATATCTGTGTCGGAGACGTATGTATCAATTCGAAATGTGTTTAGAGCTTTTCTACGTTACCAAGTATCAAATTAAATTCAGTCATCTCAATATTGCACAGTGCTTCTGTTTGCATTGTATTGCAGTGTTTTTAATTAAAACTTTTTGCATAGTTTAAAGAAAAATTTCAATTTAAAACAGTGAACATTGCCTTTATTTGCTCCACATAATTATGATGTTTGTTCAGACATATCTTCCTACCAGAAACCGAGGGAAAAGTTCCACACGGTTTTCGTAACAGAGTACTTCCCAGTCTACAGGTATAATTTTGAACAAACAACAGTAATTTTAAGCTACCAAGAAATTATGCAGTATAGTGACCCCTCGTTCAACGCGGGAGTAAGAAGGAGTGTTCATGACGTGTTCGGAAAAAGCCACTTTACGCAAAATTCTTATGGGAAAACTAGGATTAGGCGAATGGACTTCCCTCCCCCGATCACTTAAAATGCATACATTTTGGGCATTTACACGGTGGTTGAGTAGCTGATGCTGTCAGCTTCGGCGGCGGTTGAGTGGGTAACCACCTGCATTTATCGGCATATATATTTAAATTTCTCTGCGTTGGGCAAATCACCCCCCCCCCCCCCCAACGCGCAGTCTGTTTTTAACAGGTCCACGGCCTCTTCCAAAGTTTTCTTGAGGATGCGATCTAGTGCTTCCTCTTTCAATTTCCATTACCTGATCTTTGTCTTAATGTCATCCAGTAGCCGCTTACTTCCTTTCCTTCCTCTTCTTCTCGTCCCTTCTATCTTTCCTTCAATAAAGGGTCTTAGAAGGCAGTTCCTACGGAAGATGTCACCAATCCAGTAAGCCTTCCTTCTACTGTACGCAGGATGTCCTTTTCTTCCTTGATTTTTGTCCATATATTTAACTATTTTCAATGTCATATAGTGAAATTAGCGGTGGGAAAACTGCCTTGTGTAAGGGATTACCTTGTGCGGATAGCAGAAACCGTATTTATATTGAATAAGTCTTCTCAAAACGTTTGTTTATTGCTACGACCTGAGAATCCCCTGTTATAAACAAGTACGTAGCGGGAAGATATCAGGGCCAGATAGTAAATTAAATAAAGTGTAAAATAAGAAGAAAATGGCACGATGGCTTTTACGAGCCTGAATAAGTGGATAGTACATTAATATTTCATCGTATGTCAGGAAAGAGTAACAACAGACTACAAAACGTACCACTAACGCTACTGGTCAACACTTCTGCTGTACCATGTGGGTTGTCATAGATATGGCACAAAACGGATGTAAGAGTTATATATGCAAAAGGGATCCTGACAAAACAATAGAAGAGTAGATATTCAATTCACTGTGTTATTCTACATGCTCAGAATACAATCTGGCAATTTGCAATCTAAAAACCATAAGGCTTTATTGAACAAACAAAAATCTATTCGCTTTTCAGTAACATATATTTATTGTGAACGTGCGTTGAATAAAATTCTGTTATGTGTGCGATAATTTAAGCCCTCAACAAAACAGAGTGCAGCGCCAGTCTGCTGGTTGTGGATTATACACCTAATAAAAGTACAGCCATTGTTATGCATAGACGCTGACACGTGGTACATCGAACATGATAGTTGTAAGATTACTATAGATCCTAATGCTTCTGAACACCGCAGACTCTGTTCCCAGACTTCTATCTAAATGCCTACTAAAACTGTCGGCAGGGTCGTTAGATGGAGGATGAACGCATCAGAATATGTCTGTTACCACAGCAGATTTTCGGAGCAGTTCGGCTGTCGATTCCTCTGAAATCGGGACGGCAATCCCTGTAGCCTAATTCAGTGAAAACTTACGAAAACCTTGAGGTTAAACACGGCAAAATTCACAAAAACCATTTGACAAGGACAGTATAAACAAGCAATAAAATTGAACGCTTGACATCAGCCGGATCAATACGTTTTATCTTGCTGAGAGTTAGTCTTCCGGGATGCCACGCCGTGTAGTTAGGCAGATAGCTAGATAGCAAAATACACGGCGTCACACCTCACGTCACATCGTCATAGTCACAGCGGTTAAAATTCAACGCTCAGATTTTATGTTCTTGTCTCATTGCTGAAAGAGCAAAGGTTAAAACACACAAAACTATAAGTTCACCTGTCCTTATATATGTTTGTGAAATCTGGTTTCTCATTCAGACGGAATAAAACAGATGGAAGATGTCTGAAAACAGTGTTTTTGAACAGAACATTAGGACCTAAGAGATTACAAACAACAGAAGGCTCAATAAACTGCATGACAATAAAATGATGATAAACTACATAACTTACAAGCCTTCACCAAATTGTAGTGAAGAGAGGAAACCAGGGAAGATTTGGATGGAATACGCAGCGTGCATGAGAAGTGAAAATGCATACAAATTTTAGCTGCAATGCCTCAAGAGAAAACATCAGTTTGGCGCGCGGGTATCAGGTAATATCAAAAGGGATATTAAATAAATATGAGGTTAAGGACTGCACTAAATCCGTTCAGAATACAGACCAAAAGAGAACACAGCAAAAACCCGCCGTTAAGCCTACCATAAAAACAGACAATTTCTTTACTAGCTGAGTGACCACCAGCTTCTTAAAGAGGCCATACCGTATTCTAGTTTCATATGACGACGTTAGGCCCGTACTGAAGAAAACTATTAGATCTTCAACTTTTCCCTGCCAATATCATTCCACCGAATCCCCACAATCATAAACATCCATCTACCATTTAGGCCACATAGATCTAGTAACCCACAGCTTCGTTGCATGAAACACACAAAAGGAAGCACAAAAATTCTCAAACAGGATACACAGTTGCTGGGGTGAAATTCGAACCCGAACCCTCTCGAACAAGAAGCAGGCTTACTTGTCACTACAGCGCTGACTGACTGCAGCTACTGGCCACTATCGCTCTGACTTGACTCGACAACACCTACTGACAGCAGCGCTGACTCCACCTCTACACTCTATAAATATATCGGATAGCGTAGACCGTAGAGAGACTACGCTACGGGCAGAAGCAAGATATTTTTTTCTCCTCCAAAGATTCTATACCTGGGGCCTACCCAGCCTCCTGTTCAATAGGTATCGGGGTTCTTTCCAGGGGACAAAGCAGCCGGGGCCTGGAGTTGACCTCTATCTAGTACCGAGGTTAAGAACAAGTGGAGCTATACTGCTCTCCTCCTCTATGCCTTCATGGCGTGCAAAGGAACAATTTTACCCTGTGTGAAATAGGTAACGAAGGGCAGTAACAAGTCCATCAAGCCTACTGGCTGAGGAAATGTCATTCACATTTGCCTCATTCAACTTCTAAACAAATAAATACAGTCATTTCTACTAACACGCGCGTTTCATTAATGTGAATCAGCTATAAGGTGATTGATGAATACTTGAACGCTGCTTGCATAACGCGAACTTTCGCATATGTGTGTTGGCTATTACGCGTTTTCAGCGACCAGTGTGAAGATACGTTTGGATGACGGGACAAATTCTTCACATCTGAGCCTATTTTTATTATGCATTATAGCAGACTCGACTGTATAAGGCAAAAGAAATCCCGCCTGCTACTTTCATTACCGAAAACGCACCGCACTGAAAATGTTACAGCATATAGTTATAATTATGTAAACAGCAGGGCTACAACAAACAGCGAGCAGTTCCAGTGAATGAAGAGAAAGAGCAACTAGCTTCGTACAGTACCAAGAATAATTTCTGGTTGTCGTGAATGCCATTTATAAGTGACAAAAGTCCTGAAGATCAATTAGGAATTCTAGCGGAAATATGCAGTCCAAGAGTACTGAGCAGCCATTGGCGTGCTTAGCGAGGCTTCAATCATTCATTCCACGGATCACAGTCCTTCAATCATTCATTCCACAGGTCACAGTCCTTGAAAAAATAATAGTTCTTTATCCAGTCGAGAAATTCCTTGTATCCTATGGAAGCTCATTTCATCACCTTGTTCACAACAGCCCTCCATTTGACCCTATCATAAACCAGATAAATCCATTCCACGCCCTCCCATATTTCTTAACGATCCATTTTCCTATTACCGTCCCATCTGTGCCTAGGTCTTAACAGGTGTTCCCCGCTGTATCAGTATCATACATGATCGAAGCAGCATTGGGGAAGATTGTGCACATTCAAGTAAAAAAAAAAAAATCTGACATGGTTTGATTCGCCTGGTTCAAGGAACTTTACGTAAATTGACTTGTAGCTGTAGCACAACAAAAACCGGCATGAAAGCAGCTGATCTGGCCGGGATTCAGACTTGGTTCTAGCAATAACAGAGAGAGTCAAATTTTTGCATGGTCAATTTGTGTAGTTAAATAAGGAGGCCTATTATGTATTTATCAACTTTACAGACTAAATAAGCATGTAGTACAGGAAAACCAAAGGTAAAGTTAAAAAAAAACGTAAAAGTCACCCGAGAACTGGCCACGAAGACCCACAGGAAGAGTAGAAACAGCTTACTCTTCCTTTAACCTTGGCGCCAGATAACGGTGGATGGTCAAAGCTACACCCCGGCCGATTTACCCCCGGGAAAAATATCCGGTACTCATTGTAAAAGGAAGCGGTGTAGGCCCCTCTATTCCCGTCTGGACGGGAATAGAAAATCTTGCTCCCACCGGGATTCGACACAGGCCTACCATCCACACAAAACATAACATCCTTTGGCAGAAAGCAATTCGCTACATGACCTCTGACACCCGAAGGTCTCCGACATCCACACAACAAAGACAGCTCAACACCAGGCACGTAAGGTCATAGCCACCGTCTGTCTACAGTCATGTTTAAAACACAGCACAGGTTTCTCACTAGTTTGTCGTCTGGGTGATATAGGTGGGATTGCAGTGGGACACTGCATCGCCCACATTCTTCTTGTTCCTCCGTAATCTGAGCCTCCACCTCACGTGTGGGGAAAATACGCTTGGCAGGAAATTCATTCAATTGCGGAACGTGTTTTTTACTTCCAGATGCTTAGAACAGAGAACGTGCTGCAGTCACAAAGAATACATAGACACACACACACACACACACATATATATATATGTGTGTGTGTGTGTGTGTGTAAATATTTTATGACCACAAGCTGACGTATTTACCATCAGCTGGACGTTACACAGCTTGTGGTTTAATAAACAGTATGTTATATTCTGGTGGTCGCTTAATGTATTGCAGTGTGGTGTTCCTTGGAATGTTTGTTCTTTTGTCCTTCGTTGCTGCGGAAGTCTAATTCTCGGCCAGTGATTACATGTTTAGTCAGTGCTGTGTCGACCACTGCTGGAAAAAAATTTACTTTTATGTCAAGAAACTTGCTGAATTTATCAATGTCGTTTCACTCTGTAAGGACTTTTTATCCGATACCTCAACCCTTTAATAAGAGGACACTATATAGCCTCGAAACGTCGGGATCCATCACATACCCACTGACGCAGCACCATATCCCAGAAGAATGGAATCGTCAGTTATACCGGTGAGGAAACCTCAAAACACGCACACTTATGACAATGCCATTAGGAAATGTTCAAATTCATATCGTGAACATTAAGTGAAACTGCGATTTAATAGAATCCTCCTACAGCTATAATATACACGAACGGAACAACTGAAGGGTTATCTGTGGAAATGAAAGCTAGAGATGCAGCGGAGCAGCGCGTGAATATTATGTTAGCTCCGCCATAGGAAGGGGCCACGGTTAGTCATGCATAAGAACGGATCAATGGAAAGGCTGTCAGTGGAAATCATAGCTAGACATGTGATTTGTCAACTCTTTACCTTCAGTTCTCAATGAGCTTTCCACTAGCACTTCTGATTACTGTGGCTGCAATTCGACGCCTGCCAGTGAAAGAGAAGTGACAAACCATTTCGACGTGGGCAGTCTTAAAATCAGATAATAATATCTGAAGGGGAGTACTCCGGGCGGAATTGCGCAAAGCACTTCTTTCTCCACACGTTCATGTACACTTCATCGATTCCATTACTTAGATTTCGGAGTACACTGCGCCTGATGGTAAGGTGGTTGTGAATGATATACGAACAACACAGTGTTTAAGATTGGGGTTTTCTGGCAAGTGAGGTAGTGTATTATGTTAGATAAGTACCGATGTTTCGGAGGAACCTGCTACCCCGCCTTCAACCTTCACAGTCGATGACATGAGCACCTCATCTCACACATCTCAAGTGTCTAGATTATAGGCCCACAGTATCGAAACAACCGCGAATACGCTTACGAATGGTGGACACGTATATATTTCGAGGCAGGTGACCGTACCATATTTCGAGGCAGGTGACCGTACCATATTTCGAGGCAGGTGACCGTACCATATTTCTTGTGTCGGCAGGGACGTAAAGTGGCATAGGACGCCCTGAATACCTCTCCGGATAGGCAGTAATCCGGTCAGGATTCGAATGTGTTACCCTCAAATTCGAGTTGCACGCGTCACCAACTTGCAGGCAACGAAATCAGAAAATGTATATAACTTCCCATATCGTGAGTACGCATAGCGACTCGCTACGGGCTGAACGTGCTGGGGATCAAATCCCGGTAGGGACGAGGTTTTCCGCACCCCCCCAGACCGGCCTTGGGCCCTCCCAGACTCCTGTATGATGGGTACTGCACATCTTTCCCGGGGGTAAAGCGGCCGGGGCGTGGAGTTGAGCACCCACTCTGATCTAGCGCCGAGGTTAAAGTACGAGTAAAGCTATACCTCTACTCCCCCTCTAGGCCTTCATGGCATGTTAAAGGGTGAAATTTACTTTTACTTCCCATATCAGTAAGAGAGAAAATGAGATGGGCGGGGCATGTAGCACGTATGGGGAAAAGAGAGGTGCATACAGGATTTTGGTGGGGAGACCTGAGGGAAGGCGACCACTTGGGAGACCCAGGCGTAGATGTGAGGATAATATTAAAATGGATCTTCAAGAAGTGGGATTGGGGGGGCATGGACTGGATTGAGCTGGTTCAGGGTAGGGACAGGTGGTAGGTTCTTGTGAATGCGGTAATGAACCTCCGGGTTCCATAAAATGCGGGAATTTCTTGACTAGCTGAGAAACTCTTAGCTTCTAAAGAAGGCCTCTGCTCCATGGAGTTAGTTAACCTTTTAAAGTCTAGCGGTTACTTTACGTGCCACCAGGTTTAACATTCAAAAATTCCGCATGGTGCTCACATTACCTTTATGTGTTGTATATGGATCTCAGAAAAAACAGCGACTGTTATCTTATACAACATTAACGGATTACTTTTGTACAGCCGAGGTGGAGTGTTTACTGCGCGGTACGCACTGAGTCCTATAAAAGAGCCGCGTTTCCTCTTTAAAGGGTTAATCAGTAAGAGAAAGCTGAACGTTCCTCTGCACATAAGAGAATATTTTCGAATTCACTTCCCGTCTTGCATGTTGTGTGGACAATACTGGAAGTACAACTGAATGATACAAAGGTTCTACATTGTGATATTACAAGCAGCACTCGAACTGTACCAGAACGATCGCTGTGTGCCGGATGTGATGCTAACTTCGCGTTTATACACGGAACAACGGCGTGTTCTGTTTTAGTCAGTTTGCACGCATTATTTCTGAGAAGTTAGCCAATACGGAACCTATGCTTAGATGGGCAAAGTTCGATTCCCAGGAGACATGAGGGTTCTTGTCTTCGTCACTGCGTGCAGCACGTCTCTACCTGACGCCTATCAGGCGCTCTGTTCGTAGCTCATCTAAGATTTCACTCCGAGGATTGTTATGAAAAACTAGTTACATAACCCTTTGTCCCGATGGACTGAAAACGCACACACTGCCAGGGATGCACCCAAGGGGGTGGGGTTACCTGGCTGCAGCCCCATCGCAATTTAAAAAACCCAGATTTGAAAGAGAACTAAAAAGCTTAGGATATCTTAGCAGAAATTTAAAGAAATCCAAGAATATTGCACCTGTGATTTAATGCAGGTTAGTGACTCATGCAAAATGTAGTTATATCTGCATGTATATAAATGCAGTTGCAGTGTTATGTTACAGTTGTACTTACATGACTTTTATAATAATTTTTCAAATGTAACACACACATATATATATACATATATATATACATATATATATATATATATATATATATATATAT